>VXBZ01002174.1:21101-70677 GCA_013399135.1 Heliornis fulica | reverse complement strand
GCGGGGGCTGCCCGGCTCCGGGGCTGCCCTCTGGGGAAAGGCATCGGCTCCCGGACCCGGAGGAAAAGGGTCCCCGGGGATGAACGTCTCGGGTCTGGGGTCCTTCTCCTCCGGGGTCCCTCCCTGCCCCCCAGCTCCGGGTGTGCTCTCAGGCCTGTGCTTCAAAGTCTGGCTGCGGTCCTGTGTCACTTAGCTGGGTGTCTGCTCTTCCCTTCTGCTCTGCTAATTAAAACCCCCAAGGCTGACGAGCAGGATGGTGCTCAGCATCTCTCCGCACCACGGCCATGTCGGAGTGAAGGGGCTGTAGCCCTTTTCCCGTCACAGAGCAGCCAGCACCGTGCTCTGGCACTCGTGAGTTCCACATCTCATCCAGACTGGAACCAGTGGCTTTCCTGGGGGAACTGGAGGGGCTGTGGGGATTTTGTCCCAGACCTCGGTGCTTTCCCATCGCTCTGGCTGGATTTGAAGCTGTCACGCTCCTCTGTTGGGACCAGGGATGTTGTGACAGTTAATTGGTCGGGTTTGCTTGTTCCTATTTAAAATTGCCTCTTAAGAGATTCCTGCTTTGAGTGGAGGCAGCATTTCACTGCTGCAGTGACAGCAGAGAGGTCCACTGGCGAGCGGGCCAGTGGACCTCTCTGCTGTCCAGAGACAGCGTTGCCTAATTCTTCACCAGCTGGATACAGCACAGCTCCTCCCAGAACACCCCTCCCCATGCAGCTTGGGGGTCTGCTTGTGCTGTGGGCACCAGACAGCCGGCACAGGGGTGAGGTGGGCTAAGAGCATCTTCAAGCAGCTGCTCTGAAGCATCGCTGGAGTTGTGAGGTTGGGTTTGTGGGATGGGGGGAGCCCTGCGGCGGCTCGTACCGTGACCCTGAAACCGCGTCATGCGCCCAGAGCCGGGTGCAGGTTACTGCTGGGACACAGGGCTGTTTATTTGTCACAGCTCCTCTCCTCAGTGGGCAGGTGCCCTGGAAAGCCAGAGGACACAGCTAGACTCCTAATAGGAGGAAAGTAAAGAAGGTGCCCAGGGTGGTGAATGCCGTGGGCGAGGCCCGTTTACTACCTAATCCCAGGTCTCCAGGTGCCAGGCGGGCGCCGTGTCAGCATCACGGGATCTCTGAGCGGAAGCAGCCTGGGCAGCCCAGTGGCCCAGGTCAGCTGTGGAGATCACAGCAGCAGCAGGGACGGTTTTCCCTACTGCTTTAGGAACGGGTGGGTTAATTGTAAACTGAAACTGGAGGCCCTGCATCCCCTTCCCCCACCTCACCTTGGCCTGAGCTGGGGTCAGGAGCACTTGCAGGTGATCCTTGCTCGGGGTGGTGAGTGGTGAGTGGGCTGTTAGCAATTTACCTTCGTTTCTTTGGAGGGGAGCAGGTACTTCAGTGAGGAAACTAATGCAGATGCTCTTCCCCTCTGAAGCCAGTGCTGTCACCTGGACTGGGTGTTACTGGGTTCTATGAGATCCAGTGGTGTAGCTGCAGAGAGGGACCAGGGATGGGAGGGAGTTTTGCCCCTTGAGAGGTTAAAATCACCAAGGGCAGGGGCCCAAGGAGAACATTTTCAGCGCTCCTGGGCAAGGTGGCACCACTGAGAATCCGAGGAGACTTTTCTGGAACGCCTGTTACGCAAATTGCCCTGGGATCGCTGCCATCCAGGTTAGAAACTGGCTTCCTCCAACCTTTGCTTTCTGAGTCATGGAGCAGAGGTGCTGTCACCACGCATCGGTCCTATTGTTAAGGGATTTGGGGTTTTTCCACTGTGCTCAGGGAGTGTTGGCCAGGGACGAGTCACGGACGGTGCCCCTTGTCCCAGCACACCGGAGCTCAGCCTGGAGCGGTGCTGGGGAAACACGTGGGAGCAGGTGGCAGTGGGCACTTGAGCTGATCCCTTGCAGAAGAGTCTCTCTGTCCTGGGGACTGAGCTGCCTTCATCATACTTCTTGTTCTTTCCCCTGCTCTCTCTCATGGTTATATTATTCCGAATATCGTTTATGTCACAACGAAACCTGGCTGGGGCAGAGTACAAGTGATGGAGGGTGAAGTTGAATGACTTCATCACCATAGTGATGGATGCTGTCACTGGGGCCGTGCTTCTCTTTAAACTCTTGTTACGCAAACATACGGCAACACAACTGACGTGGGATCACACCAGCCCCAACCACTTGGAGCTAATTATTTTTGCTTGTATATGTGTATCATCCTTTGCTGAGCAGGAGCTATTCATGAATAACTATCTCTTTCAAGCATTTTAGCTGAACAATGCATAAAACAGTGATCAGAAAGATAAGGGAGGAAGCCGAGCGCCTCTCATCTCTGATATGCCTCGCGCGGGGACTCCTCGGTCTGTTTGCGCTACGTGAGTTCATGTGGGGATCTTTATTTTTTTGCAGAATCATTTCCTCTCTCTGAAGTGCAATAGGCAAGATCCATAAATTCCACTTCATAATAATGTTATGTCTTGTTCTTGTGTCCAATGAGCAGAAGCTCTGGGGTGAAGAATTTCTTCTCCTACTCCTTCCTGCTTGGATGCTTCAGGGTTCAGCAAAGTTGGGTGAAAAAGCATCTTGGGGTACCCGATACCCTCGCCGTGTCCTTTGTAGGCATCTCAAAAGTGACGAGTCAAGACCAAGAGGTCTGGAAGTAGCAGTGGGCTGGCTGCCTTTCGAGGCAGAGCTGCCAGCAGCCCAGGCTGACATGTCCTGATGGCACTAACTGTAGAGCACAGCCCTTGATGGCAGCAGGAGCGGGCACCGTCTCGCAGGGTCCTGCCAGGGGTGAGACTCCTCGTTCCAGAGCAGCGCAGCGCTGGCTCGTTCTGTAAACTGCTCCCTGCGCTGCGGATTACGTGGAATTAAAAGGATTTAAAATGCAAGATGTCCTAAAATAAGTATCTCCCCAGTTCAGCCAGGCTGGCAGTTGTGTAACCGAGCGCTCCTGCTTTCCCGCGTACTTCTCCGCACGCTCTCAAGAAAACCTGTTGGAGCAGCGTGTGAGCACAAGAGCTTCTGCTGTTCACCGGGGCAGCGCCCGCTGTCGCTCGCCCAGAGGTGCTCTCGCTGCCAGGCTGCTGCTCCACGTGCCCATCAGATTAGCTCAGTAATCCCCGTTTCTGCTCACCCCGGAGCAGGGCAGGCTGGAAAGCTGCAGGGATGGGCTGCTGGCCACGCCGGTGAGGCTTGTGCCGCTGCCTTCTTGGTAGCCCTGCTCTGCCAGCAGTGTGCAGCTCCTCGCTGCTCTGGGCACCCAATGAAGGAGCTGTGGCTCCCTCCTGCAGCAGGCACTCCCTGGTTGGTGCCTGCTGGGAGATCTTTGGGGTGCTTTCGGAGCAGGATGTGCAGGAGGCTCCTTCCCAGCCCCACGATCCGTGTGCTGTAAGAGGGGGTCTGGCCCAGAGGCGAATATGCACGATCTCGCTGGCACCCTGCATGTGGTGTGCAGGGGGAGGGCAGAAACAAAAGTATTTTAGAGACAAATGTCAAACCAGGAAACCCACAGACTATTCCAGCTCCACTTATGAGGCAGTGCAGGGCCGTGATTTATCCCGGGAGAGGATGAGTCTGTAGCTGTGAGCGTGTTTCCATCCTGCGTGTTTACAACTGGCCCTCGGATTCCATATGAGGGAATAAGGACTCCAAGCCTGTGCTGGGGCAGAAGGAAAGTGCTTGGCTCCAAGTACTGCAGCTCTCTCCTTGCACATCTACCTTATGTCAGCCTGAGAACCTGACTGCTTCATCAGCAGCTTCATCCCTCTAACTCCTCCATGCCCAGGACACCTCCCTGGCACGGCCACTGTTCTCCTTCTGTCCCCATCCCTTCTCCTAAGCAGGGGGAGTTTCTGAGCACAGCAGTGTGCAGGATGAGAGTTGCTCAGGGGAGGGGGCTGATGAAACACAGCACTCAGAAGGGCTGGAGGTAGCACCTGGTGTCTCATACTTTATCCACAAAGCCAAAGGGTCAGCCAGACCCTGCCACCACGTGCCATCTTGCCAGGGGAGCAGAGCTTGTGCCACGCATCACCTCTCCCCACTCCTGACACGTGCCTTGCAGATCTGTTCTGCAGACCACGAGCCAGGCACTGCTTCCCTCCAACATGGAAATTGTACATCTTGAGCTGGTTTAGACATAAACAGCCCTCCCTGAGCCACGGTTCTGATTAGCATTGAGTTATGAATTGTTGATTGGGGCAGTTGAGCCAGTAAACTTAAGGATGTTTCCAAGCCTGGTTATCGAGTGCAGCACAAAATCTTACTTCACTTCTTAGCTATTCTTTGTGCTAATGGCACCGAGAGCTCTGTGTAAACACCAGGACAACGTTCTTTCTGGAAGAACTTGGCTGGCCTGGTAGCACTGTTGCTTTCTTCACTTAGGGACTTAAGCCCAGTTTGAGCTGGTACTAAGGCGAGTTATGGAGCTTAGAGCAGTGTAAGTACTGCGGGGCTGGCACTGGTGGTTGTCCCCTCAGCTGGTGGGATAATCCTCCCTGTTGTGGGAGGACTTAACTGTTCTGTGGGATGCTGGAAGCAGCACAGGCTGGGCTGAGGTGGCAGTGGAGACCCCTAAACGTGAAGATCTGTAGAATCTCTGGAGTATCAGCTGTGGGTTTATCTGAAAACTCAACTTGTGCTTGGGTTTCTCCCTTTAGCCTTATGCCTTTTATTGAGAGGTGGCCACGAGCAGGTAGCCAAGGGGTTTGAAACCATCAGCAATGACCTGCTGTGGGAAGCAGAAGACAGTGAGCCTGGAAGCACCCAGCAAATGTTGTAAAAAGCAAGTGCACTGTTACACAGAGGTTTTCCCAGTTGGCCCAAGGTGTTCCTAAGATCAACAACTGCAAGTTTGGCTCTGTAGTAGACAGAGGTTAAATTTGGCCTGAGGGGGAGAAGGGCTTAGTGAAGTCTCGAGCCATGTGTCAGATTGATGTCCCCTTCCTTCTCCAGGGAAGGAGCTACCCTTGTTTCTGTTAGATTCCTGAAAGGCTCCAAAACCTGAGTGTTAACTGAGAATCTGAGCCTGAAATACAATCGCTTTGCAACTCTCCTCATGGACCATCACATCCAAAGAGGACTGAATAGATTCACCCTGTTCTTTCAGAGAAATGGAGGAACTCTGTGATTTTCTAGAGCCTGAGGCTGTAGCACAAATAGATGTCAAAGCAAAATTGTCTTGTCCTTGTTTCTCTCCACAGTCTGCAGAAACCTTTTGTACATGCTACTCCCAGTATCAGTGTCTGAGTAAATCCCACCCGCTTCTGCTCCCGCTGGCGTCTCCGGGCACGCTGCTGTGCTGAACCCGATACGTCTTTGGGTCAGTGCCGAGCGTGACCGTCCCGGTGCCGCCCCGGCGGTTTGGGGGCACCTGCTGTGACTTTGTAGGGAGCTCTGGTGGCAGGAGGCTGGTCGGGAGCCAAGCAGGTGGTGCGGATTTCCTGCTGCGATAGGGTAATAAATAACTGATAACTGTTCCTATTCGAGGCAGAATGGCTGTAAACTGCACTCTGGCACCCTTTGAGAGTCTTCACCTGATCTCCCCTCTCTGCTTCCTGCAGCAGTGGAGGGGGGATCTGGAATGTGGTGTGGGGAAGGTGGTACCCCCGCCCCGGGGAGCCGTGCCTGAGGAGGGCAGGGATGCTGTTTGCCCCACGGGTGATGCTGAGCATATAAACAGCCCTAAATTCAGCTGGGTGAAGTGTGGAAAGCCTTTGAACTTTCCAAAGGGTTGGTTTTTTTTTAAAATAAGAAAACATTTTCCTTGGCCAACAGTGACCTCTGGGTGTACAGGGGGTGGTCACCTGTCCTGTACCATGTCTGGAAGCGGTGTCCTCCCGTGTGTCCTGCACGAAGGGCTCTCGGAGCCCGCTGCCTTTGTACGGGGGTGTAAGGAGCGGCCCCGTGCCTGGCATGTGCTCACAGCACCTTCTCTTCCTTTGCAGAACGGGCAGGCTGCCGTGGAAGAAGGTGGGAATCCTCCATCCAAGGTAAGAAACCTCTGGGGTTACATCTTTACGTCCCGCCGGAGCTGAGCGTGGGGTGTGAGCTGGCCTGGGGAATGGGCTATTTTTAAATCCTGTAAGCTGCTGCTTTGTAATCTGGATAAGTGCATGTGGGAGCATAAGGGACTGGAGCAGGGCAAGAGAGAAGGTTAACCCTCTCTTCTTCCTGTGCCTTCAGTCATCCACACATACCTGGAAAGCTTCCCAGAGGGGCACCTCGGTCCAGCACACAGGAAGGGGGCTGGAGGCCACAGCAGAGGGTTGAAGTGAGAACCCTGGGGGTGTTTCAGTGTGGTTCTTACGCCCTTCTCTGTGTTGTCATCTTGCCAGGGATGACAAATCCAGGAGTATGTGATGGTTTCAGCACAGCTGCCCCTTGCTGAGCGCCTGGTGCCTGTTCTCTTGCCCTGGTGGGGTTGGGAGAAGCTCCACTTGTGTCAGGTTGTCCTCTGCGTCCCCGTTAACATCAGCAGGGAATGGTGGAGGGGTGTACACTGCTTTCTTCTGTTTTGGGCAAGGTTCTTAATCTGCTGGACCTTCTCCAGGCCCCTTGTCCTGCTGCACGTGAGCAGTGTGATGCTGAAGGACCCGTTTCCCTCATGTCAGCCCCCTGCAGGTCTGAGATGGAGGACTGATGGTGTTAGTGTGGGCACATCCTGATGCTGCTGCACTTCTGTGTCCTGCAGGACACCGTGCAGGGCAGAAGAGCCCTTCCAGTGCCTTGAAGTCATAAGCCTTTGGGGATTTCCTTTTCTGATACGTAGCTCTGAGAGTGACACTACGTGTTTGATTTGGCTTGCGACACCTCCCCAAGCAGGTTGTCCCGTGTCTTACCCTCCATGAGTGCCCTGTAGCAGTTTGTCTCTCTGAGTCATTGTCTGTGGGGCCTTTTTGTATAGTTGTTCCAGTTGGTTACCATGCACCATCATGTCTTTTAGTAAAAGACATTTAAACCTAAGAAACAATTGTGTATTTTCAGCCAGTTCTTTTCCAGGAACTTACACTGGATTTCTAGCATCCCATTGCATCTCAACCAACTGTCCTGAATCTCTGCCCCACTTGCTGGACTTTTCCAGTGAACTGCAAGAAATCTGGCGAGGGTGGGTCAGCGAGGCTGTGTGCTTCCCTGCCCTGGGAATCGTGGGTTTGCAGCTCTTGGCTGTGCACGCCCCTGGCACGGGGAGAAACAATAATGATGTGTGTCTTCTGGTTGGATTCCAGCTGGGCTTCGAAGACTTGAGACTCTTTCATCTTCAAACACTTGGCTAAACTGCCCTCCTGTAAGAGCAGCTGAAGGATGTTGCTTTAAAAGTAATTTTAAAAGCTGATTTTTTCTTTGGAGGACATCCCTGGGACAAACCCTGCCTGGTTCCAGCTGCAGACGCAGCTGCACAGAACTATCAGGCAACAGAGGCCAAAAAGCACTTGGGGATATCTTTGGTCCTCTGAGCCAGTGCCTGTGCATCTGTGGGACATGGAAGTGTCTCCCCTTTGCAGCTGGAGCAGAGCAGCAGGGGACTTGTCCAGCATCCCAGAACAGGGGAGCCAGGAGAGCCCTGTGCCGCTTCGCACTCCTCCGAGGGGCTGTGGCTGAAAACGCCCGCGAGCGGGGTCCGACAGTCCCATTTTTGGTAACTTCAGAACACGGGAAGTCCTGCTGCACACTCCTGAAATAACCTCCCTCCTGTTCTCCAAGTTTGTACAAGGTACATTTACCACCAGCACGGAGATGAAACCCCTCCTATAAACACATACCTCCGGCTTCAGCCCCGCGCCGGCTCTGCCGCGGAAGCAGGCAGCGCACCCAGTGTCTCTGTGTTTCTTCGTTTCGGGGCAGATGTTGACAGCAGCAGCTTCTGGCACTGGCTGTACCTTTGAGGAGTAAAGGAGGAGCAGGACGTGTCAGTAAACCTCTGAGGTTGGCTGTTCTCAGGGTTGCTTGGGACGCCACCCGTGCCCTCCTGCTCTAGCAGCTCGTGGGCAGCTCTGAGGGGAAGAGGCAGCTCTGAGGGGAAGAGGCAGCTCTGAGGGGAAGAGGCACCTCTGGTCTAGGTTTGTGCTCGCTCTCCTTTTGTGGCTAATTCTGTGATCTCTTCTAAAAATAGCCCGAAGCAGCGACAGCGGCGATTACTCAACACCCACGCAGAACTGCCGGTCCCCGTCCCGGTGAGTGGGATGCTGCCAGAAGCACAGTCGTTGTGTGCCTGGGCAATAACCAAAGACACTTTGCAAAGGAGGAAATCCAAGAGTTCCTCAAAAGAGTTGGGAACCTCGTGGCTGTTGTGGTCCGACGCCTCTGCGGTCGTGTCTGTGCTGCTGTTGCCCGTCAGGGTCTCTGGGCGTGAAAGGCAACGAGCGCTCGCTGCAGAGGTCCCAGAGGGATGTGTTGGGCCAAGCACCCTCTGATCTTGTACTTTCTAGCTGTTTCTGTAGCTCTGGCTCAGGTTCTTACTGAGCTCAGCTGCTGTGTTTCATGACCTCCTGTGGCTTTCATCCCGGTGTGGATTCCCACCTTTCAAGGAGAAGTTGTGGCACACAAGTCCCTGAAGCATCTGTGTGTTTATCAGAGCATCTTGGAAGTTCCTGCAGGATCCTGCAGGTTGGGCCAAGAGCTGTCTGGAGCATCTGCCTCCCTTCACATGGTTCCAGAGAACACAGCCTGGCTCTGCCTCCAGGGCCATCCCAACAGCATTCCTGCTCTGCAGCCATAAGGAGTTCCAAGCTGCACCCTCTCCTGACAGCGAGCCTGAGTTGCTCAATCCCAAATCCTCCGTTGTCTGGATGTTCTCAGCGTGTCTCTGCTGTAAGAGCTTGGAATCTGCCAGGCAATCCTGGCTGCATCCCTACAAACTGGTAACCCAGCGCTGTACTGGACACGAGCCTTTAGCAAAGACAGGGCCAAGGAGGGCTCTTTGTTTTCCTCTGCTCTTTTGTGGTGATGTTCCACCCTGGTTCAGTTTGGTGCTGGTTTAGGGCTGGCAGCAGCAGGATTGGTGCAGGGTTTGTGTGATGGCTGCAGGGTGCTGGGTGGAAGAGCCACTTTCACAGCCAGGTTGGTGGAGAAGCAGGACTGCTCACCTGATACCCTCTGCATTCCAGGGCTCAGGACTCATCTGCTTCCACTTCTGTTTCCTTTGACGTAGCCAACACGGAGGGAAGCGTCTCCTGTGGCAGCCGTGGGTCTCGGGGCTGGTCAGGAGCGGAGGAGACATGTCCCTGGCTCGCAGAAGCTGCTGTGTGCCAGGGGGTAATCGGCAGCGCTGTGCCTTGGTCTCCAAGTGCTGAACCTTGCTCTCTCCTGTGTTCTTCAGATTTTAATTGTCAGGTAGGCTGAGGATTGGCCCTTGTTCAGCAACAGGGCTTGAATTCGGTGGAAAATGGGACCTCTCGTAATTGGGGTTTTACAGCCTGCTCGGCAGCCGGCGTGGCTGAGGGGTGAGCGGGTGCTCCCTGAAGGTGCCAAGTGTGAGGAATTATGCATGAAAGTACAACACCCAATTAGTGAAATCGCTTCATAATGAAGAGCAGAGGAGTGGATTTGCAGTGCTGAGCGTGCCCACTCCCTCTCTGGAGGTAACACTGGCACAGGCTGGGAGCGCTGCTCGGCTTGTTCTTGGGTGATAATCACAGGGCGCAGTGAGACTGGGGAGGTGAATAAATAACCTCTTCCAGCTCTGCTCTGCTCCATAAAAAGAGACCTTTGAGCCAGGAGCGAGGGCTGGCTCTGCTCTGCACACCAGGACGAGGTGTCCCACCTGCCTGGGCTGAGCCCGGCCGAGAGGCAGTGACCCGCAGCAGGGAGGTTTAGGAGCACTAAGGAGGAAGATGCAGCTCCTTCCTGGAGCCGAGTCACTCCTGAGCTGTCACAGTGTCCTGACCCAGTAGAGCCTGCAGAAAGATTCTCCTCTACAGCATCTTCAGCAGGGGAAGCTGTAGGCAGAGACCATGGACACTTCTGGCTGGAGAAATCCCTGTGTGTTCAGTGTCAACACTAGTTTGTGCTCTAGTGCCAAAGTACAGTCACAGCTCTGAATTGTAACTCTTTGGGATGAGCTGGAGGAAATGGGGTTGTAACCATCCACCTCCCAGCTGAGACATCAGGCTGCTCTGTGCTGGTCTCTCTGTGGTTCAGTCACAGTCTAGTTCTTGGGTTTGCCAAACTCCTCAGGCACCTGCTGAGGTACTGGCTGTAGCTGGAGCAGCTTTCCTGCAGGCTGGCGAGGAACCCTGCTCTGATCTTGTCACCAACTGGGAACTCCTTGCGCTCCTCCAGCGGGATGTAGGAGAAGGTTGTGTGCTGCTCCATCATGGCTGCACTAGTGCTTGCTTAGAGCTCTGGCTTCCAGCAGTACATCGCTCTCCTTCACCCAGGCTCTGTGCCGCTGTCTGGCAGAGCATCCGCTGTCCTCACTGGGCAGGTGGTAAGAAGGGGAACCTGAGGCACCTTCTCTTTACACTGGGGGAGGAAGAAAGGGTCATCTGAGGCCACCAAAGGGCATGTCCAGTGTGCCCACCTCGTGTTGGGGGCTCTCATCATGTGGGCTGCAGGCAGCCAGCATGGCACATGAACGCCGGCTCCGGCGGGGTGATCCTCAGCGCTACTGGTCAACGCTCTGATCGCGGCCTCTTTGCATGAAGGGTTTCAAGGCTCTGCTTTGACACAAGCCTGGTGTGGTGGCATCTCCAAGGATTGGAAAGCTGTCAAACATGGGAAGAAACCAGAACCTCAGGAAACCCCTTCTCTACCCATGGCCCCTCTTCCATTGCTTCCAGCCGCTCCGCCACGAGCGTTCTGGCTGCTCCGGTCCTTGGGACTCTGCAGCACCAGGGATAACGCGGTGGGAGCAGAACATCTCGAGCATGGCCTGGGAATCTGCCTTCCCTCTGCACTGCCTGGTCCAGGCAGCAGCTATTACATCTCCCTCGCTATTGGGCTTTCTCAGCCTGTCAGTGCCAAAGCTCTTGGTTGAAACTGGCTGAAGGAATCATGTGGGATGACTTCAACATTTCACTTGGCAGCTGCCTGGCTCGTTCCTGCCGGAGTGTTTGCTCTCCGTCCTTGGCGAGGCCAGGCGGTGGTTAACAGCAAGCTTCTGAGCTCTTCAAAGGGGAAAAAAAACCCAACAGAAAAACAAATAAATGCCTGTTTGAGGAGCAGAGTCTCTGACGAGCTGCAGACTCTAATGAATAATTGAAGAGGGGTCAGTTTACAGGACTTGCACACGAGGAATGCAGCCGAGTCTGCAGAACTGGGGAGCGGCGCTGCGGCAGCCCCCCCGCACGGCACGCCGACCGACCCGGCGGTACAGCTGCTCCAGTGTCTCCTCTCCCATTTCCACCTCTGTAGGTTAACAGAAGCTCTGGAGCCAGAAAGCCTGGAAGAAGAGCTTGTTCTTATCTGTTTTCTGAAGGGTTTTGAGGGGGCTTGTGTCCCTGGAGCACGCCGCTCCCACAGCGTGAGCTCTGCGTCCCCTTGGCTGGGTTTGTTCGAGGGTTGTTGGCTCAGACCGTGATCCCTGACTGCCCCCATGCACACAAGAGGCTTCTCTGAAGCTTCTGGAGCTTTGCAAGTCTCCGTGGAAGCTGAAGCCCAGCTTTGACATGTGCAGTACACCTCTGCCATAGCCCCAGGATATATGGGGTAATGTTTTTTCCACTTGGTCGCACTGTGCTGCCATGGCCAGGGGCTGCCATGGGGCTGGGGGTGGCTGGGGGGTTCGTAGCCCCAACTGTCCCCTCAGGAGCCCTTCTCCTTCATCCTTAGGATGCGCCTGGGGCTGCCTCCCAGAAACTCCAGCTGATCCCCGGCGCCGGGAGGCAAAAAGGGATTCCCAACCGCATTCCGTGAAACCCGGGTCCTTCTCGGCAGCCGGGCGATGTCACCCTTACGGAAACCGAGGGCGTCTGTCCCTTGTTTGGGCTTGAAACCGTGGTCTCAGCAAAGCCTCTGGCGCCGTGGCGCTGGGAGTACCGGGCGGACTGCAAGCGCAGCCTCTGCGTGCTCCCGCAAGCGCTCGGAGACGAGAGGTATCGATTTCCACGCCATCGGGGAGGGGTATTTAACCGGACTGGCCTGGTTATGGATGGGGGATATGCAAAGAGGGGGAGGAGAGGGCTCTGCACCGTCACCAGTGGGCTCTGCGGGGGGGTCACTCCTTCCTGCAGCAGCTCTGGGGTCTCTGCGGGGATACGGCAGGGAAAAATGCTCCATAAAGCAGCGTTTTGTGTATCTGAAGGGAACAGGATAAAACCTGTTCTTCTCAGTGTTCAGGGTGGCTGTGATCACCGTGCTGGGGTGTCTGGGCAGGGGGTGGATCGTGACCGTCGTGACACCCGGCACGCGGGGCAGGCGTGTGGCTGAGCCGCGGAGGGGGCGGCTGCTGGATGTCACCGAGTGGTTTACAAGCGTTAAACAGCGAGTTGTGCTTTGCTATGGCAGGTGCTGGCCCTGTCTGCTCTCACGAGGGTGTTGGTAATGCGTGGAGTGGGCTGTGCTTTGGATGATGCAGTTCAGAGTCCCCGTGAAAACGTGACAATCGCTGCGCTCTCTGTGTATCTCACACGCGTGTCCCTTCCGGAGGGCAGGAGGCAGCTGCCTTATTCCACACACCCAAACCTGGCAGGCACCAAGCAAAGGCTTCACCAAGCCCTGAGACCACTTTCCTGTGTCTTGCAACAAGGGAACTGCTGGCAGCCTGTGTGCTGTGGGAGGCGTGTGGAATTCCTGCATTCCTGCGATAGAGAATAGTTTCCACATCCCACGATAACTCCAGGGGCAGCAAACAAGTCTTGGTTCTTGTTGTGAAACCGGCGTTAGATTTTGTAACTCGGTTAGAAAGAGGCTTCATAGAGTCATAGAATGGAGTCACAGAATGTGTTGGGTGGGAGGGGACCTTTAAAGGGCATCTAGTCCCACCCTGCAGTGAGCAGGGACATCTTTGCTAGATCAGGGTGCACAGAGCCCCATCCAGCCTGACCCTGAATGTCCCCAAGGATGGGGCCTCCACCACCTCTATGGGCAACCTGGCCAGGCAGCCACCATGATCTCAGCTGCTTCATTCCCTTTCTGTATTTCACTGGTACCAGCAGTCCCATTTTCCCCCTTTTTGGCTGGCAGCTGGGATGTTCTGTATGGAAGTGGCAAAGCTGTGCCTAGATGGAGGCTGGTGCTTTAACGCTGGTTCCTAAGAGGAATATTCTCCATTTGGCAGCTGGGGCTGGGGTACCCTGCTCTCACCCCATCAGAGCACGAGCTGATCTGAGTTTGCCATGAACAGACCTTTCCCCCGTGCTGGGAAACGTGTCAGGCTGCAGGAAGGGGAGGCAGCGTCCTTTGCGCTTTCTAAATGGAGACTAATTTGTTCTGTAGAAGCTGCATAATTAAGCAGTCCCTTATCTCCTGCCAGTTCAAGGTGTTTTCCTCTCTGGCATCTCCTTTCACTGGGTACAAAGTCAGCTGCAGTGGCACCTGAGAGCTGCCAGAAAGTCTTGGTGGGGTTTGGGAAGATGCTTTGCCTGAGCTTGTGCCTTTAGCCCCAACTGCTCATCAGCTGCTCCTGGCTAGCTGTGGCTTGTAGTGTCTGGGATGGGTGGGGAGAGTTTCTATTTTTATTATTTTTTTAAAAAAGAAACTTCCAGGATATGGTGCCAAAATGCCCCTGGGAAGGACCTGGAGTGGGGAGGCACCAGGGAGAGCAGGGGGATGCCTGTTCCCAAGCCCCTGCTCCCTGTCCCACAAGTGACCCAGTTTCCTGGTGTGAAGCAGATACTTTGGGCAGTCACAGGGGCTGTTGTGAAGCAGAAAGACTCTGCTCACCTTGGGAGTGATGTGCACGAGGCCACCATCTGCCTCTTCCCTTCTTGAGCCTCAGGCTTTGCACTGGAGAACAGCTTTGCCCTTTATCTGTTCCTGGACCCCAGATTTAGGGGTGCTGACACAGAGGTGTCTGTGAAATGGGTGCTCATGAAATGGGTCCCTGTGGCTCTTCCCTCAGTCTCAGAACAGAAACACGTTGGATGTTGCAGATGCTCCGAGTGCCACCTGCTGGGGTGTGCCCAAGGGCAGTGCTGGCCCAGCCTGGCAGGTCCCCGGGGCGCTCAGCCTCCTTGGGGTGGCCCAGCCTGCCCAGGACCTGCAGACACCGGTACCTGTCACCGCTGTCCCACACCAGGATGCCCTGTGCTCCGCTCCTGCCGCTCTCCTGCCCAGTACCAGAGCGTGCTGGTGTCTGTTTGTGGCACCCAGGATTTCGCAGCGTTTCCCCGGTCGCCTCCACGGAAGGTGACATGGGTCACTTCCCTGCAGGCAGCAGAAGTGAACTTGCTGGGGAGAGAAGGGGCCTGTGAGAAAGGGCAGAACTTGCTCCATCTAAACACCAAACAGGGTAAAGCCAGGTCTGAGTTTTCCCTTTTTGGGGATTTGTTTGTAATCCCCGTTGTGGGGAAGCCGGGATCACTGCTCAGAGCAGCAGCAAAGCCCTTCCCAGGGGCGACCACACTAACTGTACGCAGAGTGTTTGGCTGCCTGGCTCAGTAGAAAGACCACAGAGTGTTTCTAGGATGCTCAAAGGCTTTTGGGTCAGGCCATATGCAGGGAGGCTCACGGCGTCTCCGTGGTGGGACAGAGCTGGTCACTCATGTGTCCCAGCTGCCTTGGCCTGTAAGTCGGGATGAAGGTTGGGATGAGCAGCATTTCCAGGCACCAGCATTCCCAACATGTCCTGGATTTCATCTCCCCATCCCGTTTTCAGTTTGGTTTGTTTTCAGGAGACCATGAAACAGTCCGAGGCAGCAGCGTAGGGTGAAACGTGCTGATCCCTCCCGCCAGGAACCCGCCCCCGTCCTTACCCGCGTAGCTCGGGAAGTTCCAGTCACCGATGTCCCCGGTGCTCCTTAGCTCTGTGTGTAGAAGTGACTTTGTCCAAGACTTCCATCTTCAAAGCCGCCCCGCAGCGAGCGCGGCCTCCCCTGCTCCGGCTGCCTCCCCAGCCTTTTGTCTGTCAGAACAGCAAACGCCCTTGTTCAGCGTGAGTTTAGTTTAAAGGACTAACGGAGCCGCCTCTTTCCTGCAGATCCTCTTGGATCTCTCCACTTTCAAGCTCTGCCCGTGACCCCAAGTGTTTCCACTGCCCCATCTCTCCCTCCTGCAGAAGCTGTTGCTGATTCTCTGATGTCTCACAGGGGCATGGGCACACACCTCTTCCCTCCTGCTTTTATTAACCCCTCCCAGGACCGAATTCTTCTGCAGCTTTACCTGCCTGAGTGTGGTTGGAAGTGACTGAGAGGCTCAAACGAGATGTCTCATGCCTTTTCAGATGACCTTTTGCCAGGCTTTTCACGACCAGTTGCAGGTGGGGGCACGTGTGTACTAAGCATGAGTAACCTCGTCGTGTGAAACACAACGAAGCGGTGGTCAGCCCCGCAGCGCTGCTGGATCCCTGCTGGCTGGGATCAGGCTGAGTGGGGAGAAGCAGAGCCCACGGGGTTTCACACTGGGAAGGAGTGGGGGGCAGCTGTGGGGCCGTGGGAGCCGTATGGCCCAGGGAGCGTGGGCTGGGTTGAAACCTGTCAGGACACGTGTGGGAGAACTGGCCAGAGTCTCCTCTTGGGAAAAGGGGTTTCTCTGCTTCGGGTTTCCAATTGTTTTGGGTTTTCTCTTTAACTGCATGTGTGGTATGAGCCAGTGGGGTTGGGGGGGTCTGGGGTGTAACCCTGCAGCACAGCTGCCCCCGCCTGCAAAGCATTCTGCTCGGCTGGACTTGTGTTTCCCCACTTCCCAGCTAAGCTGCAGCGAGTGGCAGACCAGGAGACAGCTCCTTTCCTGAGTAAACCCCGAGTAGCAGCAGCACCTGCTTGCCCTGAGCCAGCCCTTGCCCTCCCCTGGCAGCCAGGCGCGGGGCGGCGCGGTGGCCGTGCCACATGCGGGACGGGCACCCGGCACAGGGACGGGGTGACAGTTTGTAGCCGAGGGGAGGTGGCTCGGTGTCAGACTTCTGAGAGCCGTGGCCCAGGGGCCAGGCTTCCTGTGGGGGTGTCAGCATCGCCTGCTCGGCCTTCCTGGAAGCTGCTGGATGGCAACAAAGCGAGTTAAAACCTGCGGCTGCCGGTGTGACCATGTCAGCGCTGTGGGCAGCGCTTCCTCTCGTGTCAGGGCGCCTGGGCCTTGAGCCACAGCTGCCTCCTCCTCACGCCGTCCCTTGGCAGGGCTGGTCCTTCTGGACCTCCCAGTTCAGGCACAGGTACTGGCTGAAGCCTTTTTGCTTTGTGAAGGTGACAGGCTGGCGCTGCCCAGGGCCAAGTGTCCTGCAGGATGGCTCAGCCCCAGGGTGACCCACCGCAGGAGCGAGCAGCAGTACGTGGTTCTGGCCAGTTCTTTGGTTGCAGATGAGACCAACCGTCAGCCTTGCCCAAATAAGGCCTGTGCAGGAGAGCCAGCAGCGCTGGGGAGGTTTCTCTGCTTTGTTTGTTCCCCTTTTTGAGAACCATCACCTTAAAAAAACAAACCCTCCTGCCAGAGCAGCCTCTGGCTCTCTGCACTGTAGGACAGCAAAGAGCAGACCCACTTCCCCTGCAGGGCTGCAGCACCTCTCGCTTCCAGCTATTCCAGGAATTGGAAGAGATGGAAGCAAGAGGTGCATGGAGTCATTTTATGCTGAGCAGTGACCTCCCTGGAGGTCACTGCTCAGCATGCAAAACGAGTGTCCTGAGCTCCCCCACCCAGGAGCAGACAGTGCTGAGGGGGTCTGCACACTGGTCTTCATCCAGGGCATCCTGGCCAGCAGCTGGGACCTCTGCTGAGAGGTCCTGTCAGTCAAGTGCGGGGCCCTGAAGCATCTGGATGTGACAGCAGCTGCTTCTCCTCAGGCAGCAGCAGCACCATCACCTTCCTGTTTGAGAAACCCTGATCCTTCCCTCCCTGGTCCTGCTCCCTGTGCCCATGGGGTGTAACTGGATCCTGTTCACAGTCAGTCTGATACAGCACTGCCCAGGCAGCAGCATCTCATGCCTCCCAGGACCCACCTCTGGCTTTTTGAAAACACAGAGTAAGGCCTAGAAACACCTTAATTCTGCCCTAAAAGCATCAGACTCAGCCAGGATGCTGGAGGTCATTTGGAAATGTGCTGGAGGAAGGCTCTTGCCTCGGCTCAGCCCACGTGGCTCTTGCCCTTAGACCCACAACCTGCCTATTTGCATGCAGCTGCCTGAACCACAGTTTCCTTTGCTTTATGCTTCTTGCTTTAGGTTTATTGTTTTATATTGGGATCGTTACCTGTTTGGTTCTGGCCCCTTCTCCTGAGAGCAGAGGCAGTGAAGCAGCCAAGGTCTGTGCTCTTGGGCTGTCCAAGGTTTTGCCAGGTGAGGTGCAGATGGGCTCTGACAGGAGCTGGGAGTCCACTCCTGGTTCACTCTTTTCCTTGCAAACACAGAAAATGGGAGAGAATTGATCCAGAGCCGTAGGGCTGAAGACCTCCTTCCCTCTCTGCTCCCCACGTCTGTGCTGTCCGACTCGGCCAGTTCCCATCTTCCTGCTCCATCCCTCTTACAGCATCCCTTGATGTGCAAGAGCAGGGTGTGGAGCAGTGGCTGGTGCTGGAGCTGACCCCTGAGTAAGTGACCAGGATTGTGCAACCCTCCCACACACTGTCAATGCACAGATGTCCCGTCCAGCCCCATGGCAGCGCCCCAAGACCCTGACACGGCAGGCGACCAGCAGCGCCGCTGACACGGGGGCAGTGACAAACCCGGGGCGGGTGCAGGAGCTGCCTCCTCCCATCCCCATCCCTGGAGCAGGGTCAGCAATTCAGCTACAGGGAGAGAATTTGTGCTGAAACAGCATTTGTGCCGCTGGGAGCAGGGGGCAGGGTAACTTTGGGGAAGAACATTGCGCAGACTCCGGGCCGCGTATCGCTGCGTCACGCAGGGGCTGAGGTTGCTCTTTCTCTGCGTGTGTTCTCCTGCCTGTGACATGGGGGGCTACGGTGACCCTCTTAAAAAACCCACTGAGATTTGGTGCTGGGGTGCCTCAGCACCCATAAAGCCATCCAGGGTTTCCATCCGGCTGCGGGTGCTGAGCAGCCATCGCCACACAGCGCAATTTCCCCAGGCGAAACCGCGGTTTCCTCTCAGCGAAAACTCCCAAAATACATCCCGGTGACGTAACTACTACACTCGGGGTTCTCGTGGTGGCCCGGGCGCCGCCGAGGGCTCCGGGTTCTGAAGCCAGCCTGCAGAGAATGGGAGGATAGCAGCCTAAAGCTCTGGAGATGCTGAGGCTCCTCTTCCGCGCCAAGCCCAGGATCCAGGAGGCAAGTGTCTAGCTGATAAGATACCCGCCCCGCGTGCGGTCCCGTGCCCCGGCTCCTCTGCAGGACACAAGAACACGGTGAATCGCCCGACCTTAGAGAGCCAGGCCTTACCCATCGTTAATTAACGACTTCTCTGTCAGAAAAGGCATTTCTGGTGGTAAAACCGCTTTCTGAGTGTCTTCCCTAGGTGCTGCCAGGATTTGGGAGTGTTTTGGGACCAGAGCATGTGTTGAAGGAACAGAAATTGAAACAGCTTCTGGTTAGTTGTTGATGAATAGGAAGCGAAATGCCAAATGTGTAATGTGTTTGAGCTCTCACAGGCTTTTTTTTTTTTTTTTTGGCTTTTTTTAAAAAATTTTTTCCTTCTTGCATTTAGATGTGACGGTCTCAACCCGCAAAGTGACAAAATGCGAGCAAAAACAAACCTGTCTCTTGGCTTCTGGCTTGTCAAATCCTTCCTCAAAACTTGTTTTTTTGAACTTGGAGGAAAAAAAAAAAATAACCCAACCGCCCCATATGTGTGTCCCCAGCCTCTGATCTGGGGTGACTAAGCCATCTCTGTGGCTCGACTGGGAGGTTCAGAAGAAGTTGGCTCCTCCTCTGACTTGCATGACCTCCAGGGCTCAGACCTGGCCCGTGGCTGGGGATGCCCTTTTATTTTCCAGGAGCAGCAAATACCATTTCCCAGTGGTGCAGGAGTCAGTGTCAGATGCCCTCCCCCGTGGCTGTGGGGGCCAGGGGATGGTTGGGGGCTCACAGGAGCACTGCTTGGAGCAGGGACCTGCTGAGAGAGCCGTGCTTGTGGGACAGAAACCAGTCTGGCCCCATCCAAGGAGGAGTTTGGTGCCTGCTTGCTGGTGGGAGCCGCGAAGGAGGAGCTGGTGTCCCTGTGGGTGGGTGTCATCCCTGGGGGGGGGACTGATGAGGTTTCTGTGATCGCTTTTGGGTGCTCGGGAAGGGGTTCAGTAGATGTGCCAGGCTCCCCACGGTGGCAGTGGGACAGTCACCTTCTCCCAGACCTGCTGAGATCTTGGCTGCTCCGGCAGCAAGGGCAGAGCGATGGAGGAGGGGGAAGAGGTGACTGCAGGGGCCCCCTCCGGTCTGATTCACGCTTTCCGGAGCTGAAAACCAGTTAGATCTTAACTTTAATCTCGCTGCTATCACACAGCTCCTCCTTTCCCCGGAGGTTGCTTTTCTTCTCTCTCCTCTCCATAGCTCCTGCCCCACTTTCAGGTCGCTCTGCCCCTTTCTACGCCCACCTGGGTGACGCTGCTGGCGCCGAAGGGCCCAGCCAGCCCTGAGGGCATCGTGTGGTGACAAAACGCCTTGAGAAGGCACTAGAGAAGTCCCAGCTCGAGTGTCCCTCCTGTCTGCAGTCACACTTTTATCTCATCCGTGTCCAGGGGCCTGAACCTCCCAGGGGAAACGTTTTGACTTCTCATTTAGCTGTGGGGAGACTTTTCTGCTCAAACCTGTTCTCTCAAGAGCAGGTGGAAGAGCGCCCAGCTGCGATGACAAATCTGTTGGGCCTACTCGAAACACCACAGGTGTGGGGACCGACCTGGCAAAGACCAGCTGTGCCATAGCTCTGTCCTTCCCCACAGCCTGAGATTTTGGGGTTTGGCAGAGCCACAGCTGAGCTTGGGAGCACTTCTTTGCTGAGCCACCTTGAGATGCTTCTGCCTCTGAGGGTTCCCAGACCACATCTGGGGCAGCTGTAGAGACTGTTTAATGGTGTCAGAGCAGCTGGGCTGGCCCTGCCCTGCCCTTGGGGGGTTTTGGTGCTTCATGCTGTTCCTCTTAGAAGGGCTGAGCGTGCCCCTGGGGAGACGGGGGTCTTTGCTGAGGGGGGGTGGTGTCCCAGACTTCCCTACAGAACCCAGGATGCCCACACTGGAACAGATGCTTTTGGGGTTTGTCAGGTGTAGCTGAGTGTTAAATCTGATCCAGACATTTATCAGCCCCCCAGAACTGAATTCTCTCTCCTTAGCAGAGGCACTCTGATTCTTGGGGTGTGTGTGTAGCCAAGTGCTGGCACTGTGTCCTTCTCCACTGCCTGTCAGAGCCTTCAACAGCTGCTGGCTCCATCCCATGGCACTCCTGGAGCCCCTGACCCAGCTCAGTCACGTCCCCAGGAGCGACACCACTGGGACACAGTACAGAGCTGCCTGTAAACAGCTCTGAACAGTCTTGCTGGACAGATTTGTTGGGAAAACTGTAGCAGAGTATCGCAGCTCCCCCCATGCTGACGGTCATTTGTTGTTCCACAGGCAAAATCAGACATCACGTGGATAGAGAAAGACCTCGTGGACTCAGCAGACAAGGTAAGAGACCCTGTGGCAGATGTGTGCCCCGGGGAGACTCCTGAGTTCGGTTTGTGATGGTCCCGTGGTGGGTCGTCCCACGTACGCGGGGGCGTCAGCAAGGGCCCCTCTGCCAACCGGCCCTTCCTCGCAGCCCACCACAGCGAGGTGGGACGGCTAATACAGAAAACAGCTATTACTCACTTGCTCACATGACATCCCAGACTTGACTTCATCCTCCTCCTCCTTCCTCCCCACACCAGCCCCCTTTCCGTGCCGTCATTTGTGTCTCCTGTGGCTTTCTGATCTTGTCAGCTCACCGGGGGTGGTGCTCCGGTGCTTTGGGTGCGTGGACACACAGCAGTGGGGGCGGTTTGGGGGCTGCTTTTCTGAGGCTCCTCTCCCTGTGCTGAGTGCCTGATGCACAGCATGAGAAAGCTCTAGGACAGGATGAGGTTTCTGAGATCCTGAGCACAGAGAGCAATGTGCATCTCCACAATGTGTGATATAAAGCTTCCTCAGGAGCAGTGATGCTGCTCCTGGGACAGCTGCCCACACGGTTTCTGCTTGGCCAGGACCAAATGAAGGAGTTGGTGTGAACTCAGTCTCCTGCAGCCTTGTGCTCAGCACCTGCCCGGTGCAGTTCCACGCTGGCATCTTGCTCCCAAGTCCTTTGCTTTGGACCTCGGCAGCTACTTGAGGTTCCCCCCTGTGGAGCTGGGACGAGCTGCTGGGGGAGGTTTAGTCATTTGTTTCTTTCCTTATGGGCTCTGGAAGAGCAGAGTGTGGGGGCAGAGGAGGCAGGAGGCACAGAAAGGCTCTCTGGGTCCAGACCAAGAACCTCTTTTCACAGTCTGCACCCTCTGGAGACATTCAGAAATCAGCACTGACACGGGGCTGTTTCTGATTGTGAAGGCGCGTGGGTGTCTCTTTACTCATTTCAAGGGGTTTCTGCTGTAGCTGCATTCCCCAGGCCTCGCTGCAGAAAACACACAGCTTCTGTCCTGACCCAGTGGAAAGGTCAGAGGAGCCCAGGTAGGGAAGGAGGCAGTAAGGACTGGGTTTAAAATAAGAAATACGGAGCTGCCAACAGATCCAAGCAGCAGCACGTCTAGCAGCTGTCTGCATCAGAAATGCCCTTAAAAACACCTCCCAGGGCGGCTCTGGGACGGTTCCAGTGTCCCCAGCAAGGACATTTGTATGGTAGAAGGCGAAAGAAGGACTGGGTGCAAAACCTAGTGATGCCAGAGGATTTCCCAGGTGCGTTGATGCACCCTGAACCCCATCGTGGGTGACTCGCCATCCCCCGCGCCAGTGTGAGAGCAAAGGGATGCGCAGCTTTCCGAGGTGGCGTCACAGTTCTGGGAGGGGTTTCGTGAGTTTTTCTCTTTCTTTTTTATAGAGTAAGTGGTTTTTCAGACTATTCCCCCCTCATGGAAATACCCCAAAAGCCTCCAGCCCGATATGAGCCTCAGGCAGCACTAGATGAAGTCACTTTGACAAGACCACGTACGTTTCTGGCAGCACCTTATCCAAGCCAGGGAGCCCAAATGTGGCCAAGGAGCTTTTTTTAAAAGCAAAACCAAAAACAACCCCCACCCCCCAACAAAAGGCAGTGCTTCAACCAAAAGGCAGTGCTGCTTCAACCACAAAGCGCTGTTGCTGGGGAGTGGGAGCGTGAACCTGCCTCCGTGCGACCGAGCGGCTTCTCCACTGCGCNCCCCACCACCCCGACCCCCGGGAGCCGGCCGCGCTTCCCCGGCAGCGCGCGGGGGTGGCGGTTGCTGGGACCGTGCGATGTTGATCGGGATGGGAGAATGGAGAGGGACCCGAAGCTGCCTCGCGTCTGGGCGTTCCTCACGCTCTGGCTGCAGAGGAAACACCGAGCCAAGCCCTGCAGCCTGCAGCTGCCTGCCCCCAGCCAGCTCCCCAGCCCGGTCAGTACCGCCGCTAGCTCGCTTCGCCTCACCGCGTGCCGCCGGCTGCTCCTCCAGGTGGGCCGACGCCTCAGGTGGATGCGGGGAGCAGTCTGGTTTGCTTTTCTCTCCCTGCCTTCTGGGGGCAGCTCGGTGGTGGTGTCGTTGGATGTAACGTGTCTGGGTGGAAGCAAAGCCTGTTTGTGGTGCAGCTCGGCGGCACGCAGGTGCTTTCGCTCTGGAGACTTGTGCTGACGTGCTGCTGAGCAGGCTGGGGCTGGGCCCCGGAGTCCTGACTGAGATGGGAGAAGTCCACGGGAGGAAACCTCCCTCGTGTCAAGGTTTTTCCCGGGAAGCTGATGGTTATGTCGCTGCTGTTCTTGGCTTTGTTGGCATGTGTGATGTTTGCTGATGTGGTCTGGCTGGCAGCATCCAAATCAGATGTAAATCTCTGCCCGCCTCACGGTACCGCCCGGGCTGCTGGAGCCACTTGCTCAAAACACACCAGGTCCTGCAGTTGGCCAAGGAGAAGAGTTCCCACAGCTTGTGTAAATACACTGCTCCGCTGCTCCTGGGGGGCTGCTGCTGGAGGATGGGTCCAGATGCCTTGGGAGAGTGTCCTGGTTTCAGCTAGGACAGAGTTAATTTGGGGGCAAAACCACAGCAAGGAGGATGCAGGAGTTAATTTTAGATGTTCCTCTCTGCAGAGGCGTGATGCTGCAGCATGAAACACGTACGGCGGTACAAGTGCTGGTGTCATGTAGACCTGGTTTCTCTCTAGTGTTTTCATGAAGTGGGGGAAGAGTCTACAGCCTCCACTGGTCCTGTCCCTGGGTCCCTCCCTGCTGTGGGGTCTCTCTGGGGAGAGCAGGACAGGGTGGAGGGACTGGAGGGAGGAGAGTTCTCTTCTGCTCAGGCTCTTGGCCGGAGGTGGGAAGCGGTTCCTGACCAAGGGCTGTCTGCCACAGCCGAGGCCTCTGAGTGACACCCCAAGTGTAAATTGGCCAATTAGAGCTGAGAGATCATGTGGAACAGGGAAACTTGTTGTTACAGGGATTATAAGATCTCTGATCTGTGATCACCAAGACTAGTGAAAGGCAGGATAACACGGGGGTGCTCCCACCCTCCCCACGCTCGGCCATGTGTGCTGCACCGCTGAGAGCAGTGTGGGCTTCTCTGCTTGGTCTTAGTGGCCAAATACCACAGGATCTTGAGGGAGCAAAGCATAGAAACAAAGCCACTTCCTAATCTGGAGGAACAGCAAGCATCAGAGTGGGAAGGGAAGGGTGCTGGCTGCAGGTAGGCAACCACATCCGTGGGCGCTTGGCAAGGCCACCCTCCCCAAGAAGGTGCTGGAAGGGTGGGGAGTGGGCTGGGGTGCAGAGCCTGAAACTCAGTTCCTGTTGTTTTCAAGAGCTGCTTTGATTGGGTGGGTTCAGCCCAAGTGTCTCAGTTGTTCTAGAAAACAAGCTGTAATTGTTTTTCTTTTTCCCTTCAAAACTGCAAGGGGAAAAAAAAAATCATAGTTCCAGCTTTCTGACAGCTGCTGTGGCCACATCTGCCCTGGGCTGAGAGAGCAACCGGTTTAGTGCCCTTTGGAACAAAACTGGTGGCCCTTAGGTCCAAACAGCACCCAGCCCACATCTAACACGGGGGGACGGGGACTCAAGAGGCTGGACTGGCCTGGACAGGAGGTTCAGTGATGAGGACTTCTGGCCTAAGAGCCACGTCTGGAGAAGTGGGGAGTCGAGTCCTGCGGGCTCTTCCCTTGGGAGAGGGGCTGGGACAGGTCAGGCTTGGAGGAAACCTGAGCACAGGCAGGGGGGCCGAGGGAAGCTGAGGGAGAGGAGCAGCTGAAGACCAGCAGTATCAGACACCTCTTTGTATTTGGGATGCAGAGAGAGAGGAGCACAAGGTGTTTCTGTTGAGCTTTGCACACCAGAGGTGTGGGCAGGATGCGCTGGGGGAAGGAGGTGTTTGAGCATCACCACGGGGGCTGTGGCTGGTCTTGTGCACTGGCCTGGCTTCTTGGTGAGTTTATCCTACATGCTGCTGATCAGATCTTTTTCTTCTGTATTTTTTTCCCAATAAAAGAATGTGTTTTAAACAAAACATGTGCCAGAGACCTTGGCTTCCCCTCAATCTTCTTGAAGGCTCGAGTCTGTTAAAGCATCATCTGTAAGTGCTGAAGATGCACTAAGACTTATGTTGCAGAGTTGCTCAGATTGCTGAGCAGATGGGCTCCAACATGTCTGATTTTTGCCAGCCCTGGCCGTGTTTTGACAACAGTGCCGTATTTTTGTGTTGTGGGATTTTTAGTGGCATAAACACCCTGGGTTTGCCACCAGTGCCTTTTTAAAGAGGAAGGTGCTTTTCGAGCAGTCTTCTGAAACACAGTTCAAAGAAACGCGGCACCTGCGGCGTGAGGAGCCTTTGGGGAGAGCCCGGGAGATGGAACCAGGCTGTGGGCACGAGCCCACCAGAGAGTTTTCATTCCAGCAGTTGAGGCCAGGAGATACCTGTGACAGGCACCAACTTTTATGTTTCTCTCAGATGTGGCTCCTGTGCATCTGGAGCTACAATCCTCGTTCCTCAGTCTGGTACAGCTTGCTTGCCCTCATGTATTCCCAGTCAACCCTTTCGCCTCTCTTTCAGGGCGAAGGAGTTGTGAAAGAAATCAACATCACACACCATGTGAAGGAAGGCTCAGAGAAAGCTGATCCTTCCCAGTTTGAGCTCCTGAAGGTGCTGGGACAGGGCTCCTTTGGCAAGGTGAGTTAACTTCTTCCCGTGTGTTTGTGCCACATAAAGGAGTTTGATGACAAAAGGGACTGTCCCCACCAAAACCACCTTCCTGATTCCCACCAGACTGTGAGAATCTGCCTGGCCAACCCACTCAGCAAACGGCTGCTCTTAGCTTGAAAGGCAGCTGTCACGACACCTCCTCAATAAGGACCAGCCCATAGGTCCAAAGGCCCCACGATTCTTTCCCCAGTGACCAGGAGGAAGGAGTAGTGTCCTGCTCGGGGGTGTAGAGGTCACACAGGGCAGGAGGACCTCCTGCAGCTCTGGAGCTGGCTGCCAAGCTCTGCTTGAGTTGAGGACTTGGGCATGTTCCTCCCTTTTCTGAAATGATACTGTGTGCCTGGGGCTGGATTTGGCCCCTGTTTAGGGTCCAGTTTCCCTTCTGTGAAAGGGGAAGGAAGTAGCCTGTAACTCTTCTCTGTGTCAACGTGTAAATAATCCAGGTCTCTCACAGACCATCTGCTCACACATTAAATCAACTTCATGTCAATCAGTTACCAGCAGTGGGGGCTTGTACAGCACCATGTGCGAGGCAAATGCAGCTCCATGCAGGGGCTTTCTGCAGAAGAAGGTGGTGTCTTTGTGAAACCCCAAAACCAGGAGGTGTGGGACATTGGGGAAGGGAAGGGGGCCAAAATCTCAAGGGGATGCAGGACCTGGGCAGTAAGGGCTCTGGCTTGGAACCAGCAGTCTCCAGGAGGCTTTGCAGTACTCTGAAGCATCAGCACTTCACACCACAGCTCCCAGGCATCACCCACAGCCCCGGGGTAAACACAGAGTTGTGGCAGAGGGGAGAGGAGGAAAGTGCAGTGTAAAAGCCTGAGTACTGTGACTGCTGGAGGTACAGGGTGAGGGGATCCCACGCACAGCACTTCCCTGAAGAACCACACAGGTTTCACTGGGAGGGCTTGAGGCACATTTACCAGTCCCACAGCCAGCTGCTTCCCAGGGCTACGGTGGGGTCTGCCATGCTGGGAGGCATCCAGCTCCCACTGCTGATACTTAGCACTCAGCTAACGTGGTGCTCTTCTGCCTCAGGTATTCCTGGTGAGAAAAATAACACCACCAGACAGCAACCACCTCTATGCCATGAAGGTGCTCAAGAAGGCGACGCTGAAAGGTAGGAGGCTCTCACTGCGATGCTCTTCTCCTCCGTGACTTAAAAGAGCACCAGGGAAATGTCAGAGCTGCCAGTGCTTGGCTGCAGGGTGATCTGGGTGACAGGGAAGTATCTTTATCTCAGCCAAACAGCCTCTTTTATTCTGTGTCTGATAAAAACCCTTGTTAGTGTGCTGGAGGTGGAAAAGATCTGTCTCAAGCTGCCGGGTACTGAAGAGCTTAAGGCTGGGGCCAAGGCTGACACCGGGGTGCTGAGCTGCCTGTGCCTGTGTCTGAGCTGCTCCTCTCTTCCCACAGTGCGTGACCGACTAAGGACAAAGATAGAAAGGGACATCCTGGCTGATGTAAACCATCCCTTCGTGGTGAAGCTCCACTATGGTGAGTGTGGAGCTACTGAGATGGGGCTGACACTGCTGCGGGCACACCTGCCATGGGCAGGTGGATGAGCATGAGGCACCCAGCAGCAGGCTGCTTGGAGGATGCTGAGAGCCTGGCATGGACCATAGCAGGCTTCTGGAGGTCCCTGAAGTGGAGAAGTGGCCTGGATCCATCTGTGTCCCTCGATGGTTGTGCTGCTGTGGAGCCTTCACAAGCCCCTTAGAACAAATCCTCTCTTGGAAAGGTCTTTGCCCCTATCCCTGCTCTACCCATTGAATGGGGAACAGAGCACAGACTGGGAGAAGAGGTTTAAACATCAAATCCTTGGGATTAAAACACTGAATCATGAGAAACTGAGCAGAGTTAACTGGTCAAGCCAGAGTCTGGCATGGTTGATGCTCTGAGGAAGGTGAGGGCGGCTTCTTTCCCTGCAGAGGGGCCAGTGCCTCTCTCAGGAGCACAGCCCCTTCAGAAGGGCAGCCCTGGCCAGAAGGGAAGAGATTCCCCACAAAAGGAGGATTTTCTGCAGCACAAGCTCCTGTTCCAGCAGCACGGGCAGCTCCACCCAGCTCTACCCGTGTCTAACCTTGCACCCGCGCAGGGCACCCGCACGACTGGAGCCCTTGGGATTTACGTGATTCATTAACACCACGGAGCCTCTCTGCAGCAGAGGGGTCTGATTCCTGCTCTGGCTTGTGTTTCAGCATTCCAGACGGAGGGGAAGCTGTATCTCATCTTGGATTTCCTCAGAGGAGGTGACCTTTTCACTCGGCTTTCCAAAGAGGTGGGTACGCTCTGGCATCTTGGTGGGTTGCTGAGGCTCTCGGTTCATCTGGGCTTTAACCGCCCAGAGAAGCGATTGACCCTTGCAAAGACCATGAGAGGGTGGAAACAACCTCCAAACCCCTGCTAGCCCAGAGCCAGCAGCGGGAGAGAGTGTCACAGGACCCCATCTTCTGGCAGAAAAGCAGCAGATCTCCCCTCCGCTGCAGTTCAGGATGAAAGCAGGCGAGAAGCGGGTTCTGCTGCAGCGTGTCACTGTGAGGGACAGGGTGAGGGCAGGGAGTCAGAGCAGCAACCTGTGCCAGGTGAACATAACCTGGTGAATGTGAGAGTGTTTTTTAAAAACCTGCTGGCTGCTTAGAACCTGGTTTGGGTTTTTTTGGTGTCGGCGCTTAACCGGTGCTGTAGGATTGAGGGCAAAGCCTGGGAAACCTGGGTGTGAAAGGGCAGGCGGAGGAACATGGATGTGAAAGGTCTTGCGTGGGTGCAGGGGAAGTGGTCCTGCTACTGGCATTGTAACCCTGTGCCTGTCCTCTCCTTCTCCCTCCCTGCAGGTCATGTTCACTGAGGAGGATGTGAAGTTCTACCTCGCAGAGCTGGCGCTGGGGCTGGACCACTTGCACAGCCTGGGGATCATATACAGGGACCTCAAACCAGAGAAGTACGTGTGGCACAGCCATGGCCGGGAGCAGAGTCCTTCGGCTCAGTCCCAGGGGTGCCCCGAGGCCGGGCAGATGGGAGACACGGTGCCAACCGAGCCAGGGACGGGGCTCCAGCTCCGTGCTCTGATCAGCAGCTGCGGCCAGGAGCGCTGTGCAGGCAGCACCTGTGTGTGTGTGTCTTGGCAGTGACCTTGGCAGTCTCTGGGCTCCAGCTTTAAGCCACTGAGAGCCTCTGGAGGGAAGAGGCTGGGCCTCTGCAGAGACACACAGAGCTGCATTGCTTGGTTCCTCTTAACGGGGTTTGGGGGGGATCAAAGGCTGTGTAACCTCTGTGGGACTCTAGTTCAGTGTGAGGTTGAGGGTGTAGGGAGATGGGAGCTGCTCTTTGTCCCATCATGACTTGGTGGTGGAGCTTAAAGCACTGGGGGAAGGGATGGGTAAATTTCTCCTCTGGATTGAGGGAGCATCTCAAACCGGGCTCTGATGTGCACTCCTGCCCTTACTCCAGACAATAACAACCCCTTTTCTCATCCACGCTGTAGCATCCTCCTGGATGAAGAAGGGCACATCAAGCTCACAGGTGAGACACCCCACAAAAGCCCTGTGCTCCATCACTCAGCTCCTGACAGGGCTCCCTCGCTCTGCTCTGTGTGGCGGCGCAGAGCACGCGGCTGCGCCCCGACTGTTCCTCTCTCACACAGATTTTGGCTTGAGTAAGGAGGCGATAGACCACGAGAAGAAGGCCTATTCCTTCTGCGGGACGGTGGAGTACATGGCACCCGAAGTGGTCAATCGCCAGGGCCACTCCCACAGCGCTGACTGGTGGTCCTACGGGGTGTTAATGGTACGTGCCCAGCCCTGGGGTGGCAGCTGTAGCTCTGACCTATGTGCTTCCACACATCTGGCAGATGTGCTGACCTGGGGATGTTCTCCAAGCCTGCAGAAAGGGCTCCAGACAGGCATCCAGCCAGGAGCAGCTGTTTCTGGGGACACAGAGCTCCTGAGGCTGCTGTCCCAGAGAACACTGGGATGGGGGGGAGTGTTGGGGTGTGTGGGGTGTCCATTTGTGCGATGTCCATGTGTGGGGTGTTGGTGTAGCGGGGGTGTCAGTGTGTGTTGGGTGTCCATGTGGGGGGTGTCAGTGTGTGGGGTGTGTCCATGTGGGGGGTGTCCCCATCACTGGATTGGGGTGTCTGTGCAGATCTGGTGCCACCATCTGGCAGTTGCTGGCTCCGAGAGCTCGGTAGGAGCAGGCACTGGCCTGTGCCTCCTCCCACTCCAAGCCCTGGGCACCGAGCTCCTCAGAAAACACCCGTGATCTTTCCTCCAGCTCAGCTTTTGACCCCCTGCCAGCTTTTCTCTCGCTCTGCCGAGCTCCAGAGGAAGGTGCAGTGGGATCTGGGCAACCCTCAGACTTGCTCGGACGTGTGACCTCCCGTTCTCTTTCCCTCCCAGTTTGAGATGCTCACTGGCTCGCTGCCCTTCCAGGGGAAGGATCGGAAGGATACAATGACCCTCATCCTCAAGTAAGAGGAGTTTCTCTTTCACACATGTACAGAGATGAGCATCTGCTCTTGCCCTGAGCGTGTTGCAATCTGGGGCTTCTCGCAACTTAATGGCATTGTTTGGCAAGCGGCTTCGGAGGGTGCTGTGTAAACCCCACATGGAATGTTGGACTGGTGGGGGTGGGGGTGCTGCAGTCCACTTGTGGGTCAACTTTTAAACCTGCCACTGATCATGTAATGTCCTCCCCAGAGCAAAGCTGGGCATGCCACAGTTCCTGAGCGCTGAGGCACAGAGCCTCCTGCGAGCCCTCTTCAAGAGGAATCCAGCCAACAGATTAGGTAAGACGCTGCTGATGGTCTTTCTGAGAGCTGTGTCGGGGCCACTCTCGTCCGTGGGGGTCGGCAGCACGGTCACACTTGTGCTGGGTTAGTGTCACGGCCGGGCTCCCTGTAACACGTGTGTCACACACGTCGTGGCCTTCGCTCTGCCGATGGTCCTGGGTTAACGCAGCGCACCCCGCGGGTGCATCTTTCAGGTTCCGGACCGGATGGGGCAGAAGAGATCAAGCGCCATCCTTTCTACTCCACCATCGACTGGAATGTGAGTGAAGGAGACACCAGAGCAAACCTCCACACCACCCAGCACCAGTAACGTGGCTCTGCTGACTGGCCACGGTGCTTTCACACACCGGCTATGGGGGAACTGCCTGTCCCTGTTCCCATCTGTTCCAATAGTCCTTCCTGCAGCTCTCTGGCCTGGGAATAGCTGTGTCATAGCCGAGTTGCCTGTGATCTCTCCTTGGTTTGTGGTTGCTCATCTCCTGGCAGGAAGGTGCAGGTTTTAATTGGGGTTTGGTGCAACAAGGATTGTCTTGCACAAACTGGGAAGGACTGGAGGAGACGTTTGTAGCAGATTGATCCCTTGGTTTATCCAGGGAAGGAAGTAGGGTGAGAACTAAGCCAGCATTTCCCCCTTGCCAAGTCCCTACTTTACCACATCGTGTTGTTTCCTCCCTGTTTTCCCTGACCTGCTAAGGGGCTTTGAAGATCAGTCTTGTCATGCTTTCGAGGCACCTGGCAAAGCTGCTGGACTGAACCTCCAGCAGTGCTAGGAAAGCTCATTTTTAAATTATTACTTCAAGAAGCAATTTTAAAAGGCAGCTTGTGGGAGTGCTGGGATCAAAATGACCTTCTAGAGCATCTCCTCTGGCTGTGCCCGGGGAGATCTGTGTCAGCAGAGCCCTCAAGGGAGTTAGGAGGAGGTGGAAGAGCCTGGAAAGGTAAATACTATACAGATACTGCTTCTGGAGTGGGGCCAAGTACAGAGAGAACTTTTTTGATGGTAGAAGTTGTAGTATTTCTCCTGTGAGAGTAGTTCTGAGCTGCCTTTGTTTTGCAGAAGCTGTACCGCAGGGAAATCAAACCGCCCTTCAAGCCTGCAGTGGGACGGCCAGATGACACCTTCTACTTTGACACAGAGTTTACATCCCGGACACCGAAAGGTTTGTACAAATTCCCACAAAGCCAAAATTCCCAGCACGAAATGGAGCTGGGTGCCCTATCAGGGCACAGATTGCCTCCTGCTGGTGCTCCACCTCCAGCTGTAGATAAGCCCGGGGTAAGCTCAGTGCTGCGGGGTGTAGCTCTAGTCTCAAATCACCTAAAGAGGAGCCGTAGCTCCCGGGGAAAGGAGATAAGGAGAAGGGAAAGGAGAGGAGCCTGGAGAAGAGGAGGCTCCAGAGAGACCTTCTAGTGGTCTTCCAGTACCTCAAGGGGGCCTAAAAGTAAGATGGGGAGAGGCTGTTCAGTAGGGCCTGTTGTGACAGGACAAGGGGTGATGGTTTCAAAATAGAGGGAGGGAGATTTAGATTGGATATTAGAAAAAAGTTCTTTCCTGTGAGAGTGGTGGAGCACTGGAACAGGTTGCCCAGAGAGGTGGTGGATGCCCCATCCCTGGAGACGTTCAAGGCCAGGTTGGATGAGGCCCTGAGCAAGCTGATCTAGTTGGGGGTGTCCCTGCTTCTTGCAGGGGGGTTGGACTGGATGACCTCTGGGAGCCGCTTCTAACCCTAATCATTCTGTGATTCTATGATTCTAAGGGTTCTGCTCCCACAGGGTGAGCCCCCTTCAAGTCATCTCTCAACTCCTCTTGCAGACTCCCCAGGCATTCCCCCGAGTGCGGGCGCCCATCAGCTCTTCCGAGGCTTCAGTTTTGTGGCGACCGGCCTGATGGAGGACGGCAAGGTGAAACCTGCCCAGCCACCCCTGCACTCCGTGGTCCAGGTAAAGAGAGGGGACAGAGGAACAACAGTTCAAAGCTGCAGTAATGGCCCAGAGTGGGTCAGTGGGACCTTTGCCCCATCTGGAGCAGGGCTGATGGGAAGCCTGAGCCAATGTCCTTCTGTTTGGAGTTCCTGCATCCTGTTGTTCTTCCATTTCTACTGACTGTTGAGTCAAAGGTTGTCAGGGCAATGCGAGTGTCCCTGTTTTCCTCTCCCCACATGGTCCTGTGCTAGCAGGAGCTCTGTAGATACACCACTGCTGGGTTGATGGGTGCCACTGGAATGCATCAGCCCACTGACCTACCTCCACCTTGCTCTCCTCCCTCTCCCAGCCGGGAGGAGAAGCTGTGGGATGGGTCTGTCAGTTCATGGTGCTGCAGTTCACTCGCCACATTGCCCAAACCCTCGTGTGACCCCTCCCAGCTCACCGATCCTCCGCTCTCCTCTCGCAGCAGCTGCACGGCAAGAACGTCCAGTTCAACGACGGCTACGTGGTGAAGGAGGCGATCGGCGTCGGCTCCTACTCAGTGTGTAAACGCTGCGTTCATAAAGCAACCAACATGGAGTACGCAGTCAAGGTCTGAGATTTACCTCTGAACTGAACTCACCCCGTTCCATTTCCATTCATCCCCATGATGACCAAAGCCACATCTGGGAATGGAATCGCTTTCCCTGCTTGTGTAGGGCCCAAACGGACGGTTCCTGTGCTGTTGGGCACATCCCTGCACCCACTTTACTCCCAGGAGCAGTGGGGAAGCCGTGCCCTCCTCTCCAAGGGAGGGCAGCTCTCACCTGTCCTGGCAAAGCTACATAAGCATAAAACTAGGAATAAAACTCAGGGGTTTGGGGTCACAGAACTGGTGAAGCACCTGGGGATTTCTAGGGCTTCTTGTTGGAGAGGGCAGGAACGGGGAGCTGCTCTCTGCAGGGCTCCACACATGCAGATTCTCTGCCCTGTCCTGGCCCCTTTCCCCCCTCCACATTGGGACTAATGAACAGCACTGGGACAGGCTGCCCAGGGGGGTTGTGGAGGGGTTGTGGAGTCCAGGGGGGTTGTGGAGTCTCCTTCTCTGGAGACATTCCAACCCACCTGGACACGTTCCTGTGTGCACTGATTGAAGTGACCCTGCTCAGACAGTGGTTGGACTGGATGATCTCTGGAGGTCCCTTCCAGTTCCTAATGGTCTGGGATTCTGTGATTCCCCCCTGTTCTCTTGCAGGTTATTGACAAGAGCAAGCGAGACCCTTCAGAGGAAATAGAAATCCTCCTGCGATACGGGCAGCATCCAAACATCATCACCTTGAAAGACGTGAGTGCCACCTGGAAAACTTCTGTATTCTCCTTTTGGAAGTTCAGACTGGACTGGGGAGGGGGGGAGGCAGGGGCACAATTCAGCTCCAGCACCAGGAGCCCAGTGCCCCCGCTCAGCGTGTCCCTCTGAGGTGGGGCAGCATCCCCAGCCCCCTCCTGCACTCCTGGTGTCTCTGCTTCTCAGTGGTACCAAAGGGAGGCTCTGGAAGTATTCTGGAAGTATTGGTCATCGTACACCTACCAAGGGAAGCACAGATGGGATAACCCCTCTGTGCTTCCCTTGGTAGGTGTACGACGACGGGAAGTACGTCTACCTGGTGACCGAGCTGATGAGGGGAGGGGAGCTGCTGGATAAAATCCTCAGGCAGAAATTCTTCTCAGAGAGGGAAGCCAGTTCTGTCCTGCACACAATCTGCAAGACAGTGGAGTATCTGCATTCCCAAGGGGTGAGTGCGCTCGCTTCGGCCTTCCCAGGAAGCTCTCGGGCATCCCACGATGCTCCCTCTCCTCTGTTGCCATCTTGCCAAGCCAGATGTGGGCCAGGGGTTGGGCATCCTGATGCAGCTTTAAACCTTTTCCTTGTTCTTTGCTCTGCAGGTGGTTCACAGGGACCTGAAACCCAGCAACATTCTCTACGTGGACGAGTCAGGAAACCCCGAAAGCATTCGCATTTGTGACTTCGGCTTTGCCAAGCAGCTGAGGGCTGAGAACGGCCTCCTCATGACTCCCTGTTACACCGCAAACTTCGTGGCGCCCGAGGTAAGCACCACGCTGATGGGAGGGGGCTCTGCTTAGGGTATGGAGACTTGAAAATCCCTGTGATTTCCCAGGCTGCTTCTCTTCCTAATTAACTGGCCAGTTAAATTAGTTGGGAGGATTTCCCACCCAGCTGTCTGTGTGGAAGGAAGAGCGTGCACACAGTATCACTGTGCTGGAACACGGCTCCTTCCGCGCTCGGTGTTTGATGTGCCAGGGTGTTTCTGTTCCACAAAACCCAAATCTGGTTTGAATCCTGATGTTTTCAGTCTGGACTTTGCTGTTCCATAGGGCTGCAGCATCTCTGCACAGGCTGCACGCAGGGGTCAGGCCGCTCCGCACGAGCTCAACAAGGACCAAACATGCTCTTGATTTTCTCCCTTTTTTCTCTCCACCTATTCCATTCAGGTACTAAAACGCCAAGGCTACGACGAGGGCTGCGACATCTGGAGCCTGGGGGTTCTCCTGTACACGATGCTCGCTGGGTAAGCGCCGCTGTCTCGCTGCAAAGCAGCAAAAAGCTGTGACCACCTTGGCAGGGGCAGCTGAACCTCTCCTCGTCACCACCACTACCTGGAGGTGCTCCCAGGCTGGGTTACAGGACAGTAAATCAAATCTTTCCTCTCTCCCCAGTTGCACTCCCTTTGCAAATGGTCCCAGTGACACTCCAGAAGAGATCCTGACCCGGATAGGTGTGGGGAAGTTCTCTGTCAGGGGAGGCAACTGGGACACGATTTCTGACATGGCCAAGGTTTGATGCTCATCTGTGTTACGGTCGGGGTTAGGCACAGCCGTTTCGTGCAGGTTGGGGAGGGGAGGAGGGCAGAAGCGAGAGGAGGAAACCATCAGTGCAGCTTCTGCACATCCCCTGTAGCAGCTCAGCCACGTTCCCTCTCCACATGATGTCCTACCTGTGAATTTTGGTAGAGCACCAAGCTCATACTTGGCCATGCTGGACCTTCTGAGCTATGGAAAACATGTTTTATACAAAAGGAGATTGATGTCTGGGGATTTCAAACTTGCCCCCTGAATGTAAATCCTCATTTCAGGGCAGACAGGTGGTAGTTTTGTATTTAAAGTACAAAATCTTCTAAAGCCTACCTTTCCAAACAATGCCCTTAGGATCTGGTATCGAAGATGCTTCACATAGACCCTCACCAGCGTCTAACAGCCAAGCAGGTCCTGCAGCACCCATGGATAACCCAGAAGGACAGCTTACCCCAGAGCCAGCTCAATCACCAGGACGTCCAGCTTGTAAAGGTACAAAGTTGGGGGTTTGGACTCGATGATCTCTCGAGGTCCATTCCAACCCCTACAATTCTGTGAAAGTCTGGGCTGGGCCTTCAGTTGGTTCTTTATGTACCTTGAGCTCTTCAGAAAGCCATGTCCAGGCAGGGTGATGGTGGTGTGGGCAAAACAGGAGGGAAGGTTAGACAGTGTGGGCTGGATTTAAAGAGTAAAAAAACCTGCTTCTGCCTTTGTGGATCTGAGTACTCTGGTGAATCTGAAATACATCTCGTGCCTTCCCCCCAAGGGAGCGATGGCTGCCACGTACTCCGCACTGAACAGCTCCAAGCCGAGTCCCCAGCTGAAGCCCATCGAATCCTCCATCCTGGCACAGAGGCGGGTGAAGAAACTTCCTTCCACCACGCTGTGAAGCTGGGGAGGTCTGGAGCCAGCACAGCTCCCAAGGACAGGTGGCAGGAGATCAGGCAGTCGAAGACTGCACAGGAGCTCCATGAGGACTTCTCAAAAGGCCAAGTGCCTTTCTGTTCCTGAAGGACTGGCTTCTCCTTGCGTGGACTAATCTTTGACGAGAGAACTTCACTGTAAAACTTTTTTTTTTTTTTGAAGTGTAAATTGTCAATTTTTAAAGACGTCTGTGTATATGAGAGCTAGAATGTATAACTGATAAGTGGCACTAAAAAGCAGCTCGGATTCACCCTTTCCCATGTAGGGCCAGATACCTGTTGTAGCTACGTCGTTCCTTAGAATCGGTCCTCTCCAACGCCGCTGCAGCTGGCAGGCTGTGTACAGGCTGGGTTTAGGATTTGGGGGGTTTCCTCCCTTGAACCTCAGGATGCTCTTCCCAAAGTCAACCCTGCAGATTCACGGCCAACAGCCTGTGTGAGGACATCTCCCCCTACTCCACTTCTTGTGTGTGTTGAGTGTCAGGTTGAGTTTTCAGGCTCTGTTTCTCCCCCTTCCCTGCCCTCCCCCAGCCCAGAAGAGAGTTCTCCAAACAAAAACCCCACAGGTTTTGTTCCAAAACCACTCCTAGGGTGCTCAGCTGTCCGGAACACCTCCAAGGTTTGGCTTTTTCCTTCACCCTTCATGTTCTCCCTATCACTGTCAGTGGGGATGACACAGGAACCTTCTCCTCGGCACCGCTGAGGCTTCAGGCAGACTCTGGCTGCTGCTTTTACCATTTTTGGGTTTCCTTTCCTTCAGCAAGAACCTATGAAACAAACCACCCCTTTTTTAAAGTAATTTAACTCTGTTCTATAGCTGGTAACTCAGGGTTTCTTTCTGACTTGTACAATAAACGTGTCATTAAGTTGATGGATTTTTACTGACTATTAGGTGTAGAATAAGTGACCCCAGTCACTTCCCCATGTCATATGGGGATAACGACCCTTGTCTGCCTTTTGGGAGATCTGCAGAGCTTTTCCACCTGGCCCTGTGATGGGAAAACCAGCAGAGTGTAGTAGGGACGCACATTCGGCCACCTTCCCTCGGGTGCAACACCACCCATGGCAGTGGGACCAGGTAGGGAGTGAGGCAGTCAGGGATGGGGAAGGTGCAGGATACGGGCTGCAGACAGGGAATTTTTTACTCTCAGGACATTTTAGTGCTAATTAAAACCAACACTTGGAGGCAGACTGTGCCAGAAATCAATTCCCGGCTCACTGTGACTTGCAGAGAACTGCTGGAGCTCCCTGACTTGGCGGTGGATGTCTCTCAGGAGGAACAGGAGAGCTGCAAGGACTCAGAGGCTCCCAAGCTCAAGGATGTGGCTCAACCCAGCAAAGTTTCTCATGTGAATTTCTGCTACTTCTGTCTGGTCGTGTAACACGAGGGGAAACGTGTTTGCCTTTCCCTTTGCTCCGCCCCAGCTGACTCTAAAATGGAGAATTCCATTTAAAAAGGTGATTCTCTGAGATGTACAGCTCTCTCCCCCTCAGCCTCATCCAGGCAGGTCCTGTTTCACTCCCTGGAGCAGCCAGTGGTTGAGATACTCATCATTTTTTCCCGTATTCATGCTAAGCACTGCCCTGGTGCCCAGTGCTGCTGGGAGGAGGAGACCAATGCCAGTGCCTACTGGACCTCCTCACTGGGTTGGCTGCCAGCCCTGGCAGAGCTGGACTGAAGGTTCTGCTGATGGCTGGGGATGGGGACACTCCACCACACCAAATGCCTTCTTTAAAAAACACTTGCTTTCTCCTCTGGCGTGGTGTTTGCTTTGGTGCTGGTGAACCTGCCTTAAGTTCCCTACAAGTGTGCAGTAACTCTGTGCCAGGGAAGGGCTGGGCAGGTTTTGGGCACCTGGAACAAATATAAGAATTATAAACAGCTTCTTTCTGGAGCTGGGGTGAGTCCCTTTGGGTGCTGCTGGGGTCAAACACCTCCAGCTCTCTGGGGTCTTCAGGCAGAGGAATGAGGTGTGGGATGCAGCTGCCACTTCTGGAAGCTCCATCACTTCGGAAGACAGAGTGAACAAGGGCTACACCTTGCTGGCCGGGTGCTTTTACCGAGTTGTTTTGGGTGAACCTTCTGTAAGTAAATAGAGGTTTTGATTTTTAGTTCCAAATCAACCAAATCCTGCTCCTTTTTCAAATTCCAGTGCTCAATAAAATGGATTTGTTGATTTTTTCTCTGTACAAGGACTGTAGGTGTTTGTAACGGTTCAGGTGGGCCCCTCGCTCCCTGAATGCTTTTATCCTGACAATTAAACCTTTGCCACAATACATTTGGCACCGACTGCTGTTAACTGAAATGGCATTATTTGAGGGAAAAGCTGGGCCTGTGTCAGGCTGGGAGGGGGGAGCTTCAATTTTCTACTCTGGGACGGAAAAGTTTTGGGGTACAAGATGTTGTGGCTGTTTTCCTCCTTCCCACTGGGTACAGCAGTCACACCTTCCTCTTAATGATGTGGTACTGACCTCTGTCAGATTAAACACAGCATATATAAAGGTATTTTGGGCTGATAAACACTCCCATTGTGACTATTTAGGTCGTCTTTAAAACTGATGGTGGGTAACTTTGCTTTTTTTTTTTCTCCTTCAGTGAAACTCCCCAGAGCAGCCGCTCTGCTTTTCTTCTTCCTGAGCCATGAACTCAAATATCCTCTTCAAATTCCCACCTTCAACTAAGTTTGTTCATTCTTTTTTCCCCTGTGTCTTTTGCCACTTGTGGACAGTGAGTTGTGCAGCCGGTGGCTTCCTGGGTGCCGCCACCTCCTCGCCGTAGCCACAGCCGCTTTCCCAAGCCCACGGTGGCTTCGGAAACACTCAGCGACCGCAAGCGTGTTCGACGGTATGTGGGGCGGATGCTGCTCTTTCATGTAATATTCAACAATTTAATCCCTCTTTTAAAGCAAAGAAAACATTTTAAATATTTCAAGGTCTTCTTTTGCAAGTACATAGCGGGCTCTGAATAAAGCCTTCATTCACGCTATGAAAGCTGGAGGTCCGCTGCCACTCCATTTTCTCGCCTCTGGTTATTAAAACATCAAGCTGTCTTACTACTTAAGCTCAGCTAACTTGCTGCCTTCCTCCTTTTGTGTTACACTGGAACACCTGCCATTAATACTAATTCTACTCTGGAGAGAAACTCCCTTTCAGATATGCTTGTCTGAAAATAAATTGACATGTAAAAGGTCTCTTTTGTCAAGAAGTGCATGTAAAGTGCTGGGGTAAGGAGCCGATCGCTTACAAAAGGAGTCACCGACTCTAAACGACGTGTGTGGAGGGGGTTATAAATGTTAAATATGGAGGGTGATGCTGAAACGGGGCTGGTGTGCTATGACTAGAGAAGGAGCGTGGAGCTGCATCCTCTCTTTGGTGTTAGACCTGGAGATTTTGGGAGATTTTCTGATGGAACCTGTGGCAATAAAACCACTGTGCTGTCTCGAGGTGAACGGCTGCGCTCCATCAGGACCTGTCTGCACTCGGGTTTCTTTGAGAAAAAGTGGTGATGGTGGTAAGAATTCCTCCCTGCTTTTTAACATGTGCAACAAAAAAAAAAACTGGGAGTGTGGGTGAGGAGTCCTTTCACTTGCATGTGTAACAGACTCCAGGGCACCCCGGTTTCCTGGGACAGAAGTCAGTGTCACACTCTGGGAGAAAGCAGCAGAAGAATCCTCAGTGTTTATATTCAGCGCTGTGAGTCAGCACAAGGTAAATATTATTATTTTTATTGGACAGAGCAATTTCTTTGAGGTGCTCACGGTGCTCTCCTAAGAAAAGTGTTTATGTCAGTCTCTGGGAGTGGAACGGCACTGCTTCAAAATCCACTTTGGACCTTGAAAGACGGATGGATCCGGTGCCTCTGGGGGAAGATTTAAGTCTTGTGGTGTGAAGCTGGCTCTCAGCTGCTGCTCGCTGGGTTTCTGTAGCTACTAGAGAAGAAATAATTCACTTCATAATGAAGATCAAGTCAAAATATGTTCAGGGTCTGAAAGAACAGAAGCAAAACGTGCCAGTTACACAAAGCTCCTAGACGGGCTGGTGTCGCTTCTGGTTTATCAACCAAGCCCAAGCGCTGCTGAGCAAAAATGCTGTCTGATTCTTAAACAGCAGATGGTGTCAGAAACCTGCAGCAGGTGGAAACTCTTCAGGTTTATGTGGGAGATCAGAGGCAGCAGCAATTTCTCGTTTCCGTAGGAGCAGTTTAAGCAGCAAGCTGGCCCTCTGCTCCAGAGTTTGGTATGGAGGGAAACCCTCTGGAATCACCTATGTTCCCACGAAGGAAAGCCATCCTGTGTGACTTATTCTAACAGCAGGAACAGGATCACAGCATCACTGGGCTGGAAAAGACCTCTGAGAGCATCAGGTCTAACCATCCCTGTCCTCTCCTAAACTGTACCCCTGAGCAGCTCAGCTCCCCATCTGTTAAATACACCCAGGGATGGGGACTCCACCACGGGGTGATGTTCTCCACAATCCTCTGTCAGCAGCTGAGGGATGCAGTGGGAGAAGGAGCTGTGTTTGCCATTGTGTGCCTAGAGAGCTGGCTCCGACCTGCCACAGCGTATTGGTTTCTTGTCTACAATAATAGCACTTCGCATGCTTAAAGTGTTTTATAAACATTTAATTACTGCAGCATTTGACTCGGAGCCAGGAATCTCTCATTCATCTACATCTTGCAAGGTCTGTGAAAACTGTATTTGTATTATGGAGTGATAAGCAGGGCTGAGTTCAGACTTCACTCCGAGAAGGCTGGGACCTGTGGGCATCGCCCGGCTCTGCTGCCGCGGTTCCAAAGCAAATGCCTCCTGCAGCAGCAGCACTCACACGGTTCTGAGTGCCAACAGACTGGGGGATTTGTCAGCACCCCAGGACAGGGAGATGGAGTTTAATCATATTAGGGAAACGATATGCTAAATTCTCCTCAGCCTGTGCTGTACAAACCTCCAAGGCAGGCGGGGATCACAGCTATGTCTAGACTAGAGACGCATTTGATCCCCAGTCGTGTCCCCCCCCAACGTCCTCTGGTGCCGTAAGCAGTAGGAAAATCATTATTTGTTGAAAGTTGCTTTTTTCCCCACCCACCAAACTCTCTGTTGTTTTAGCCTTTTTAAGAAAGGCAGAGAAACATGGGCTTACAGGGTGATTGCTCTGCTGGCCATTTGCACACCCACAGCCTGCCTTCCTCCAGCAGCTCAGTGTCTCAACTGGGGGGGGGGGCTCCCAGTGACACCAAGTAGAGGCAATAACTAAAGGTAGAAATGCTTGGATTGGATTAATAACCTCTAAGACTGTCAGATGCAGACTGGGTGGGCAGTTATAGAAATAAGTTACTTTCCATGGGGGAAAAAAAAAAAAAAAAAAAAAAAACAAAAAGGGTTTTTTTTGTGTGCATGGATGCACACAAATGATCACTTCTGGTCAAGGCAGGAAACCCAGATGGGAAGCTGTTCCTCTACAAAACATGTACGAGCTGCCCCTGATCTTGCTGGTTTGTTGAAGGGCTGTGGTGAACGATCAGAGAGAAAACAGGTCTGTAAAGTGTCAAGAATTCTTCACAATCGGCCGTTTCCAGGCTTTACTGTAATTCTGAAGGCATTTATTGTGAACCCTCTCTAATAAATGTCCTTTTTTTGTGAGACAGATCCCTAATTTCACGGCTCCAGGTCCCACTCGCTCTCTGCCCAGCGAGTTGTGAGCGCACGATGAGCAGCGACTCACAGAGTAAAGCAGGAGTCCCTTTGCCTGCGCTGCTTAAAGGAGGGGTAGGGAGCTCCTGTGATGTTTCATTAAAGCCGGCTTTTCTCCCGGTGGCAGAGCAGATTTAATCAGACCCGCCTCCTAGTTCCAGCTGCAGGGGCTGAATGCTCTGATCTGTGCACTGGGTGCACTTCTAATTATGGAGGCAATTCCCATGGATACCAAGAATTGGCTGTACTGGCAAAAAACGAATCCCAGCTGGGAAAAACGGTGAAGGATAATGCATTGAAAGTATTTGGGAAGAGACTTTAAAAGTTTCTGGGAATGTAAGTGAAAAGCATTTCTGGTGTTTCTGCACCCCAGCATACAACCCCTCCCTGCTTTAGAAGTAAGATACAGGTTGGTTTCAGTCTGGCTCATGAGATCCCATCCAGAGCTGCTGCTTTTTGTGCTACTGGAGGATTTACCAGCCCAGCAAAACTGAATTTGCTCACTCTTGTTATCTGCATCCACCTGGGACGCCTTCCTCACCCTTTTGCTTCCCACGAGGTTCCTCTGCTCAGCTGTATGGCCCAAGCATGTCCCCAGAGTATGGCCCGATGTGTCCCCATGAGGACAACTCCCTGGGTGAGACAGCATGCTCTTCCCAGGGAGACGCCTGCCAAGGGCTGGTAATTCTGGTTCCAGCTGCGGTGCCGGGGTACGGGACGTGGGTAAGCGACTCCCCTTAACGCTTGTTCTTCTGAATGTATCAATTTAAATAGCTTATTTCTGTAGAAATAAATATTTGAAGGGTCTGCTCAAGGAAAATAAGAATCCTGCCTGGTCAAAAAGAGTCTTCTTGGATGTGGCAAGTCAAACAAAGACAGTTTGAAATTATTCTGTATTTTGCTCAGCTGCAAGACCTTACAGTAAACTGTGTGGAGGGAAACCGTGAATTTTTTATTATAGTTTTTTTTTTTACTTAACTACAGAAATTAGAAAATATTACTGAGGTTGGTGGTTTTTGGTGTTGGTTTTTTGCTTTGTGTTTGTTTGGAGAGTTTTGGGAACACCCTAATGAACAGCACAATGTTTGTAACTTGTATTTATTTCACTAATTTATCTCCAGCAGGAGCTCAGACACTTCTCAAGATGTTGTCAGCTAATACAAACACACAGAGTAAGAAAAGCTGCGGTGCTATTAGGTTGGATTTCCATCTCCTTCTCATCCAGGGCACCTGCTCCCCTTTTCCTCCCCCTCAGCCTTCCCAGCTGTCTGTCTGTCTCATTTATGTCAATTAGAGATTCAGCGCTGCCTGATTTAATTGGCCTGACTTTCCCCTCTAATAGAAGCCCAAGTGAAGGCAGGGTAGGCAGTTCTCTTGCCTGGCTGGGGATGGGGGTTGGCTTGTTCTTGTGCGTGGTCTGGAGGGCTGGGGCTGTTTATGGAGCACAATAACCTGTTTGTTACTATCTGCAGTGGGGTGCCTGGTGACCTCCTAATGGGGATGGGACCCAGGCAGTGATGTCATTTGAAAGCTTGGGGGTGTTTCTGAGCCATTAAGGAATTTGTGCCACCAGTTGCTCACCTTGGGTTGGCTTTTAGTGTGTTGTGAGGGTCAAGTTTTGCTGCCCAAGTTGGGGTTTAGTCCTGCCAGGAGGCTGGCTCTGCGTGTGTGCAGGGTAGCAAGCGACACAGCTTCTACCAACCGTGGCCAGATCATCCTTCCTCTTGAGCCTGAGCCACCCCAGCCATGCTGAACCCCCAGTGAGGCTGACCAGACCTGGGCTCCACGGGGTTTACGTGACGCCTGACCCTGTCCCCCTCTCAGGCAGCAGCCCTGGAAGTGAACATGTGCAGATGAAATCTCTGATATCCCTCTGCTCCCCTTCCAACAATGGAAACCCAGGAACCAGAGCTGACCTAGTTCTTCTCCGGCTCCTCGCTTGCGTCTCCCTGACAAATTACACCGCTCTTCCTGGGCTCTCAGCAGAAATGAGTTCCCAAACAGCTGGCCCACAGAGGAGTCAATATTGAACAGCAACAGTACCATCTAGTGACTCCGACTTACAGAGAGCATCCTTTGAAGGGGAAGAGGAAATCTGCAAAATAGGGAGGCCAAGAAACATCTCAGATTTGCAAGTTTGACCCTATCTTGGTTTGTTCGATTTAGGAAATGAGTTGTGCTGATGCCACAATGTTTTTTTCTTTCAGAGAGCCATGGTGTGACACTTCCTCGGGAGACAGCCCCATCTCCAGGCTCCTGACTCCCTGCTGAGCCCATCCCTGGCCCATGCTCACTCTGCTGGGAACCAACCAAGTGAGTACGTGTGTTCACAACCAGCGCACACCCGCTCACACACCCAGCAGCAAACCCTCACATGTGCATGAGGGGACGTTTAAGGTGGTGGCAGTTTCTCCGCCCCAGTAAATGTGCATCTCCTGGCCCTGGTGAGTCGCTACAGAAATCCTAAATTGGGCATGTGAAGTAAATAGATATAATTCAGTTTCCTAAATCAAAAAATGGGGCAAAACGGAGCATAAAGGGCCCGTTCCATGCAGATCTGAAACTGCATACTCCCCACAGCTGAAGGGAGGAAATCAAATTAGAACATTTCTTTCCCCTTCAAGGGACATCAGCCCTGATACAAGCTCGTTATTCCTTGCCATCATTTATGAGGCACAAGAGTTATCCCTGTTAAGACTTTCAGTTGACTGAGACACCGTTTGGAGGTACCACGCTGTATCCTGAGGTAAGGCAGCAGCTTTTCACAGCTGTTTTACAACACATGTGTATGGGTTACCTCTTTCCAGTGAAAGAAGCTGTTTTCACACACACACAAAATACACAGGCTTGAGGAGAGGTGACACAGAACCCAACACTGCAGAACTCCAACGCTAAAACATGCTGTCGAGCCTATTAAGTGCCACTGGTACCAGCAGAAGAAATTGCTTTGCTGGCTAATCAAACACATCCCCTCTTGGCTGTCGAGAGCACAGCACTGCCCGAAGTCCACTCCGCCTCGCTCGCAGGCTGATGAGCGCCCGACAATTTTCTGGTTTCAAATTAAACAGAAAACTAAATTAGCAAATTAATTGTTTGCCGTGTTTTTTCCTTGGTCCCCATCAGCTGCCTCAGGACCTGCAGCCAATCCAGAGCCCCTCTCTGCAGTCCTGGGTAGAAGGTGGAGCCCTGCGCTGGGTCCTGCTATCTACCAAGTGTCAGTCATGTTAATTTTAAATTACTTTTGTACAGCTTGGTGTCAAAACGATTAAAGCATGAAAAGAAAAACTGAACTAGAGGGAAGGAGGGGAGGGGGAAGAGAGAGGATGAATAATTTACCTTGCATTTACAGCAAGGACACTTGGATTTCTTTAACTCCTCAACTCAGAAGCCTGAAACTTGTATTTCCTCAACTGTAACCTGCTTGGGACTGTTGACTCGTAGTCTACAGGGAGGCAGTAACTGCTCGTGGCACAAAGTCATGATTTTTATCTCTGTTTCTTCCCAGACAAGACTTTTCCCCACACTACACTCACTGTTTGTTGCAATTCCCAACACACACAAACCCACACACACACAGACCTTTCCTCCCCCTCCCAGTGCTCCACTCCCAACTGGGTTTACTCCATAACCCGCACGTACTGCACTAGATCATTACATACTCAGAAAATACAGAAATATATCAACAGATACAGCTTTAAATGTGCAAGAATTGGAGCTCTGGGATTGCATCTTAGCAGTCCTGGAGCTCTCTGCATGTATTTCACACAACCAACCCATGTGCACTGTGAGAATTTCGGGTCTGGGGTACAGACTGCTTTTATCTCCCTTCTTGATTCCATCCACAGCTTCTTTCTCCTGCCAGCTACTGAACGGTAAAATCGGTGGTATTTGAAATATCATCCTACATCTGCTGAGACAAGAGGAACAGCAAAAAGATTGGTAAGAGGGTAACTCAACATCACCAGAAAATGTAACACTACTTTGGGCACTTCTGTTGCTGTTCACTGGGTCTTTGAAAAGGGTGTAAGTACTCTGAATTTGAGGGACTAAAACTAGCAATGAGGTGCCTTCAACAGATGATCACTAGTAGGTGACAGAGCTGTCTGGGCAATCAGAGGCTGGGTACCTGGGGGTACCACATCCATCAGGGTCTGTGTGGGCTTGAACTGATTTGTGAAATTTGAGCAAAGAAAACAATTCCACTAATGGGTGTTTTCTGGAACACGAGCACACTGTCTTGGCAATTTTTGTTCTGGCTTGTGCTGTCTCACTACCTCTCCTTGGCAGCCACAGAGAGGAGACATCTGCATCTTCTGCCTGCATTTTCCTCCCTTGGCCTTAGGACTAACACAGCCTTGCCAGATCCCAAACAGGTCATGGAACAGGTTGAATATCGTGCTTGAAATATTCCTCCTCCAGAAGTATTCCCCCAACTTCTCAAGTGTGTTTGCTTTGGCTGGGTAATCCTCACCTCTTCATCCTCGTGGCTGCAGGTGCTGTGACCTGCAGCATAGTCTCCAGTGAGGTGAAGGTGGGGACCCTTGCTGGCAGCTCGTCTGAATGATGCCGCGGCGTCCTGCGCCCCACGTCTGCCCTTGGAGCACAGCAACGGCGCGGGCTTGCAGGGCTTAGGCACCAGGACTGCTTGGAGGGTTTCAACTTAAGCATGTTGGTGTGGAAACATTTATAATAGTGGGATTCCCTTTGTGTGACAATGTTTCTTCAGCTGCTAATTCACAAATACATCATTTAACTGGCTTTCTTCTTGCCTTCCCCATTTGGGAAGCTCCTGCAAACTTCCCTCATCCTCGCCAGAGGCCGAGCAGGAAGCTTTAAAGATGCAGAGTGGAGTCTCTTGCAGCAGATTTCAGTAATATCACTTCAGACGTACCACGTGGGAGTACTAAGTATCAAGTACTCCAGTCTGATAACCACAGCTTTCCCTCTTTAATATGCGCCTCGCACCAGAGCGGCAGCTATATAAAACTAACACCTTTTTTTTACTAGATTCTGCTAGTCCAGATCCAGATTGATCTCTGCTCACTTGAGAAACTTTAAAAATAAAAACCACTGTCAGCTGGAACGTGAGAAACACAGGTGTGAATGCTACAGCAGATCTGGTAATTATTTAAAATAAAGCACAAATCTCAACCAGATTACCCTTTTTTTTCCCCCAAGCAAGCAGGACTGCCTTTCTACCTGGTGCTGAGCTAACAAAACAGCAGGAGAGGGATTTGTGTTGGATCTATTATCAACAACACTATTAAATCACTTCCAACTGCAAAATCTTTACATAGCAGTTATGAAATGGTTTCAAATTCTGAATTGTCTGCCGGCCAGGCAATTAATATCATTAATAGAACAAAATTCAGCCGGAATAATTGATTTATACTTAATCGCAGAAACTTGAAACTTTTCCAGGTGTGGCTTCACCTCTGAGGATGCCAGGGCTGGCGGCTGGGGTCACACCACCACACACGCGCTGCTAAAACCACTCACGTGGCTGGTACTGAAGTGGTCAGTACTGGAGTGGTTTCCATAAAAACAAAAGGAGAAACAAGAACTTGCTCAGACCAGAGCACTAAAAGGATGTTTGGGAACAAACCACTTCTCAATAGTTCATGAAGCCGGTGATTTTTCCTCTCCCAACACCTGGATTTCCTGCAGCTGGACAATGGGAATTTGAGTCCTTTGGTTTAATGTGTCAGGGTGGATTTTTAGGGTTTTGATGATCCTAGCACGATAATTTAAACTATCTACCAGGCAACGTAAAGCTCTTCAGGCTATTGAATCGGCTCTTTGTTGGTAGACACTTTATCCCCTTGAAGTATCCTGGATGATTTATTCTTACAGGACAGGTAGACAAAGTGACATTTTCCTATCTCCTGCTATCTAACCACAAGATTGCAATTACTCCAAAACAACCGGCATCAGAATGTGATGCGCTGTTGCCTTTTCAATAGCGGCTGTTTATTAGCTTTCCCCGGGACCTGCTTTTTTATTGAGGGGAAAAAAAAAAAAGGGATCTGGAAACAATTGATTCTCAGCCCAAGTTTTTTTTGAAGGAGTTGGGCTTAGTTTGCTGACTTGCTCCAAAGAAAGCTGTCTGTGTGTAAATTCGCAGATCGGCTGATGAGTAATCAGCAAGCTTTTGTGTTTTAATATTTTGATGGTAGAAGGGAAGCAGTGCAAGACTGACAGAATAAATACATATATTTACAAGATGTTCTGTACTGATTGGAGTACAAAGACCAAACCCAATAAAAGTGCAACAAAGAACAACTAACTAAAAGTCAGATAATTAAAAGGGAGCTGAGGCCTAAAACGGAGCAGGGATCATCTTTAAGTGATCGGTGCTGGAAGAACGGAAAGCGACTGGATTGTTCTTTGTCCTCCGGAGTTGAGGCTGCTCTTTCCAGGGCACCCTGAAACGCATCATTCAGAGCTACAACCGAAGAACAGGGCAGCACCTTTGACAAGGTCAGGAGGCCAAGAACAACCTTCACCCTCAACTCCCACGTGGATTTTAGCTTTGTAAATGAAACCATGTACATATTTAGGAAATGGAAGAGGAGGAAAAGTGCTGGGCATCTCGAATCAGGATATTTCTATGGAAATGCTTGGCGGCTAACAGGATTTACGGGTATCTACTTGCTATAATGGATCTTTCTCTTCCACATAATTTCATTACATGTTGCTTGCTTTTCCTGAGTAATCCCAGCGCCCCTGAAACTCACGGAGTCAGTGGAGGAAGGTGGGTTTTGGGAGGGGTTTTGGGGGGGCAAAGAGGCACACTACAACACCAGAGAGGATCAACAACTCTACTTTTAAAGGGTGATAAACTCCAGGAACTGTCAGAGCTGGAGCAATGAGCTTGTAAAGGCAGCAAGCTAGAGGAGGCAGAGGAAGTCAGGCCTTTAACTGTTAGAATCATTAAACCCGTATCTAATGAACCACACGGTATTTACCAATGCTGCATGTCCTTGTCTCTGTATTACGGGTGTTTATCAGCAGACTTGCCTTCCCCTCCTGTATTTTTTTCCATTTATTTTCCTCGTGGCTCACACACACTAAGCATTTTTACTCTTCTCTCATGAAATAACACAAGTACTAAGGTACAGACCCCCCAAAGGCCTCTCAACTTGCAAATACCCTTGAGCCAAGTCTAATGGGAACACGTTTCAGCCCCTTAACAAAGCCCGAGCAGCAAGAGGAGTACAAGCACCCCCAGGAAAAAGCACAACCTCGTGTACCCAGCGCAGGGGAAGCAGCACAGGTGTGAGCGCTGACCCCGCTTCCTCCATCTCTCCACCCAAGCAGAGCCGCCCGAGCCGGCGCTCTCACGGAGCTCCGCGCAGGAGGCCGCAGCAGCCGCCGGAGGCCCCTTGCCATGGCCGCGCACGCCGAGCCGAGCGCAGCGGCAGGCAGAGGGCAGCAAAGGGAGAGATTTCACTTTTTTCTTTTTCTTTGGTGTTTTGTTCTCAGCCCTTTGCAGTTGGAGCTTTCCAGCCCGATTGTGCTAAATGCTTATGTACCAGTGTTTCCATTTACAAAGTCGGCCTCCCCTCCCCCGGGCGCTCTCGCATTGACTCCCAGTCGCTGCAGCCCTCTCCCACCGGCCTCCCGGCCCGGAGCCGCACGGGGTGGGGGGCATTGCCTCCCCCGTCCCCAGGAAGCCCACGGGAAAGGGGCGCTGGGCTACTTCTCCCCCCAACCCACGCTGCTTCTCCCTAAGTCCCCTCCCCTCCATGGCCGGGGGTAGGGAGCGCTCTTCATGCCCTCAGCCACCCCTTCACGTTCTCCCGCTCGCCCAGCCCTCTCCTTCGGGGGCGCTCCCCGGGTTCTGAAGGGGAAAAGGGGTGCCCGCACCCCCTCCCTTCCCCAGCCCGCACGACGGTTAGGAGGGAGTTTATCCCTCACTTCGCTGTGCTCCATCTGCACAGGAAGAGGGGGTGGGGGAGATCGGTTTGAGGGGTGTCGGCGTGCTCTGGGGCTGGCCGAGCTGTGTGTGCGCGTCCCCGGTGAGGCGGCGAGGAAGGAGCTGTGCCACTGCCCCCCCCGCCCGCTCCCGGCCTGGGACT
>VXBZ01002174.1:7425-20221 GCA_013399135.1 Heliornis fulica | reverse complement strand
GGAGAGAGGACAAAAGCTAAACTATGATCCCGCTCTGCTTCCCCCATCCCATTCCCAGCTACATGAGCTTCACATCCTCCTGTTAACGCTGAAAGGAGAAGAGAACAAGAGCTGCTGCTGATTGTAAGGCCTTGCTCTGCTTCTCCCCACCCCCTCTGCCAGCCCCATCCCCCACTGCAGCTCCCATAGACTTCCATCCCTCCCATTAACGCTGAAAGGGGAGGACAGGAGCTCTGATGGGTTTTTCTCAGGCTTACTCTGTTTTCTTCCCCCCCCCAATATCGGCTCCACAGCCCTGCATAAGTGCAAAGCATGCATCTGGCTCAGCTAGCACAGCAACTGAATGCCCCCTTTCCTCTGAGCTCCACAGCCCTGCAAGGAAAAAAACCCACCCTGATTCCCTTCGTTTTGCTTATTCATTTTAAGGGGTTGGTAGTGTGCTTTTTAAAACGTGTGATCTCTTGTTTTAGAAGCATCTGTGCGTACAGAATAAGGTTTTGTCTTGTATCATCTTGAATGTAGCTCTTCATAATAATCTCTCGAAGTGCTCCATTTTTGTCCTTAAAGTTCTGTTTTATTGCCTCTTCTGAATCAGTGAAGGTCAGTTTAACCCTTTATATGTGAAAATCAGCAGTCACTTCAGGAAAAGGTTGCTGTTTTCTTTACTAATTCATGGTTATAATATCAAGTGAGGGCTTTTTATTTTCCAGACCAGTCCTGATGCATGCTGAAAGAAGTGTGTGCTTCAGCGCTGATTAAAGTCATGTATGAGTTAATGAGAAGCTTGCAGAGTATGTGAAGCAAGAGAAAATCTTTAACCAGCTCTGCTGTTCCTTCTACATACCACAAACTTGTAAGCTGTAACCAGAAGGTGGATTGAATCTGTGTGATATGCTGCAGTAGGAGACTCTTGTAATTGCATCACAGGTGGATGCTCACTCAATTAACACGTTATCATTCTCAAAATACTGTAAAGTTGGGTGGGTCTTGGTTTTTTAAAAGTGTTCTGAGAATTCATACTTCAAAGTCCCTGGAAATCCTTGGAGGAATGATGCTACAAGCATACCAGGTATTATTAGGTATTATTCTTCTGGTTTGCTTGTTTATTTTTAAACAATTTTTCTTTTTTTCTTCTTTCCCCCCCACGCTGCTTCACAGATAGAGACACTCAGGTGCTGGAGGAACAGTAGTGGTGGTGTCAACATTCTAGTTGTGGGACTTCTAATTTAAGAAACATTGTCATAAGGAATAAGATCAAGGCAGAATCCTGCTTGCATTTAGGTCCAAATATAAAATACACTTTGGAAGGAGTCCCCAGCGAACACTAAAAGTAATTAAGTAAAAATAAAACCTTTCACTTGATCCCCTGCCTGCCCCTTTTAACATAGACAAGAAAGTGCAACACTGCTTTCATTCCACCATTTTCATTACGTGTCCTGATATTTCCTAATTTTCTATTGCATCTTAAATCCTCCAGTGACTTATACTTTCTGTGATTTGGGAGTATTTCTAGACCATACGTTTAAAGAAGTCATCTCATTGTGTCCCAAAAGGAGTTCTTGAGCAGTCGTTCTCATAAAAAGGACTGAACTTCTTACAGCTTTTGCCTTTACAAACACCTATTTTTTCCCTGTAATTTTCACACTTAATTGTTGCATTGCTTTTTCCTTGCATTAAGTAAATATTTATTAGTACCAGCTGGATTTTTTTTTTTTAATCTGTTTAAAAGAACAGAGCCTTGTCACTGAAACAATCACTTCATACCATATCGAGATGACATAAAAAAGGAGTGAAGGAGGGTTGTCTTGTGCTGGGAACGTCAGTGCCATTTTTGGAAAACAATACTATAGGAAATGGAAATGAAAAATAGATTTTATGCTGGTGGGAACTTGTAATGAGGCTAAGAGAGGATTTGATGTCTCAGAAAAGCAATCATTGGAAGGGAAAAAGCAAGACTTTATCATCCATTTGTAAAAGTTCTCTGGTTGAATATCCTTTTGGGGAACTGAAATTTGGCTCGACTCTGTTTATGAACATCTGTTGAATGGAATTTTAAAAAGGCATAGATTATAATCTTAGTTTCTGTTGACTGTTTAAGATGATAAAAAAACCCAAATAAATATATCTGCAAGTGCATTTTTAGTTGGATTTTTCTTTTTTTTACCAATGAGCTGGATGAATGTGCAGGGTGTGCTACTGATTGCCTGGACATAGATGAGTTTCTCCAACATTTTAGCATATAAAGTACAGCCTTTAGCCCTTTCTGTATCTGTTTATTTCCATTTAAATATTTTCCTAGTAAGTTTTCAGGTGTCATTTTTGTGTAACAGGAGACTTGTGGATGCTGGTGTCTCCGACATTCTTCACACAAAGAACACAGCGATGTATTTGAGGGAAAATGTTGAGAACTGTTGGGTATTCCCAGAACTGCGGCCGTTTGCTTAGATCCACATCCTGCCCACCTGTCTTCTGCGAGGTTTCTGTAAATGCAATCACTTTGTGTCCAGTCTCTGGATAGTACTACTTCAGCATCTATTTCTGCAGTGTTTGTGACCTCCTGTTATTCAGGGAGGTAATTTTCCCTCCTATTATTTTGCCTCTTTTGCAGCCTGATGTTTTTGCTGTTGTTTTATATTCCGAGCAAGGATCCTCTGAATGCTTCAGCTCAAAATTTAGGTCATCTCTGGTGGAACAAGGAAGACCTAAAAAGTAAAAATACAATTTCAGCCTGCCTTCAAAAGTGACAAATCTTTAGTAAGAAATGTACAAACTCATCTGTATTTTGGGACTGTATGGGCTGGGCAGAGTGGGGGCAACATTTTTTATTCCAAAATGAAAGCTCAGTATTTTCATGTGAGTGTGGTTTCATTTCCATGTCCTCTCCTGGTCTTTTCCATTTTCACACCTGCTTTGAGCTTTAATCACTCAAAATTATTCATAGACTTGCCCTGGAAAAAGAAGAGAGTGACCTCTTCCCATCTGAAGTAGATGGATTTACCATCAATAATTGTAAATGAACTAGGATGACTTAATAATGGGGTTTCTGCTTAAAGTTTTTAATTCTGTGATTTCATTGCACTTTAAGAATTCTGCACATGGTCTTTTCTGAGCCGATAAGTTGAAGCTATACCACAGAGATCTGTTTTCTTGGAAATTATCTCTCAGCACTGGGCTCCCATCTCCGAAGCGCCGATGATCCCTGCCATGAGCTGCTGAGTCATCAAAGAAATCGCATCTTTCACAGGACCAAGGCCTGTAAGTTGCACTCTTCTTTTTTCTGTAATTATGTACGATGTCTTTCGTGACAAAGAACCTCAAGACAATTTATGAAATCAACAGCCACAAAAGCAAGGCAGTGCCTGTTGGGGGTTATGTACTCACACTGATTACAGTCCAGCAGTCCCCCAGTCTGTGGGTATCTAAGGGGACATCGAGCCAACTGCTTCTCGATTCATGTGTTGCTATAAGCAGCAAGCTGGAATTGATAGATATCTGTTGCTATTGCCAGCAACTCTTGTTTTTCTGTTACTTTAGTGGCTTCATTTAAATTATTAAGAAATTTGTGAATATGTTTTGTTTGTTTTCTGCTCTTCCTAGCAGCTATCTGCAGTTTTATGTGTGTTAAATGTGCTAAGCTTCATCTGGCCTAGATGTATAATAAATACCTTTGGCAATGCAGTTAAGTCCAGTTTCCTCTATTAACTCAGAAGAGATTTGTTTCTTATCTGAATTGTTCCTCCATTCAAGCCTTGTGTAGCCAGAGCTCACCTCATAAATCACTTAGACAAATTGAACTTGGGGCAGGAGAAGATACAAAATGAGAATAGTTGGGATGTAGGCCCAGTGAACTTTGTGGGGTTCTGCTCTGGAGATGTGCTTGGCATGACACAAACAGAGAGCCAAAAACATCTTCACGATGGAGGGAGGACCACAGGGGTGACCTCATGGGCTCAGCGCTGTGTTCAGGTAGCTGTCCCATACCTACTCACTGCTGGTGTTTGTATTGAGTGCTGCTGTTTTCCCTCTGTTAGGTTTTTCCTGATGTGTGGGATGCAAGGGGATTTTCCACTAGCTGCAGACAGGTTGTTGGACCATTTAGTGGCTTCTCCGTGCGCTCCCTCGGCTTGTGGAATACGGTAAGCAGCTGCCAGTACCGATGGTGTATTGTCTGCTGCTGCATGGAATGGCCACTGCAGAAATCAGCATCTCTTCAGCTTCCCAGCTTTTATTAACTGAGTTTAACCTTTGGTGATTAGTTAACAGATGTGTTAAGAAAATCTGTGGCCCAGCCATTCCTGTTTCAGTTCCTGAGACCTGACAATTAAATTTTGCCCCCTTGCCCATCTATATTTCAGTATTATTGTAGTTTCTGGCTTCCTTCATCTTTAAGATAGCAATATTTGTGGTGCAAAGAAAGAAAATGCTTTTCAACTTCTGGATTTAGGTGCTAGGTGCTTTTACAAGACGTGGTCTCCAGTTTCTTCCTTGCCCTGCCTCCTGTATTTGGTAGAATAATCATTGGGATAGCTCTACATATTTCACAGGTCTGTCACTGGCTGAAGAAAGCCTGCAGGAAAAGAGAAAGCAGCTACTTATTTTTTGTTCCAAATGTCTACCAACTGTTTAAAGTCTATATGTTTAGAATAGTTACTGTTTTTCCAGCCACTAACTGAAGTCATCAGCTAAGCCCCACGTCTCAAGAGTGCCTCCCTTCACCCTTAGATATCCTCTACAGTAGTGGACAGATATCCTCTGAAGCAGCATTTGGTGGTGTCCTTTTAACAGTATTCATCTATTACCAATAACTTTATTATCAGAAGATTAGAACTTTTTGGTCTTCACCCAGACTCTGCTATGATATGCAAATATGTCATAATCTACTCACTCATTTATTAGGCTGTATTGTAGAAGACAGGGCTACCTGGCAAATCCATGTGGCAACAACAATTCATACAACTGGGAGTGCAGGTTCTGTACCAAGTGATGCCAACACTACATCTCCTCCTCACCCCCTGGTAACGCTGCGGCTGTTCCTGACGATGAGAACCCTTCTGACGCGTTACCACGCTGCTCTTTCTTTGGTCTTCTGCCTAATTTAAACAATTCATCTTGTCTTTATTCAATCCAAGGTTATTTTCTACCATGTGCTCTTTTGTAATGGCTTTGTTACTTATTGATTACAATTGTGAAATAGTTAGGGGTTGAGGGGTTCTTTTTGATTCGGAGAGTGTTTGATGAATATATTTGCCAGCACCTGCAAACTCTGTCCTTGTCCCACTCCTTCCATATTTACTTCAAGGACCCTTCAAAACAATCTCAACTCCCCTAGTTATGATGGGTCTTTCCTTCTGATAGGTTAGAGCTTCCTGTTGGTGTCGTGTCGTTTCTGAGCAAGCAACGCCTGGTGTCTTTCAGCTCAGTTGTTGCTTCATCTCCTCTGCTCTCCCAGGGGTCTTCCATGCATTTCCAGTTCTGCCTTATGGTTTTGACTTTGTGAGGTTCCCTCCTATTTACATTTCTCCACGTATATCCTCTTCATACCATCTGCTACCTTATGTTTTGCTCATCTCTGAAAATCAGTCACCATATTTCATGCAGTGCTGTTCTATATTATTTTCTTAAAATTTAATTAAAAGGTTCTGAAAGAACAAAGCAAATTACAATTCATGCTTCCTGTGTAGACACCTAAACTGATGAAGGAAAAACTCAATAAAAAACTTCAAATGCCTTGACACAAATGAATTTGTAACCAAGATTTTGTGCACTGTTTATCTAAAAAGGTGTATTATCAAATCAACCAGGAGAGTTTTATTACTGACAAAAGTTAAGGTTATTATGAAATAATGTAATCTTGTCTATAAACTCTTCTTCTTTGGAACACAGCAATTCTTCCAAGCAGTATTTACTTTTGAGTGAGTGTGTGGCTGTGCCTCGTTAGATAAAAGCTGCGGTGCTAAAACTGTTTTACTGAACTTAGCTCCTGACCTGCCTTCTGAGGCCATGTCTACAAAGGGATGATACATCAATCTAGTCTGTTTGATCTAATTACAGCTATTTAACTACACTGAGCACAAGTAGCTCACCCCACTTTGTTATGCTGATTTAAGGTATTCTCACTGTTAATCGGGTGCACAGTTCGTTCTTGTATTAATTTACCTCTCAAAATATTCTGGGCAGTTACAGAGCAGTTCCACCACTCAGCTGTACGGTTTTGGGTTGGGTTTGGGGTAAGTTTTTTTTCCCCACAGCATGCTGACAGGAAATTCTCAGGAATTTGAGAATTTTGTGTGTCACCCTGAAAAATTACTATTCCTTTTCTCTTGGCACCCATTGATTTTCGCTATGCATCTTTCTCCAAACACTGCAAGGTTGCAGGTAGGAGAAACTGGCAAATCCATGACGATGCAGATTGCTGTGAGGTTGCCCAGGTGGTAAGATTTACCTCTGTGACTTCAGAGAGTTTTTGTTACTTTGATAACGGAAGAAATGTGCAACAAGAAACAGCGAGATGTAATCAGCCTGCTACTTCTGTACAGGATTTATCTGGAGCAGTTTACTCAGTGGTGTACTGTTTCTGGGTGTAGTCAGCTAGCAGTGACTGATAGCACAGGGTACTGGTGCAGAACTGGGATGGCCAGTAACAGCAGCCAAACGTCAGGATGACAAAATTGCATTCCTAGAAACCTGTGAGGATCCCAACTGCAGAGGCAGAATACAAAACAAAGACTTTTCCTGAACATGCAGAAGCCCATTGCTGTCTGTGGAAGAGCATAATTTCTGATTAATTCCAACTGAAAACTAGCCAGTTTTGTGTCAGGGATATTGTCATGGGATTTTTTTTTTTTAATGCATATTTCTGAAGAAGGTGCTGATCTTCTGTGTCATAAAGCTTGTCAATGCATAAGAAATTACCTAGTGTTTCTTCCCAGGTAAAGTCCATGAATCAAATAAGGGTTATAGAGGTTCAAGGAATAAACATGGTCTGTCGAGCCAGGAGAAAGGATTTATGAACACAGAGAACAACTTCTTAATGGTTGGCTGTACACAGCCTTGCTCATCAACGTAGGTGATTTACCATGAATGGATGTAGAATAAGTGTAGAATGGTATTACAAAACTTCCTCTGAACAAACTCAGGAGAAACTTGAGCTTGCCCTGATTTGTGCAACATCTGGAAGAGGCAGGGAAAGGTACTGAAAGGTGGAAGTTTGTACTTCCTGATACTGAAGCCAGGAATGGAAAGACACTTTCAGTGTTATGGGTGTCCAGTGAAGAAGCTTCTGCAACAGAGCTGTTTCCTGAGGAAATACTGCACTGCTACACTTTTATGAATAAGAGGTAATGGGGCTGATTAGTCAAAGAAACAGTGTTTGACTTCAATAACAATCACTGTAGGTGATGTCATGCTACTATGGGCTGAGCTGGAGCTCAATGAGATCTTCAAAAGTGTATCAAAGTAGTTTGATGTAGCAAAATAGAATGAATAAAACAAGAAACATTTAATTTGAAATGCCTGGTAAACTTTAAACCCAGAGTGCATATGTATTTGCATAAGTGATGCACTTAATGCTCTCCCTCATCTCTCTGGAGCTGGCAGTTGAAAGAAAGAATCCTCCACGTAACTTAGGGAAATGGTAGCCTGAGACAGCGGCTGAGAGTGGTGTGTTCTTCATCTAAAAGTCCACTTTTTCTCATTGAAATGTGCCTTTCTCACCAGTATTTTCCTCTCTGTATCTGCTATGGTAATAAGCATGGCTGTCTTGGAGACATCAGGAGGCCCTTAGCTCCCATCCCGACTGAGGGGTGTTGATCTGCATCCCGTACAGATGTTTGTGTATCCTGTCCTTAAAAAATCTGAAGTGCAGGGCATTCTGTACCTGCCTGTGCTGGTGTTTTCCTTGTTTAAACTTTACCTTTGTTACTTTACCAAATCTCACTGTGAATTAGCTCTGTCACCTACTCCACTTTCAGTGGACATGAACATTTGCTTGCTGACCTTTACTGTAACGAGGTGACTCCTGCTATGTTATCCCCTCCGACTCGCACACGAGCTCTCTCCTTTTTCTTGTTTCTTTTTTTTTATTAAGCAAAGCCAGTATTTCAGTTTGTTCTCGGGGGTTACATTTCCTCAGACTCCCAGCATTCTTGTTGTTCTCTTTGTGTTCTTTCCTGTTGGTTTATATCTGATTTTATTCCTTATGTGGTACCTGAAAATGAATACAGTATTCCAGCTGAGGCTTCACCAACACTGAGTTGAGCCAGATAATTGCCATGAGTGTCCTACGTAAAGCAGTCTTATTAAATATTTCTGTGATGTGTTATCATTATTGTGTTGACTCAAATTCAGTTTGTGATCCATTATAACCACTGCTCTCCAGCCAGTTACTCCCCTCCTTATGCATGCTCGTGTCTTGATCCTTGTCTAAAAAAACCCCACAACCCTCTACTGAAAATGTCATGCCTGAAAACAAGAGGGAGAAAAGATCTGCAGTGGTTTTCCAAATGCACTATTTAGTGCCAACATAACCCTTTGGTTTAAATGTGTGTTAAAGCCATGGTTATGTATACAAGCTAACCTTTCTTTTGTTGGAGTTAGCTGAAATAAGTGATCAGTCTTTTCTTCTGATAGGTTTGTTGCTCTTAGAACCATCTGAGGAAGCGTTTTCTATGACTCCTCCAGTTTTCACATATCACTCTTGAATAGTTTTTCTTGTTTCTATTCTGTAAGAGCTGTTGCAGTAATACCTGGGTGTGCCTTACCTGGTCTTTAGATCACATTTATCTTCTTCATTTTTGTGATGTTTAGTCGTTCTGTGACTAAATAATGCTGCTTTATCTTCACCTTTCTCTATTAACCATGATGAATTCCCAGTTTACAAGATTTTTGGCTGTTAGTCCCTGTGTGAACAGCCTTGTGATTTGCATTAATCTTATTACTGCATTCCACAAGTCCATTCCTTGGGATTCCTGTGCTGTTCCAGAACCTCATCTGTTGCTTCATTTAGACTAGCCTAGTCTTCCTCTTTGACCCTTTTGAGCTTTGTCAGTAACTGGCCATATTAACACTCTTTTCTTTCAATTCCTTGTATCCATGCCACTTAAAGGCAATAAACAGCACCAGTTCTGAGACCAGTGCTGGAAGAGCTTTCAAAGCACTCACAAGTTTCTGTTTCAGCACAATTCACCATGGGTTCTAATGGGGGTTTTTGCCATTTTTTTTTTATCCACAAAATGTTTCTTGTGCTGATCTTCGTATTTTCCAGTTTAACTTGCATTTCTGCGTGCTACACCAGATCAAATGCTGTACTGACTTCTGGGTGGGTGAGATCAACTGTATTTTCCTGTTAAGAAAAGTCTAATTTCTTACTAAAGACATACATGAGATTTGTCTGGCCTTCTTTAAACTTACATTGCATTTTATCTGTTCATTTCCCTCCTCATCTTCTGTCTGGGGGGAAATAGACTTACATCTCACTGAAGTCAGACTAATTAGTCTCTAGTTGTCTGGACATTACTTTCCAAGTCTTTGGCTTGATTTTGTTGGGGTCTTTTTTCCCCTTTCTCCCCACAGTAGGATGTTAGTTCTAGATTATTTTTCTACCCCTAAAGCAGGTTGAAAAAAAATCATTTGCATCACGGCCCAACTGTGGTGCTTCATGTTTTGTTTGGGGTTTGCTTGTTGGTGGAGGTTTTGGGATTTTTTTTGTGTTCTCAAAGAAAGATGCTATGTCATGGCTATTGCTGCAAGAGTATTGCAAAGTCCTTCAAAGCAAAAAATAAGATGAAGCTTCTTAACTAATGATAACTGAGTCCAGGGTGCATCATCCTGTGTCACTGTTGATAACTACCAGTGAGTGGATCATTACAGCCCTTGGCAACACCAACATCCAGAAGTTCTGTTCCTCGTGTCGCTTCAGCGTTAGTTTCCACTATCATTCCTGGTTTTGAACATAAAACATGCTGGCTACTGTACACATGTGTAAGGAAACCCTGAAGAAAATACAGTCTAAGAATATCCATAGTAAGTAAAACAATATAATAGGGAGGTAGTGAATCTGGAGTGTCAGGATCATGCTGGGAAGGCTGCAGTGCTCTTGGTGATCACACCAACCCATGGTGCTGGAAAACCAAGGCCATTAACTGTGTTTCTGGAAGGTAGGAAAAAAGAATAGGTTTAAATACTTTGTTTTGTAATGTATGTAGTTGCACTCCTTACCAATTCATAGAATGAATATGAATCTTTCTGAGCACGTTTCACTCAGGTCCCTAACTCTAAAGATAGGAATGGAAGCCACAACCTGTGAATGGGGTTGGGTTTTTTGGGGGGTGGTGGTGATTGGTTTTTTTTGCCGCATAGACTCAATACTTTTAGAAACATTTGAAAACTGTGACTTTCTTAGGATTATTTAGTATGTCTGGAGCTCAGGATTCTGTTTTATAGAGAAAGCAAAGAGTCCTGGCCAATGCTTTTGTTTCACTGAAAGTGCAGCTGATGGTATCAGCCATTATAAAGCACTAATACCCCTGAGGTTCTATTGTGGGCCTCTTTGAAGTCATAGGTAACTGTTAGATAAAAATGACCTTTCTTCACAATTCCACTGCTGAATTCTAAAATTTTTTATGAATGAAAAAGAATTTTTGTTTCTAACACAGGAAAACATCACCACAGGAGGTAATCATGCAGCTTGGCATCTTGACTCCCAGTACACACACCTGAGCCGGACCGCGGGATGGAGGCCTGGCGAGTGGGAACTCAAGTCACCTCCTTGCACATGTGAAACCCTCACGCTCCATCTGTGGGTTAGATTACAGAATTAAGGTTTTTAAAATCCACATTTATGGATGACTGCTGAAAGGTAAGTGGAATTTCTGCCTGACCCCTCCCATGATCAGATGTTTGAAAGCTAGTTGGCACCTTGTTTGTGTGGAATATTGTGACTGTCGTGTTAATTTTCCTGTTAGTTATTTGTGCCTGCCTTTGTACATCTTAAATGAAGGGACATTACTAAGTGTTCTCCCCATAGCATGAATATTTCATAGTTTGTGTGCTTTTTCTCCGTACTGCGTGTGTGCCTATACAGTACCGACGGCATCTCTTAAAATCAGTTTTTGCAAGAGATTTTCAAAGCACATCCTATAATCGAGTCACAGTGCCAAGTAAATGCAGAATTTCTCCTAACAAATTTGCCAAACGCTGGCAGTTTACAAATGAGCCTGGATTCCGATAACTTCCCCTAGAGATTTTCATTTTTGTTTGATCTGGGCTCCCAGTGCTGACGAACTGGTGCTTTTCAGAAATTAAAAAACAATCTGTAGCCCATTTTGGAAGAAGATTTTTCCTTTGTTTTCTCAGATGTGCAGATCCTCATTTTCTTGAGCTAGGAACTGGTATGAGTGTTCTGGGTGGAACCTGCAAAGTGCTGAGTACACGGTTAACTTTAAGGGAGTATATGCTTAAAATCACCGGCACTGCTGATGTTTAAAATTACGCATATACTTAAGTACTCCGATGGCCAGAGGCCAGTGACTTTTACATCTTCTAGCATTGAGCCCTACATAGACTACAGCAAATAGTTGCAGCTGAATTTTCTTTTCCCATTTTAAATGTAGGGTTTAAAGCATAAATTCTGACAGCTGTTTAATTAAAGAGTTCTTTTAAATGCGAGGGATGCAATTCGCAGAGCCGATACGCCTGGTCTCTTTCTGTCTCTCCTGGCATCCCAGCTCACTCCTCTACAGCAGCGTTAGTGCAGGGCTTGCAGTTTTCAGTGGTGCTCCGTTCCTGCTTTTATCCTCTTCCATCTTTTCCATCTGCTTCATTCTGTTTGGAAAATGGCAATGTAGAATGTGTTTGGTGTAACCTTAATCCTGACCAGCATCTGGGCTCCGTTTAAAAAAAAAAAAAAGAAAAGCAGCAGCATGTACTGCAGGAAGGTCTCTGTGTGCTGCCTTGCTTCGGTGAGACAAAGTTGGGGGCAGAACAACCAAACATCACCCCAGCAAAACTACACTCCGGGGTGATGCGCAGGTTTGAATGTTTACACGGACCAGCCGTGGTGCTGCCACTTTTCGCCTCACCTCTGTCCCGGTGGGTGTCGCGACAGAGAGGTTAAACCGGGTGTGCACCGGTTCGAAAAAAAGGGGAGGAAGGGAGAGGGGGCGTCGTCATCAAACCTCCACGGCCACGCTGTTAATTACTCCAGACCCCTAAAAGTTACCCGTACACCCGCGATGGCCCCGGGCTCCTGCCTGACGACCTGTTAAACTTTCACAGGCCCTTCAGAGGTCCCCGATGGCGACGCGGCTGTATTGGGCGCTCCGGCAGGAACTGACGGTGAGGTCCTGGCGACCCCCCCGTGGCTACTGCTGCGCCCTCCACTCGAGCCATCCCGCCCCCGTTTCCCTCTCCCGTGCCGGACCCGGGCAGACCGAAGCCGCCGAGCAGGTCGGTGATGGCGCAGGGTGCGCACCCCGGGCCGGGCCGGGCCGGGCCCGGCTCCCCNNGCCCCGCCCCCGGGAGCCGCCCCCGGGCGGCCCCCGCCGGTCCCGGGATATTTTCAGAGCTCAGCGCTTCGGGTTCCCGGGCGCCTTTGAAAATCTGGCGCTAGATGTCTCCAGCACCTGGAGATCGCGCAGTGACTCCGTAATTGTGCACCCCGCCGAGCATCATTGTGTTTAGCCACACGTGAAAACAGCCGCTTCAGAGCCAGTTCCGATCGCGGGGGTGTGACTCCTCATTACAAAGCGCAGGAGAACGCGGTTCAGCCAATTGCGCTTCCCCGGTGGTTGGTCCCCCC
>VXBZ01002172.1:78235-89863 GCA_013399135.1 Heliornis fulica | reverse complement strand
TTTATCACATAGGAATCTGTAGTGTTGGGCGGGGGGGGGGGTGGGCGTGTGTGTGTGTGTGTGTGTGTGTGTGTGTGTGTGTGTGTGTGTGTGTGTGTGTGTTGAATACACCTTCCAACACAGCTGCATTTAGAAGATTCTAGGAAAAAGTATCTTACCAGTTTGATCTGTTTTGCTGTTTCAGAAGTTTTTTCATTTTGGATATGAAATGATTGTGAAGTATCAAGAATTCTTATCTTTTAATAAGTGAAAGTTAATGCACACTTCTGAACTGATTTGAAAATGTATTTTATTATGATGACCTGCATACTTAGATATAATTTCTAAGGAGTCAAAATTGTTATGTCAAAAACTGGAAAATGTTTGGGAATCAAACTCTAAACTAAATTAAAGTCTGAAAACAGGATTATTTGAACTTCTAACTGCTGTATCTAGTTAATTAAAACAGAAGAGCAGATAAAATCCATCACTTTTGAATACTGAAGTGCTCGATTAAAACTTAGTAAGCTGCTTGGGTTTTATAGATGAATTAGTATAAATGACAAATCCAATGTATTTCTTCACATGTAGAAAATAGAGTTGCACTCAAAATCGTAGGACAAAGTAATGACCAGTAGATAAAATAATAATGAACTCTCTAGAACAATTTAGGACTGTCAGTTAGATATTCATTGTATACTATTGAAGTGAAGTAGTTGGTAATAATGAAGGCATTTTGTCAGTAATCACTGTAATTTGTTTGCTCATCATTTGTTCAGTTTATCATACAAAATGACTTGTTTTGATTAGGTCTAATTAAAATTGCAACAGAGGAAGCAGCTCTCTTAACTTTCGTTATTTATATAAGTACATTCTGCTGTTCAATTTCACTTAAGAAAACAGTACAAAACTTGTTGGATAATATAGTTTATATGATTCTCTAGTAAGTGTAACAGAGATTAGAGACTGTGAAGAAGAGTGAACAGTAAGTTTGAACAGCCTTTTCCATAATACACTAAATTGAGAGCCTCAGCAAAGACAAATTAAGCTCTATCGAGGTTATATTTAACTTATTGCAATAAGATGATGGAATGAATAAAAAGAAGAATTTCACTTGCCTGATTCATGGTTAATTTTTCCCTTTTTCTGGAAAGATATGAACAATATCAACAACAACAGAAGGCCAGAGGTATCATAGAATCACAGAATGAGATGGATGTAAGGAACTTGTGGAGGTCATCTTCTCCAACTCCCAGTTGAAAGATCAGCTATTTGAATGAGGTTGGTCAGACCAACAAAGGCTGAATATCTCACAACCTCTCTGCACAGCCTTTTCCAGTATTTGATCAGCAGCACTGTAAAGAAATGTATTCTTGCATCTAAAAGAAATTTCTCGTGTTCCAACTTGGTCCTATCATTATGTGCCTCCAAGAAAAGGTTGAGCCATCTTCTCCGTATCTTTAAAATAGGAAATAACTATAGGTGGATGGTAAGGTTACAGACATCATTTTGGTGTAGGCTATTCAGGAGGGGGCACAGGAAAGCAAAAAAGAGATAATTTTTTCCCCAGTGACTGAGTTTTTTCTTTTAGAATTAAAAAAAGACAGCAAAAGAGCAAAAAGAACAATGAAATAAACCCAAAATGTCAGTAATGGTTGCCTTAAGGCAAGCCTAATATTTTTACAAAGAAGGTAAAATAAGGTCCTCTGTTTTCTTGACGTTGCTTTGAATGCTGATGCAGAAAACAATGTTTATGAATAAGGCTTAAATATTTGCTTGAGAAATTAAGAAGAAAAAAAAAGCATGAAGTTTGAACTGTTGTGTGCTAGGTCAAAGCTAATGTCAGTATATGCTATAGTGTGATTCATCAGGAAATTCTTTGATCTTGAAGAGAATAGAAAATGAGGCTACATGAGCAGAAAACAGAAGAAGAGGGTTTCCATATCTGACTTAGAGCTCTTTACCGAGCACTAAAAGAGTTTATTTACATTATCAAAGTTAAATTAAGGGGCTTCTTTATTAAGATATTCTAGATACTTTTACAAATAACTTTGGTTTAGAACTAGAAGAATCTTACTACATGGAATTTTCTTTGGAAAAAAACAAATAAAGAAGAAGTTATTTCTGGAAAATGAACACGTGGTACAATTCAGATTGAGAACATAATTAAAAAAAAACCCAAACATTATAAGCACCACAAATTCAGTGATCAAATAGAGTAACACCATTTTAAATAGCTGTAGAATTTTGAGATTTATATTTATCAGCAAAACTTTAAAAAGACATATAGCTATGTTAAAACATCAGGTGCAAGTTTAAGATTGAAGTGTTTAAGGTAAACATGGGTTCCAATGAGGGAAAGGAACAGATTTCTACCATAAACTGTAGAAAAAAAAGACAGTAAAAGTGCCACAAAGTTCTCATCAAAGAACACTTAGAACAGCTTCCAGTATACCAGTGGTAGAAATGTTAAGTAGTAGTAAACACTTTCAGTTTTACTGAAATTTAAATGCCTTCCTAGGCCAAATCAAACTCTCTGTACACCCCTTGCTGGTATTTCAGGAACTCATCTTTGAGTCACCACTCTGTTTCAGGCCAATGCTCTTTCAATCTCAGGAGCTTTCCACTGTTGATTTCTTTTGCTAGCTCTCTCTCGGTGGAGTTTTCTTTCCTTCCTGCCCCCAGATGTTACTCCACACTTTTTCCCAGAAGATCACGTTCAGGTGCGTTTGTGAAAGAAACCATTTTTCCCTTTTCCAGAAGGTTTCAGCAGACTGCAGCCGCTGGAGCAATGCAGAGAGGCATTCTCTCTTCTCATCTGCTGCCTTGTCACGGTTGTTTTCAAGAAAAACTGCAGCGAACAAATAAGTCCTTTTACAATACCATGGAAATTTGTCTTGTATATGTGATTTAATTCCCTTTAGGCAGTGAATATAAGTGTATATATAACTCCTATATTTTAACTGAATACTCTGATCATTGAGCTATTTGATAAAGGGAGGAGACTGATTTAATAAAAGATATTCCTTTCAGAAAAAAATAAATCCGAGAGAAAAAAACACAAATGCCAAAACACTTGCCAAATACTCTGGAAGATTTCACAGAAAAGACTGCATAAAAGTTATAGGCTTCATGCAAAAGAGACAACACTTAAAGCAGTATACTTTCAGAGGGCACTTACTAGGGGACTTATCAGGGATATACAGCAAATAAGATTAATTAGGAACAGATTAAAATATAGCATTTTTATTAAATATTAGCATAGGACATTTATGGACTTTTTTATTTTTCAGCTATTTATTTTATAAGTATGTACGGTAGTGTTGTCTACTTCAGATGACGAGAATAATCTGCTTTAATTTTTTATTTTCTTGACACAGATGGAGAGCAGATATATTTAAAGCTAACTACAAACCAGACCATAGTGACCCAAGCTTATATGACTACAAACCACAGGCCTGAAAGGCATGCCTCAACTTCTAACGTGTCCTACAGAGTTTTGTTAAGGTAAATATGCAAATCACATATAAAATTCTGTGAACCTTGCTGTTGAGGTGGTTTCTCCATCAGAGACATCATGGTAATTAGGAGGGTCCCCTAAGGAACATTGCTGATGAGGAAGGCTTTTGTCATGCTGAAAGTACTGGAAAGTACTGTCCCAAAACAGTATCTTGTATTAATTTAAGCATGTGGTTCTACAAACATGTAGGCTGAGAAGATGATCACAAGGAGCAGACCCATCCCATATCAGGCATTAGCACCCCTGTGACGTGTCTTTTCTATGAGTATGATGAGCTGTGCAACTACATGGAAGCCCAAGACTGCTAAAAGCTAAAACTCCCCACTTACACACAAAAGGAAGCTGTCCTGCTCTTATTCCTGGAGAGGCAGGTCAGATCATTAGTTGTCAGTTGGATATATCACTGTCTCTCTCAACTAAGTGTTTCTGATAGCACTAAGGAGCAAGCTAATCTGTGGCATACCAAGGCTGTGGATGACTTGGGCAGCTGAGGAATTGTATGCTTTTTATTCTCCACTGATTTTGAGACTGCTTAAGACACATACCTCATGAATTAGAAGCTAGACTGGAACTTATAAACTCTGTTTGGAACTGTATTGACACCAAAGAAGTTATTATTATACCAGGCTTGGTTACACATTAGGTTATTTGCCACGCTCTGATTATGGCCTTAAAGGGGTCCTACAGGAAAGTGGGAGTGGGGCGGTTTATCAGGGAGTGCAGTGATAGGACAAGGGGCAATGGCTTCAAACTGAAAGAAAGCAGGTTTAGATTAGACATTAGGAAGAAATTCTTTACTATGAGGGTGGTGAGTCGCTGGAACAGGTCAGCCAGTGAGGATGTGGTGGCCCCATCCCTGGAGGTGTTTTAGACCAGGTTGGATGGAACTTTGGGCAACCTGGTCTTGTGAAGGATGTCCCTGCCCATGGCAGGGGAGGTTGGAACTAGATGGGCTTTGATATTCCTTCCAAACCAAACCAAACCAAACCAATCTATGATTCTATGATTGCATGATCTGTGATATCATTAGTAATTTTAAGACATTTTGACTGTACTGGTTTTGAATAGCAATCTTACTAATCTGTTTTAAGTATATTGGGTCCTATTCAGTGGATGAGATTTTGAATCTAAAAATACATTTTTATTTATTAAACTACAAGAAAATTGGGACTTATTTTCTTATGTAATCATACATCTTTTAAATTCACAGCTTCAACACTTAAATTTTAATGTCTGTGCTAATAATTTTAATTTTAAACAGATGAATAATGCATCTAGCTTTATGTATATCTGATAATTACGTATTAAGACTTACTGAAAAATGAAGCTCATTTTTAATAATTATAACTCTGAGGATTGGTTATGGGGTGTCCCTATTGGATTCTTTACCATACCTTAGTTTCATGGTCTCCATTTGGAAATATATACATCAATAGCTTTTTTTCTCTGTACTCTCTAATAAAAAATATATTTGCTGGGAACATGTAAAATATGCCTATATTTCCATTAATAAGACAGTAATACAAAGTACTTTTTATCCTTGTTATCTACTTAATAAATCTATCTTTTTGGGTTTGTGTTTTTTGTTGTTGTTATTGTTTGTTTGAGTGTTTGGTCTAATTACTTCAATATTTTATGTACGTTTTTCTTAGATCATCTGTTACCATTTCCCAGGTGAAATGATAATTAACCTTCCCTTAATAATTCCTTTAGAAAATTCCCATTGTGGGTACTCATGGATGGTAAAGGATGGTTTATCATTCAACTCAATATAACTTTTTAATTTCATCCTTAATTTCATCTACCATCAAGGGAGACTTCAAATTAAAATTATGAAACTGCCTGTCAATTAACAGGAATGTTTGAATAATTTGTCTTGTACCCAAACTGATAGGTACATGCTCTGATTAGATGATTGTTCTTCATGCTAGACCAATACATTATGTTGAAACAGTTTATTTGTATGTCAACACACTTTGAAATCTTGCCTATGATGGGTACCTGTCCCAATAAGCTTGGTGATATTCGGTTTCCAATTTAGCTTCAGGGATACAGACTTCAATGGTACTTGGATTACACAGTCATATCCATTCTGGGAACTGGCAGGTACAACAGGTATAAAGTATAACTGCTGAGAAATTGTTTGTCTCAGGCAATAAATATGACTTCTCTCATGCCTGTCCCCACTTACTATTCCTTGAAAGCATTTGGATGACAAATTTGTGGTAAGTGCTTATTGATAATATAATGCTTGGAAGGGAATAGTAAAGTATCTGTACTTTATCTATTTAAAACATCTAAACTAAAGCTAATAGACTTTGAAATGCTCTTAAAAATGAAAACAAATAAAAGGCCAGTCACAGATGTTCCATTTTGCCTTTTCTACAAAGAATTTTGTACAAGGAAAGTTTTCAATATCATCATCTATTTTTGGATGTCACTCTTGCAAATTTGATAACATAGTTTCACTTCAGCATTTCATTGTGTTAAACTTATGCCTACTGTGTAAGGTAAAAGCTTTTAACTCATTAAAACTGCAGCAACTGCAGTGTATCCATTGCATAAGAGGTGGGTGGGCTGATGCCAGCTAGAGGTGCCCACCAAAACCTGATGTCATAGTCAAAGTTATAGCTGTACACTACTCCTTCAGTACCACATCGCCCACCAGTCCCTCCCTGTTGGTGAGGTCAAGCATGGCACCCCTCCTTGTTGGCTCCTCTATCTCCTGAAGGAGGAAGTTGTCATCTATGCATTCCAGGAACCTCCTGGACTGCCTGTGCCCTGCCATGTTGTCTCTCCAACAGATGTCAGGGTGGTTGAAGTCCCCCATGAGGACCAGGGCTTGTGACTGTGAGACTGCTCCTGTCTGGCTATAGAGTGCCTTGTCTCTGGTTACAGGTTACAGGCTGCCTTGTCCTCCTGGCCAGGCGGCCTGTTACAGACCCCTACAGTAACATCCCCTATCCGTCTCCGTCCCCTAATCTTGACCCATAAGCTCCTCCTCCAATTCCAAGCGGAGCTCCATGCACTCCAGCCGGTTACTGACATAGAGAGCGACACCCCCTCCTCGTCTCCCCTTCCTGTCCTTTCTAAAAAGCCTATACCCCTCCACGTTGACCCTCCAGTCATACGAATCGTCCCACCATGTCTCCGTGATGCCAACAATGCTGTAGCCCTGCTCATGTGCACGCATCTCCAGCTCATCCTGTTTATTTCCCATGCTGTGTGCATTGGTGTACCTGCACTTCAGCTGAGCCCCGGACAGAGTTGACGTGCTGGCTGGAGCGACAGGAGTTCTCATGGATGGCAATATAGGTTCATTTGAACATGCCTGTGATTTTTCCTCAGCCTCTGAACCCTCGGTGCTGGCACTGGTCCCATGCTGACAGCAGTGGGCTGAATCGTGCTCCCCCTCCCCCATCAACACTAGTTTAAAGCCCTCTTAACAAGCCTAAGCAATCCTTTGCCCAAGCACTTTCTTCCCCTTCCCAGTTAGGTGCATTCCATCTGCCATGTGTTATACAACACATCCACAGACTTTAACTGTAAAAGCAGATAAACACCTCAAATCTCCAGAGTCTAAGAGTAGAAAAACATCCCAAAACCAATTCAACCTTTATTTTTATGCATGTTAGCATTCAGATTCATATATTAAAGACAGGGAAGAGTATACTTTGCATTGCTCTTGTCATAGAGACAAAGTGAAATGCCAGCTTCCTCAGACATATGCGAAAAAAAAGCTGGGAATTTGTTGACAGATGTTGCTTAAAAGTAATTTTTAGCAGCAAAGCCACGCTTACTAATAGCCTTTGAACAGAGGCACATTTCTTTTTTCATATGCTGATTTACTTTCCTCTGTGTCACAGAGGAATTTAGGTTGAGGTAGCCATAAGGACAGAACCTGCAACATCACATTTAAAATGAATCTCTCAGTCATGGTAAATATAAGAAAGGGTAAGAAATTTTTGCTTTTAAGCTTCTATTTAGGGACATTTAGGGACATTTAGGGACATATTTGCACATTTTGTACGCAATACTCTCACAACAATGGAGGTTTTTGCCAAGGTCCAGCCTGGCTGGTTCCCCCACCACACTCAGGATACTACTTTGACTCTTTGATGTGACTAGGTACTGGTTTATGCTGTGGAACCACAGGAAATTGTTCCACTTCAGTCTTGACTTCTTCATAGAAGCCATAGAGGCCTCTGTGTACACCTGTGTAGGCCCAAAAGGCTTGCTATTGCACTCTTTATTGTTTTCTAACAGATGATTTCCCTAAGAGAGTAATAGACTTGTTGCTCACATCACTCAGGCTGGTTGCTTTGACTTGGACGCACACAGCAGCAGGTTTTTGTCCGTTGAGACTCTCAGAGTCCACAGTGTGTCCTGGTGAGGACTCCCTGGTCTTTCTGATAACCAGTTCCTCAGTGACGCTGCCACACCCTCCAGCTCCCAGCTCACCTCACATACTTGCTGGATAGTCTGGTTTGCTGTTCTCTAGTACTCACATGCTCACTTGCACACCTGCTTTTTCTCCAGGCACTGATACCACTGACACATGGCTCTGACCTCTGCTCTGATTCCACTTGCTGGAACTTAGACCCCCATAAACACATACATGCACACACAGGAAAAGAGTAAGAAATGGAGTCTACTAATAAGATAGGATGACCTGCATTCATCAGGTGTAGGGCATATCCACATAAGTGTACACCCCAGCCAATAGCTTACATGTAATTGGCCTTTTTTGTACACTTAAAATTTCATTTCCCCATGCTTGTTCTTTACCAAACCATTATATCCGTTCCCTTCCCTTCCTTTTATTCCTCATATTCCCTACATGTCTCAAAGTAAGCCTTCTACAATCCCATCATATGTCCCATGCCCCTAGGTAGCAAACTGCTCCCCAGTCCACAAGCCCTGCATGGGCTTGTGCAGACAGGCCTCTGAAGGCTTATGGAGTGTGATGGGACTGGGAGCAGCCCAGAAGAGTATAATTTGTGTTTTTCTTCCTGCAGTTCCTCTCTGCACTCCTTTGTGCTGTGCAGATGAGCTTTCATCACTTAACATATCCTGTTTCTTTGGGACAGATGATGCCCATCCAAACAATGTAAAATTAGCCTAATAAAAGGATATGTGGAATACAAGTTTCTTGCAAAACATCTTGTGAATAAACAGAAAGCTAGATGTCAGACTCCTGTTAGCAATACGTCATCTGACTGACTATTCTGTTGGCTTTAGATTTTATAAGGCACAATATTTTAAAATATCACTGTACGATTCAATTTCTTTTTTTTTTTTTATTTCTACATATTGTTATTCCTCAGAACCCCCAATTATGTTGTAATGAACTGTTTTTAAAATTTTAGGTTATGTCCCTTCTATGCAATATTTAAATTACAAAGATCAGGTAATTTGTCCAGAAACTGGAAGAGCAAAAAGGAGTAATTTAGAATGACGACACAGGAATTTAGCATGCACTTAAATTGCAGGTATTGAGAGATACAGGGCTCCTAATGAATCACAAAATATATACAACAGATATAAGAGTTTTTTTTGTTTTTTTTTTTAAAGATGGATGGGGTGAGATCCCTTCTATTAAAAATACTAAAATGAAACCCTCTACAACTGGTGATGTTTACATGAAATCCTACACAGTTCTTTTGGTTTCACTCCATCCATAGAATGATGTTTTAGAGTGGGTAAGTACATCTTACTCATCCATAACATTATGAAACAGAGAGAGTATTTTCCAAGGACTCTTCTCCCTCAGTCATTCAAAGCCAAACATGTCACTCGGATTCTTTCTTTCTGCCTTTGCCTTGTGAAGGAATGAATGGACAGGAGACAGTAGTAAAGGAGTGTATTACACCTCCTCCTTAAGGAGGAACTGAATGAAGATTATGCACTACTGTAGCTTATACTCTTGGATGACAGGGAGATCTGCATTAGGCATCCTTCACGAATGTGAAGTATAAGTCTCACGTACTCTGACATTCAGAGCTAAGGTATAACAAAAAATCTAGAATTTAAAAAAGACACAACACATTCACTCACTTTAAACACCATCAGCTGCAAAAGTATGTTGCTGAACATCTCTTTGAAAATAATAATTTCCTTGCCTTGTTTTGCCTTGGAACTGACAGTTTCCTTGGGAAGAGACAAGTGAAGGAATGAAGGATTATGGTGAATTGGTGGTATCCCATGGTCCTCACAAAGACTGAGAATTTTCATGGTAGGGATTTTTCATACTCAGCCTTAAATCCATGTAGGATGTATTTTGTATCATTTCTTTTCTTCTCATTGGCTGTCATTTAAAATTTGAAAATTGCACAATTTGTCAGCCTCAATTAAAAAAAAAAAAAAAAGAAAAAAGGGCTAGGGGTCTTGTTTGAGGGCAGCCAAGGGGGTTCCCTCCTTTACTCTGTATGATATTTTCAGCGCTTTGGCTACAACAGATTGGCAGTAGTCACTTGATCTCTGAGGTACTCTTACAAGCAGAAAGCAGCTTAGGCCAAAGCGAGAACAGAAAGGTGCCAGTGACCCTGCCCTAACAGGTCAACAAAGACTGGAGTAATTTTCTAGTAATGGCAAAAAATCAGACACACTCAGCTTTATTTTAAAATTGAATTGGTTAACTGTTCTTTAATAGTCTGACAAGTGTTCCAGAAGATGCTTTGCATTGCTGTGTGCTTGGGTTTTTAATTTCTCAGAGAAATGCTATGTGGGTTTCTGCTATTAGAGTGGCCCCTCGGGCCAGGAGGTATCAGCCTGGTGTCAGACATTTTGGTACAGAGGTGCAAAGCATCCTTCCACTAATAAATATGCTAGAATAATGAATTTGAGGACATGGGGAGACTGGCTGAGAAATCTTTGGAGAAACACAGTTGAGTGAACTTTTGGCAAGCTTGACTCAGTTGCTCTGTGCATCTCACCTCCAAGACAATTTTCCTGTTTGGAGAATCAGACCGTGTGTGCCAGGAGAGAGCACAAACCAATACAGGGGCCATGCGGATAATTGAGGGCTAAACTTGACTATGTGCTTAATCCAGAGTAAAGAGAACCGTTTAGCTCTGGCCTGGTGGACTCTTGAGACACTTTCACTGTACTACTACCTCAGTCACTGGGCTTTCAGATCCTTTGGGACCTAAAATGTTTGTAGTGTACAAATTTTTTTTAATGGAGATTTGGAATATTTTATGGTTTTCTTGCAAGTATTCTAGAAAATGTGTGACTACATTACTAAGGACACCATAAACCTTTTAGCCTAAAGTTACTGTTTTTTTTCCCTCTACAGGTCTTTTAGACTACCTTTAAGCAGCAGCAGGGTGATCTTCAGGCAATATGGCCAATATGCAGCACGTTTATTATATGAACTGAAAAAGACTGATACGTTTATTATATGAACTGAAAAAGACTGATACATTTGGAGACCAAAACTATATTCAGAAGGAGTTATCTCTGTGAGTAAAAATGTCAATAAATTAGGGACTTTTAATATTCTAGAACTGCAGTAGTGGTTTTCTAAGCAGAAAGATTCCTCAAAGCCAGGAAATGTAGAATAAAAGCAACAGAGAAAGCCATAGCAGTCAGGAAGAGCAAAACAAATGGAGATTTAATACTGTGTAACACAAAATAGTTTTCAGCAATAACAGCTGGTGACCAAATGAAGATGGCTGGGACTGGGAATTGCCTAACTCTGCCAAAAATAATTATTCCTGATTTTCCCTTTCTTTCTACCCAGTACACATAGAAAATCAGATCTCCCAGATGAAATCAGTCAACCAGCTAAACAAGCCTGGTCTCTTTCTCAGTACAAATCCCCCAAATGAACAGTCAGCCCCTAACCTTCTGCTCTCCAATTACTGACCTCTTCCCCATTTTCCCTTTTCACCCCTTTTAACAATATCCCAAGCCTCACATATAGTTCAATTCTTGCTGTTGCTTTTGAAAACTGCTAGAAAACTTTGTCTTTTTCCTCTGGGACTTCTGGGGCTACTACTGAAGTGTTACATTGCATTCCGCAAACCAAGAGGTAAATCTACTTTTAGCTGCAAAGAGCACCAAAAAGGCTACTTGTTAACCTGCTTGGAATATTCCTTTTTTTTTTTTTTTTTTTTTTTTTTTTG
>VXBZ01002172.1:31867-62606 GCA_013399135.1 Heliornis fulica | reverse complement strand
CTCTCTTCTTTATCCTTACACGCCATTCCTCTCCTCTCCTCTCCTCTCCTCTCTCCCTCTTCTTTTTCTTTTGCTTTGCTTTGCCTTCCTTTTTTAATCTTCATGGACTTGTTAAAGTGCTGAAATCTAAAGCTATTAACTATCAAACTTAAAAAGAAGACCAAACGGAAATGGATATTGATTCACTTTTCCTCTGGTTTGGGTCATGAAATAAACTCTGTGTGTGTGTGTGTGTGCACTGTTAAGTGAAATCAAGTCCTGCTTGCTACTGCCCCTATATCTACAGATTAGCTGGAACTTATCTGCCAGCACAATGGTTATCATTTGTTGTTAAAGAGAATGCCACTGACTATGTAGAGATAAGATAGGACCTGAATGAAGAAACATTACTGCAATTCAGAAATATCAACTGAATACAACTTGAAGTCTTTTGAAAAAAAGATAGGAAATAATGTGTCAGGGTAAAGCTGGGAAAACAGGAAAAGTTTGATGAATGGTTTGCAAGAACCAAGGCTGAGACTAAAGATTTTAGTCCTTTCTTTTGATATCTGCTTTTCAGAAAACTTTGATTATAAAATACTTTGGGGGGTTTTCTAATACAAATTATTTTTTTTTCAAAACTAAGAACATTTTAAAAGACCTCTTGTGATATTTAATTAGTGGTTGTGATTTTGTTGACCTATTACTAGATACTCCAGGTATTTAAATTATTTTTTTTTACTTTGTTTCTTAATGGTAGAAAACACAAAAATACTTTTATAGAATCTGTTCTTTTACTTCCCTATATGAAAAAGAGCTTTTGTAGCAACTCTGTGGTTCATTTTTGAAGTTCAGGCTCTATATTTTCATCTGGTAATATTAAATTATGTCCTTTAAGGATTTCTATGAAGCAATGTCCTTTAAGGACATTGTCCTTAGGATTTTTATGAAGCAATAAGATGAGGTAACTTCAGGTCTGATTTTACCACCACCTGAATAGGTAACACTGCCTGGAGTAAAAGCAAAAAAATAACTAGGATTTCTTGGTTCTTCCACTCACTATGTTTACCACTAAAGTTACAGGAAGATATATCCTAAATAGCATAATCAGCATCTATTAGTTACTGAGAAGGGACTTATACCACAAACAATTTCATGATACTTTCTAAAAATCCAGTCCCATTTCTTTGATTGTATGGCAGTGAATATTTTTCTTTTGAAGAATATAAAGTAATTTTCTAGTCTCTTTAGAGAAACCGTATTATCAGTGTAACTTTCAAACTTTAAGATAAAAGTTATGATTTATTTTTAATTCATTTTTTAATTCATTACAGAAGAGAATACTGAAATTCTGTGTCTAGAAATCAATAAACATACTCTATGTGGGCTCTTGGCTTAAGCAGTTCATCATACTTGACATACAATTTCAGGAAGGCTTTATTTCTCATAGTTTTGTGATGGTTCAAACATGATTTCTGTGCACATTCTTCACTAAACCATTAAAGGCCAATTCTAAAACTTATTCTTAAGACAAGTACACATGGTTAGATTTTGGTTGGAGAATGAAAAGGACCCTATGTAAGGGGTGCATTTTTATTCTAATTCGTGTATAACAGCTCTGCTGGGAGTATTTTGTCATGAAAGCCATTCAGGGTGAAGGAAGGACGGTCTTTGACTAGATGAAACAAAGTCAATGGCCCCAAGACAAGTTTATTATCATCACGAAGAATATAAGTTTCAGAGCAGGATCCTACCAGGACTTCCCAGACTTTTCAGTGAACAGATCATGTAATCAGTCAGTGCCTGGGGAATAACTGATGTTCTTCCATGAGTGTATGGTAATGCAAGAATGTCTCTTTTGGACATCTGAAACATGTATCCGACTTTTTGACACAATCCCTTAGTGAGCTGCAGAGAAGAAAGAAGGCTAATAGTTATTGGCTCTTGGCTGAGCTTTGCAAGCAGCTGCTTTGTTCTGTTCAACTGTAGCCGACTGTTTGCCAATACACGTGAAACTATTTGTCAGCAAGAATTAAGCACGAGAGTTTTCACATTCACCTTGTGATAGGGTAAACACAGAAAGGGTTCTGAGTGTATATTGATGTTGGCTACAAGCTTGACTTGCAGCCACACAGCTGGTGTTGACTAAATGGCTTCTGTGTAAGGAGTTCAGTTTCTTTGGAGATTTTAATGTGTCTATTCTCAAGGTCCAGTAAGGTGGTCCAATAATTAATTGTCCTAGAGTGCCTCCAGGTTAATAACGGCTTTAGCCTATTATGATGCTTTGCTTAGGACTGGCACATTGTATACAAAATCCCTGCAGAGAAAAATAGTTGGAGAAGAGGAAAAAAAATGTTTAGTTGAAACAAAGCTGAAAGCACATAAAAACACAATTCATGCATTAATGCCAGATCAATCAATGCAGACGAAACTGATCTATACAGTTCCATTAAATCACAGGAAAACTGAGGAAGAACTGTCTTTCAGAAACAGCTAAGGAGTTGGGCTAACAGCATGTAATCTTACTTTAGGTATGCATTAGTTTCATTTTGTAATCAATTAACATAATTTTCGTTCTGCATAGTGGTTGCAATAGTTAGTGGAAAATACCTTGCTTTCAGACTTGCTTCAGGAGAGATGAAGAGATTGTATAACATCCAGACACGATTTCAACAATCCATGGACTGCTCCAGTCAGAATTTAGTCCTTTGTTTACTGGTATTTCAGGCCTTTGCTTAGCTAGAATGCTTCTATCTCAACAGTACTGAGCTTCAGTCCCTTCCTCTACCACAATGAAAAGGATCCTCTATATCTCCTTCCACTTTTTGGAGGTAGTCATGAAAAGTTACAATGGTGCAAACTCAGACACAGTCATTCTGTAGCCTGCATGGTTCAATTTACAAAGCCTTAAATGTGAACTGTGAATATTTAATTCAAAAACTTCATTACAATTCCTGAACTGTGATTGAATACATAAATAATATGAATATACATGGATAGCAATATATGGCACATATACCTAGGCTCTGGGAAACAAATTTATAAACAAGAGATTTTAAAGTTCTGTCATCCAAAATTTGAATAGTTATCTTTAAGTCATTAAAAATAATTATAGAAGAGCCAAATTAATATAAGAGATAAGGAGTTTTCCCTTTTTAAATAAATATCAGTATATTTGTATTGTTCTACTGAAGCACAATTAGAAAAAAAGGACAAAAATTGTAAACATAAAACCTAAAATTATGCTGTTAAAGTAGAAATAATCTCACTTTTGGTAACTAGCTAGCACAGTAAACGTTTCCATATGAAGACCTTTATGACCATTTTCAAGGTTATAGAGCACAACTTCATGTGGGTCAGAAAATTAGTTCAGTGTATTCCTAATAAACACAGTGCTAAGTTGACAAGAATCTAAAATACATTATTTAATTATGATAACTCTAATAAGATATAATAAGCTTATTTTAAATCAATTAATTCTCATTTAGCTATTACTGGATTGACATAGTGATGTTTTGAATAACTGGATTAAGTTCAATAAAATTAATTTTTTCATAAACTTTTGCATTTTCCTTAGAGATCTTTTTGTTGAGCTTTCTCTTTTCCTAACTACAGAAAAGTTAAGTACCTTTAAATTGAGAAGATTTTTTTTTTTTAGAATCCTATTTTATGAATGTAATCATAGTCTTTATCCTTATGAAGATGGGTACTCCTCAAGCATCTGATCTTTTTAAAACAGGATGACATTTATTTGATTCAAAATAAAGTTGTCCATGCTTCAAGTTATTTCAACTCCTTTATTTCCCTTTTCTTTGTATCTTCCATTTTAAAAAGGAAAATGAAAAAGTCATCATCTACTTGGGGTATGCATATGGTTTGGCTATCTGATCATTACTCGTATCAGATATCAATTCAAAATTTGGTACTTTTGAAATAAACCCACATCTTTCCTCTTGGCATAGTCCAGCCAGATTACCTTATCTGTAGTTTCTTCAGGCTGTCATTGCCTTACAGATCTCTGAAAGAATTTGTGTAGTGCCACTACACTGTTCAACACAGGAAAAATAGTTTCTAAGTTACTGACAAAACCTCTTTTTTGTTGTTGGTTGTGTGTGTCTAAAGGCAGAATTAGCAGAAAATCTTCCTAGATTCAGGAGATGAAAGTCACATAACTGTTGAGACTGAATGGATGCTTTTTTTCCTGTAATATATGTCATCAATTGCTGAGAGTACAGCTGCATGAAAATGTCAGAATGCCACCCAACATTCTGTTCACTATATTATAAAGATTTGGGGTTTATAGATGGACTGTCAGATGGTAAGGAGCTGGCTAGATGATTCTGTCACAAGATTTATAGTCAATGTCTAAATATCCAAGTAGAAAGCAGTAACAAATGGTGTCATTTCAATGGTTCTTACGAGTATCATTATTATTTAATATCTTCATCAATGGCAGTAGAACATGGGATTGAGTGCACCCTCAACAAGTTTGCAGATGACACCAACGTGAGTGCTACAGTTGTAGAAGGAAGGGATGCAATGCAGAGGAACCTGACAGGCTTGAACGTTAGGCCCATGTGAAGCCCATGAAGTTCAACAAGAGCAAGTTCAGAGTCCTGCACTGGGGTCAGGGTAATCTCCAGTATCAGTACAGACTGGTGGATGAATGGATTGAGAGCAACCCTGGGCAGAAAGGCTTCAGAATACTGGTGGATGAAAAATTAGGTATGAGCCAGCAATGCGCACTTGCAACCCAGAAAATCCATCACAGCCTAAGCCAGGAGATCAAGGGAGGTAATTTTCTCCCTCTGCTCTCATGAGACCCTAGATGAAGTACTGTTTCCAGTTCTGGGGTTCCTAGGATGAGAAAGACATGGATCACTTAGAGCAGATCCAAAGAAGGTCCACAAAAATGAGCAGAGAGATGAAATAGTCTCTTACTAAGACAGGGTGAGAGAGTTAGAGTTGTTCAGCCTGGAGAAGACTCTGGATATACTATATTGAAGCCTTTCAATACTTAAAAGGAATTTATAAGAAAGACATTTAAAGTCTTTTTAGCAGAACTCTAGCAACAGGACAAGGGACAATGGTATTAAACGGAGAGTCTGTAGATTTAGATTGGTATAAGGATCAAATTTTTTATTATTAAGGTGGTGAAACATTAGAATAATTTTCCCAGAGAAGTTGTTGATGTCCCATCATTGGAAGTGTTCAAGGTCTAGTTGGATAAGGCTTTGAGAAACTTGATCTATTGGAAGATCCTCCTGCCCATGGCAGGGGTCTGGATGATCTTTAAAGTTGCCTTGTAAGACAAATCATAATATGATTCTATGACTTCATGAAAGAAAGAAACCAGTGATTCAAAGCTGTTGCTCACCACCTCCCACTAGCAGAGTCACAAGGTTAGTCAATCAGTCAAATAATTTTAATGAACCAATAAGTTTCCATAACTGCTCAGAAAAAAATGACCAGCATAATAATAATACTAATAAATTATTTCTTGTCAATCCAACAGATCAACTAATTTTTTTCACTGAAAGTATTGTTGGAACTTGGTATCTCAAACTGTTGTAGGAAGGGCTCTGTAAGATAAAGGCTTTCTTTCAAGTCTGATGTGTCTTTCAATCAAACCGTTCAAAGCAATTGAAGCAGTGGAGCTTATATCAGCATGGTTTATTTTTATATTATAGAATGTGGGGAAAATGAACTGCAAATTGAATGATGCTTGAAGAATACTCTTGTGTTTATCTACACACCTTTTTTTTCCCATGTCAATGAGAGCCTTAAAGAAAAAGTGATCAGTCTATGACAGTAGGTAAAGATTTTCCGTAATTTTTTTACATGTAAGACACCTTCTTTGAATTTCAGCCTTTTCATTCAGTTTATTCTGGCACTCTCAGTTACTGTTGTGCCTCTGAGAGAATATTTTTTTTTTTGATGAAAGACATCTGGCATATTCAAAAGAGCAAAATCTATTTGAGAGAGGAAGGTTCTTGAGATTTGTTATAAGACCAATCTACATGATAACTGTTGACAAATCTAGGAATCTTGGTTTATTTAAAATAGTAGGTTTAAAGTTTCTGGGGAAGAAAATCACTCGTAGCATTAAAATGAATTATCTTTGCAAATAGAATTCTTACATTTCATGTACATATTTTTTCTGGGTATTAACGAGTTCAGAGATTCCTTGTGATTCTTTTTTTCAGATTATGTGGGAAAATCTTTTCATTTCCATTCACAGTAAAATAACAAGTTCTGTCCACTTGCAACACATTAGGTAATTTATATCTTTGCTCTTCAAGGAAACATCATCCAATTATTATCAACAGGAGTACACAGCTGGGGAAAAGTAAGTACCATGTATCTCTTATTCTGCAATAGTAAATGCACATGTCTACTTTCATTCATTTTAATTAGACTTCACACAAGTGTATATTGCAGAATTCATTTTGTCCTATAGAATGGCAAAAGGACATATGCAAGACTTCATAAGCTACAAAATCACCATACACTATACATAGGTACCTGCACTGTCTAGACATATTTTCAATAAGTAGAAGTAATAGTGACTGAAAAAACACTAATTTATCTGGGGTGGCATGCAAATGTCTAGACATGGCTACATAATGTCATTTAACACATCGGGGGTTCAGATGTGACACTGAACCTGTTGAAGAACCACTTTTTTTTTTTTTTTTTTTTGTGGTAATGGAAGCCCAGGTGGAAACTTCTGCAACTTCAAATGGCACGAGGTACCAGTAATGAGTCATATTTATCAGTCCCAAGGCAATGGTTCAGACACTTTAAATCACTCCAAATGGTACAGGAGGTTTTAGTGTTAGTAACTGAACTGAGCTTGATATATCTAAATTACTGTTATAATCAATGGAGGCTTAAAACTCAATTATGTGCTCAAAAATTATGACAGCTGAAAGCAATTAAACTTTCCCCAAATGGATACAGAGATAGTATCAGAGATAGAATCAGTACAGGGATAGTTCAGATACCAACTTTCATATTCAGAGTGTAAAAACAAAATAAAACAAAAATTCTCTGTAAATATCATTGATAACTTCTCTGGATCACAACAATTTTCACTGCTTATAGATATTCACTGATTCACAAGAAAGATAAGGGTTGGAAAGGACCTCTGGAGATCACCTGTCCCCACTCACCTGCTAAAGCATTATCAACTACAACAGGCTGCACAGATTTGTGTCCAGGTGAGTTTCGAGTATCTGCAGAGAAGTGGCCCCTCTGGGCAGTCTGTTTGTGCTCTGTCACCCTCAGAGTAAGGAAGTTTCCTCTCATGTTCATATGGAACTTCCTGTATTCCAGTGTATGCTCATTACACCTCGTCCTGCCACTGGGCATCCTAGACAAATCTTTGTAGATATTTAGACGTATTAATCAGATACCCTCTCAAATTGCTTTTCTCCTGGCTAAATAGACCCAGCACTCTTAGTCTTTCCTCATCTGAGAGATGCTTCTGTCCCCTAATCATCAATAGTATGTGCTTGAAGACAGTTCTTAAAATTTTGTGCACAAGCAGTGTATTTAAAAGTATAACTTCAGGCTTTAAATATTAAAAAGCTATATTCAGATATGTCTACTGCTATTTAACAGAATAACAAACAACCTAATGTATACATACAATTTACATGAATAGTTTTAATATATTATTCAAGGTAAACATAAAGTTATCAAAATACATATTTATAACTTCATGTCTTTAACATCTTTATTTTGTTTACTCATTTTTACAGATTTTTCCAATATCTAAATTTTATAAAATTCTTCACCTTGATACTATTTTTAATCATCCTACATGAGATGTAATCCATCACTTGCCATTTTTACTACACACAAAAGAAAATAAAGATGTATAATACAAAACCTTGTAATGGCAGACCATTCACATCTGTGTTCTTCATGCAAAGAAAAATGTTTCTATATGTTTTATAGGGAAAATATGGGAAATATGGGACTTTTTTTCACATCCCAGTATATAATCATAGAATCACAGAATCTCTGAGGTTAGAAAGGACATCTGGAGGTCATTTGGTTCAACCAATGACAGGCTCTAGCAGTGTCACTAATAGCTGGTTGCTCAGATCATGTCCAGACAGCCTCTTTGATCACTCTCACAGTGATAAAAGAGATTCCTTATGTTCAGATGGATCATTCTGTGTTTAAGTGTGTGCCCATTAGTTCCTTTCCTGTCACTGGTCACCACTGAAAAAAACCTCTCTCCATCTTCTTTACACTCTTCTTTCCAGTATTGATGTCATCCCTCTGAGCCTACTCTTCAGGCCTATTCATCCCAGCTCCGTCAGACTTCCCTAATATGTGAGATGTAGGATTTTGCATTTCCTATTGCTGAACATCAGTGAGGTTCCAGTTATTTAACGTTCCCAGTAACGTTAGAGAGCAATTTACGGTTATACTTTTATTACGGAAAACCTATTTCAGGTCATTTAGACTATAATAGCTATGCATTATGGTGTTATATATTATTTTAGAAAGTTCTCTAAAACTCTAAGTATGGCTTTGATATTGGTGATTTATTTTTTTTTAAAGAACATGTTGCTATTTTCCCTTGTAAGTTATCTGGTAAGTAGGAGAAAATAATGTTCAGCATTGATACAAGGGTTTTTTTGACATAAAATAATAAATTATAGTTTCACCACTTCTCAGTTTTGTAGCAATAAGCACATGTCTATAAAATCTTCATGCCATGCTAAAATATTATAGATATATTACCAATAAGTGAACAGAGACCTATATACTCGGTGAATAGCAAATAATCTAGTAAATACCTGTGGAATTTAATAAATGGAAAGCAGAACTATGGAGACCAATAAAGGAAATTTTAAGGTTCAATTAAAATGCTGGGGATCCATTCAGAAGACTGAAGAATATGGAGAACACTTAGTGCACAACACGAAAGACATTAACTGTAGAGAGCCTTGTGAAACAGTGGCTTGAGGAAAGGGGGCACAGCCAAATAGAGCTACTGCCGACGGGACTGAAGTAGAAAAAATACAAGGTCAAAGTGTCCTTGAAAAGGCAGAAGTCAGACTCAAACACGTAAACAAGGGGGAGAAGGCGCCACTAAGTCTGACTTGTTAACCGCAAGTGTGTTTATTTCAGTTGATTGACACCTGTACAAGCTAGCCAATAAGGAGCTCAACTTTTGCAATATGTAATGAGCTCATTAGTGCACTTATATAATCACAGTTGTTGTAAGCAATAAACGAGTTTTGCAGAGGACAATTAGGGGTGTGCATGCTCCCTTCTCCGACAATTAACAGATGGCATCTATTATTGTCCATGTACTTACTATCTTGGATTACTTCAGGGTCAGCAAGACACAAGTGATAAGTTGGCTGGGGAAACTCAAATCCAATAAATCACTGAGGCTAGGTAGCACTTATTCAACAGTGCAAAATGGGTCTGAGGAAAAACTTCAGAACAGAAAACAGCATTCTTGGAAAAGTCATTAATTTGTGACTTAAATCCCAAAGACTTGAGTGAAATAAGGCTGGTGTTGCATGTGGAACAGAGAGATATTTAAATTGAAATTCACATGTTGTTTTGTAAATAATTAAAAATATTTTGGAATGAAGAGAATAACAGGAACTGTTCAATGTCTGTTCTTCAGAATATTAGCAAATGTCTAGACACAAGACCTGAGAGGACTTTACTACTGTATTGAGCTGAAGACAACTGTTGGCATTTTCTGCTTTCCGATTAACATGGTGTGGTAGGTTAACATTGGCTGGGTGACAGTTGCCCACCAAGACACTCTCATTCTTCTCCCTCAGCAGGCCAGGAGAAGAAAATGTGATGCAGCTCTTATACTGAGCTAAAGACAAGGGGATCCTTTCCCAATTACTGAGAAAGGCTAAAGACATCTTATCTGGAAAAGATTAATTTAATTTATTGCCAATCAAAAATATAGTAAGATGAAATCATAGAATATATTGGGTTGGCAGAGAAATTTAAAGGTCATCTAGTCCAACTCTCTGCAGTAAGCAGGGACACCTTTACCTATATCAGATTGTTCACAGATAGTGAGCAATCAGATAGTAGGAAACAAAACCAGCTCCCCTAGTTCCCTCCTCTTCCTTGGCTTCACTCCTGACTACTAATTCTTTCCACCTGCAGGAGGATGGGGAATGGGGATTGTAATGACTTTATTATGCTTTGTGTATACTGTTGCTTCTTCATCATGCTTCTACTCCTGCTCCAGCATGGAGTCCCTGCTGTTAGATACAGTCTTCCAAGAAATTCTCCCATGTGGGTCCTTTCCCTAGGGTGCAGTCTTACAGGAATGGAATACTCCAGTGTGGGTCTCCCATGGAATCACAGGTCCTGCTAGAAAACATGCTCCAGTGTGTGTTTCTCTATGTACAGACTGAAGCTTCTGCCAGGAACCTGCTCCAGCCTCACTCTCCATGGACTGCAGTATACTTCAGGACATATCTATCTCCTTCAGCATAGGATCCCCCACTGATTGTAGGGTATATATCTACTACACCATGTACATTCGTGGAACACAGGGGAACAAACAGCTTTAGTACAGCCTTCTTCACAGGCTTCAGTGCCTGGAGCACTTCCTTCCTTCACTCTCCATCATGTTTGGTAAGTACTGAGAAAGTGCCTGAGGACTGGAGGAAAGCAAATGTCACTCCAGGCTTCAAAAAGGGCAAGAAGGAGGACCTGAGTAGCTACAGACCAATCAGTCTCACTTCCATCCCGTGAAAGGTGATGGAACATCTTGTTCTTGGTGCTGTCTCCAGGCACATCAAGGATAAGAGGGTTGTTAGGAGCAGTCAGCATGGTTTTACGAAGGGGATGTCATGTTTGACTAATCTAATAGCCTTTTATGAGGATATAACCAGGTGGATGGATGATGGTAGGGCAGTGGATGTGGTTTACCTTGACCTCAGTAAGGCATTTGACACTGTCTCCCACAGCATCCTTGTGGGCAAACTGAGGCAGTGTGGCCGGGAGGGTAATGAGGTGGATTGAGTGTTGGTTGAAGGGAAGAAGTCAGAGTTGTCATTAATGGGACAGAGTCTGGCTGGAGTCCTGTAACTAGTAGAGTCCCTCAAGGGTTAGTACTGGGACCAATGTTGTTCAATGTTTTTACATTACAGTATTTTACATTTACAGTATTTTACCTGGATGAGGGAATAGAGTGCACAGTCAGCAAGTTTTCTGATGACACAAAGCTGGGAGGGGTGGCTGACACACCAGAAGGTTGTGCTNATTAGAAGGGGGGTGGCTAGTAAGTCAAGAGAGGTCCTTCTCCCCATCTATTCTGCCCTGGTGAGACTGCACCTGGAATATTGTGTCTAGTTCTGGGCCCCTCACTTCAAGAAGACATAGAACTGCTTACAAAAGTCCAGTGCAGGGCCACCAAGATGACTGAAGCAGTGGAACATCTTCCTTATAAGAACAGGCTGAGGGACATGGGTCTCTTCAGCTTGGAGAAGAGGAGACTAAGGGGTGACCTCATTAATGTTTATAAGTATGTAAATGATGAGCGTCTGGAAGACAGATCCAGGCTCTTCTTCGTGTTGAACAATGATAGGACAAGGGGCAGTGGGTCCAAGCTGGAACATAGGAAGTTCCATGAGAATGTGATTGGCTCAGCTCTGCGAATAGCAGGTCCATCTTAGAGCTGGCTGCTCATTATATGTCAAACAAGATGATCTTTTCAGTTCTGAACCCTATTACACACATATATTATAAAATAAACACATGTATATATTTACATATGTATACTATTTTCTCATGTGCCATGGAACAATTTTTTTTCTATAATTCAAACGTAATTAAATCTTATTCTACTGATTGTTGCAATAGTTCAGTGGAGTATTTCAGTGAAGATTTATCTCAAAATTAAGCTTTTTTATCTTTAAGAAAAGAAAGACATCTGTATACCAAATTTCCCCAAAAGAGATGAAGATCCTGTAACATACTTCAGAATCTTATATTTAATCCTTACAAATAATGAAACCTAAGAAATAAATCTACAAATACATACATCCACAGATATATTTATGGGTGCAGTGTTAAATCCTGTCCTTGGTATGTAAAAAAACCCACTTGATTTAAATGATACTTTTGACATCCTAAAAGACAAAACTTTTAAATTTGAAGTAGTTAATAATGTAGAAATTATGAGATGAGTAGAAATTTAAAAATACGAAAGTGAAAATCAAATAACCTTGATAAAAGAATTAATGTTAAAGTAACTTCCCAGGAACTTCTAACTGGTACTACTGAATAGATGAGGAACAAAACCATACAGAATTAGAAAGTCTAAAACAGTGCCCTTGAATAAGTTTCAGTAATCACTTTCCTTAATATTTAATAGAAAAACTTTTGGAATTTGGTTCATTGGTTGTTTGGTGGCATGCTTTGTATTTTTTGTATTGTTTTTTTTTCTCATAAATGAGACAAATAAATTGTACCATCAAAATATCTCTTTAAGTGAGACTTAATAAAATAGAAAAGAAGAAACTTTACACTTGCTCATCCCAGCAATACAAATAAGACTCTCTAAATGCACTTAATTTAAAGAATGATTCTGACACAAGTTTATCAATAATTAGACAGCACTTTTAAGGTTATTTCTGTATGTTATTTTGTTGGTTTGTCTGTGTTTTTTTTTATTTCCCCACTCAGATTTTTGTGTTTTCAGAGTCCCCCTAAAAAAAATTCAAGTTACTATTTAAATAAGATACTCCAAATTCCTTTCTGGGTTATGAACTGGTTATCACAGAATTAGTGCCTGACAGCTATGCATCAAGGACAATAAAAAAAGTGATTGAAAGCCTTGAAATTATTCTGTTCTGATTTAATTTAATATTTCCTAAAGAGAATGAATATAGTCAACATGCTGCAGAAGACTCAATAATATCATGCATACAATAATAGAAATGAGATTTTGAAAAGCATGTTACTTTCATAGCCTTTACTTGTTATCACCGGTAATTCATCATTCTAATCTCTTCTGTTCTCAACATTCAAGGCACCCTAAATCTCCTCTTGCCTCTCAGACATTTAGGTATTTTTGTTTAAATTATAAACATATCATCACAGTTATGTGACAAAATAATATTTAACCTGAATAGTACAAAGACTTTAATTTTATTTTATAACTTGATATGGAATGTAATCTTGTTGAATACATGAGGACTTTTTTTTCCCCTCTCTAAAGCTTCCTTTGTTACAAAGAAAGAATTAAATATTTATGATTGAGTGGTGCAATAATTAGGAATCTTTTTTACACAGACAGCAATTCCATTGTGTTTGAAAAGCTTAGGTGTTAGATGAAAAACTATTAATATCATTTACCTTCTATTTTGAAAAGCAGACAAGTCCTTCAGTTCCAACTATTTTTATCACAGGGAAAAATTAGAACAGCATGGAAAATTATTTTAATGTCCCACAAAGTTTTTTTGAGATTTCAATTATGCAGGCCAATTACTCAATTACTTTTGATTCAAGGTCTTAAACAAAAATAATGAGTGAAAGGAGTGATAATGATTATTGAAATATCAATTTTCCTACTCTCAAGGAAGGTGAAAATTTTATATTTGATTCACTGTTTTCCATCTAATTGACCTTAATCTGAGCGCAGCCAATAAAATTTGACTACCTGTTACCTGTTTTGACAGTTTTAATTCAGCTTCTCCTCCTCAAGCTATAATGGATATTCATTTGTTCAAGATATACTAGCTCCACAGTCTCTCTTGATGACCTCTCGAGGTCCCTTCCAGCCTCTACAATTCTGTGATTCTGTGATTCTGTGAATCCACTTACAAGCACTGTGTATGTATCTATAGTAATGAATGTATATATATACTCTTTCTTAGCATCAGAAATCTTACATTCAAATCCTTACTCCAACCTCACTTGCAGAAAGAGTCTAAATTTGTTTTGTGTTCCTCTTTACTGCTCAACTATGCCATTGCACCTTCTACATACAGCTGTGAAAAAGTAAAACAGATAAAAATTGGGAGTCTAACACCACTGCATGCTCATAAGAGGACCAGGGTCCTGTAGGTTCTGCCTAAGCTTCTGTCTAGATTTACAACTCAGGCTTTCCAGGGAGGAGATGCCAGAAATCCTTAACCAGGACCACATAAAATTTAGTACTTTGACAGTTTATGGTATTGTTGAATGTTAAAAATGACATGTAAGCTGTATGGATTCTTAGATAAAGATAAGGATGTCTTCTGTCTTTATATAACGCATTTGCGTTTAACTGGTATCTCTGTACATGTTTGTATTTAACCTCATGCAGGCTGCAAATACACATAAATTGTTTCTGATATATGGTCCTCTTTTACATCTACAGGTAATAAACTCATTAATAATCAAAACTATTAAAGAGTGAACTGAAAATATATCCATCATAAAACTAAATCTGAAAAATTACTTTTGTACTGTAACTTTTCTAAGCAAGCTGTGAGTGTTACCATTATCGGCACAAAATTTGTCACACATTTACTAAGCTGAACTGTGTCTCATCATTATTCACATAAACCATATTCTGTGGAAGTGAATACATGTTGTGAAACTCCACCATTTAGACAAAGCTTATAAATAATGAATTTTGGGTTTGTAATGAACTTGATTCTCTTCTCGGTAATGAGGTGATACCATGTAAACATCTAAATAAAAACTGATTTTTGGCAATTTTGAAAATCTGATTTCACATGCTGAGAGTCATCTAATTAGAACAGAGATTTATTTAAGATAATTTGTTGGAAATTCTACCCCTACTGAAGTCAGTAAAAGAGATAAAAGTGAGTTTCACTCCACTAATTGTTCATGCCATTAAATAGAGTGGAAAAAGATTTTAACTTTTGTAGATATTGTGTTGCTCAATATATAAATGCATCATTGCAGACAAGATTCCTGGAGATGAACCACCCATCATTTTCTCTGTATTTTTCTTTCCATTAATACTATTGCATTCTTCTCAGAATTATTCATATTGAGAAAAGAAGATAGGTGAGAATTTTTCTTCTTTTGGATGGCTGTGTCATATTTTGTGAAGATTTTGTATTTTGGCTGGGATATGAAGTCTTGTTTTCTATTAAGCTTCGATATAAATTCTCTTACTCCTTCTGATACTTTGAAATTCCCTCTCAAAATAGTTTCAATATTTTCTTAAGATTCACTGATCTGGAAGTGCACTTCCTCATGTTATTATTAGTAGTAGTACTAGCAGTAGCAGTAGTTATTCATTTAATTAATTATTTCCATTTTGAGATTATAAATAAAATAACAAAAAAAAAAACCAAAACAAAAACAACCCCAAACCCAGCCATGAAGTAAACATTTAACCTAGACATTTTCAATGAAAGAAATTTTAATTTTTTAGGCTTTACTTTTTTCTGTTTAGAGTAACTTCCAACTGCCTTATATTTTCATCTATGTGCCTTGTTTATCATTTTTCTGCAAAGGTCTCTGCAAATTGTAATTTCTGTGATCATGATACTGTCAAGCTCTGCATAATTATGATTGGTCTGTTTCCTTCTTGCTTTTCATTCCTCGACAAGCATCAACTTTAGGCCAGTATCTCAAAGGCAGAAAAAGTAAACCTTGCACTACACTTCCTAGTAGGCTGCTTGTATCATCAGTTGGATTTTGTTCAAATTGCATATTCTAGTTTAGTGATGCAGCAGTTCATTTACCTATGATTTTAGACCTAAGTTGGGCTAAAACCAAGATTAGAACTTAAATTGAACAAGCAGAAACTTCAAATGCAAGGTCCTTGCCTGGAAGGGATGAATAATGTTAAGATGTCTATAATCACCTTTGAGGACCAAAGTTTAGCAAGAAGCAAGTTTTTTCACAGACAACTGCAAAGTAGTCATACTTCAAAAGAGAAAATGTCCTTCTGCTTATTCATTTTATGTAGCTTTATTAAATATTGTTTCTAAACATTATTCAGAATCTTTAACAATAATATTTAATTTTTTTAAGTGTTTAGACTTTTTAAGTGTTCTTAAAAGAAAATACTTTCTGTGTTTTATCAGTAGCAGGAGTATATTTTAAATTTACATTGCTTATTTTTCTTGTTTACTACTTTAGGAGGCTTTGTTTACATTCTCTTAATGTTGTAGATCTATGAATTTAAAGTTAAGCAGCCTTATACTTGTAAAACCAGGCACTTCTTTGGAAGGAGGGAAAAAGCTCATAAAGTGTGGAATGAACTTTATCTTGGAGGCTTTCTCATTTAATTGATGCAATCTAACCTTGCCATCAGTCTTGCTAGAGGCAAGCTACTTCTGTCTGCATTACTTTTCATTATTACTTTCATGTAGAAACTCAGTACCTGCTACTCCATATGAATGTGTGACAGAGCTAAAGAATATATCCTGGAAAGTCATTCAACTCCTATCTACTCTTACACCTTCAAAGTTAATTCACACAAGTGTATACCATAGTGCCATATATCAATGTCTGTTGTATCAACAGATATTTGGAGTACGAAACTTGTGATTGTGATCTGAGATATTGCAGGAAATTTATATTCCCTGTTTAGTTATCTGGAGTCCAGGCGTCATCACCTTAGATATAAATCAATCTTATCCTGTAGCAGTTACTTTGTGGATCTGCCTGAGCTTATTATTAATTTACTGTGTTCTTTTTTGGTACAGACCGAAGGAGACAATCAAATGACATATCACATAAACAATTAAAACTATCCTTGTGGTGTTGCTATTGAAATGATGAAGAACCTCCACAGAATGTAACTGTCCTTGAATTACTTTCATTGTTAAACATTAGACAATATGAAAAAATTCAGTCTGACTCAGTAATTTAAAATAGTATCTGCAGAGCTCTGTCAGATGCCTATTTATCTGGTTACTTGGTTAGACACAGGACTCATAAAAAAACAATGATAGCACATGGATTAAATTAACAACACTTACATGGCTCATTGATTTCCCCAAAGATAATTGTAAGAGACTCAAAATATCCATAGAAAATACCATAAATAAAACTTTTCTTAATATTAAGGCCAATATCTACCAATTCTCTGAATTTCAATCACTAATTAAATATGTAATCTGAAAAATATTATTAACTACTCTTTGGTAGATTACTTTGAATCTCTGCTGAAAATAATTTCAGTGTTAAAATCTGTTCATGTAGTGCCGTTATGGAATCATACCATAATTTGAGTTAGAAGGAACCTTAAAGACCATCTAGTTCTAAGCATTTTGCAGTTGGCAGGGACACCCTCCAACAGAACAGGTTGCCCAAAGTCCCATGCAACTGGCCTTGAACACTGCCACAAAGGAAGGGGAATCCACAATTTCTCTTAGCAGCACAGTCCAGTTTCTTGCCACACTCACAGTCAAGTATTTCATTCTAATATATAATATAAATGTACCTTTCTTCAGTTAAAAGCAATTGCCCCTTGTCCTATCACTACATGTCCTGATAAAGAGTCCCTCTCCATCTTTCCTGTAGGCCCCTTCAGGTACTGGAAGGCTTCTATATGGTCTCCTCAGAGTCTTCTCTTTCCCAGGCTGAACCACTACCAACTCTCTTGGCCTGTCTTCACAGGAGAGTTGCTCCAGCTCTCTGAATATCTCCGTGGCCTTCCTCTGGATCCACTCCAACAGCTCCATGTCTTTCTTACCTTGAGGGGCCTCAGGGGTGAGCACAGTACTCCAGGTGTGGTTTCAATGGAATTGAATAAAGGGGCAGAATCACCTTCCTCAACCTGCTGGGCATGCTGATTTTGATGCAGCCAAGGAGACGGTTGGCTTTCTGCACTGCAAGTGTGCATTGCAGCTTTTTGTCCATCAAGACCCCTATTCCTTCTTTGTGAGACTGGTCTCAATCCATTCTCTGCCCAGCCTCCAGTTGTGCTGGGGATGGTACCAACCAACACGTGCAGAACCTTGCACTTGACCTTGCTGAACTTCGTGGGGTATGGGATTGGCACATAATCACCTCAAGCCTGTTAAGGTCCCTCTGGATGGCATCTTTCTCTCCAGCATGTCAACAACTCCACACAAACTTGCTAAGGGTGCACTTTATTCTACTGACCATGTTGCCAACAAAGATGTTAATCAGTGCTTGTCCCAATAATGACCCCTGAGGAACACCGCTCATCACTAGTCTCTACTTGAACATCAAGCTGTTGACTGTAGTCTTTGAGTGTGACCATCTAGCCAATTCTTTATCCACTGAGTGGTCTGTCCATTGAATCCATGTCTCTCCAGTTTAAAAACAAAGATGTTATTCAGGACAATGTCAAATGCTTTGCACAAGTCAGGGTATATAACAACAGTTGCTCTTCCCTTATCCACCAGCTCTGTCATAGAAGGCCATCTAATTTTTTTTTAGGCATGATTTTGCCTTAGTGAAACATTGTTTGCTGTCACTAGTGACCTCCTTATTTTCCAGGTGCCTGAGCAGAGATTCCAGGAGGTTCTGCTTCATGATCTTTCTAGGCACAGAGCTGAGACTGACCAGTCTATACTTACCCATGTCTTCCTTTCTACTTTTTTAAAAATGGTGGTTATGTTTCCCCTTTGCCAGTCAGTAGGAGCTGGACTGCCACAACTTTTCAAATATGATGGCCAGTGGCTTGGCAACTTCTTTCAACAGTTACCTCAGGATCCACAGATGCATCTTGCCAAGTCCCATGGACACCTTCATGTTCCTTAGGTGTTCTCAGACCTGATCTTCCACAAGGGAGTGTTTTTCATTCTACCAATCCCTGTCTTTGGTTTTTGTGACCCTGTGGCTCCCACTATAATGTCCCCTGTCCCTGGTCTTTCTTTAAACGTTAACCATGAACTCTCAGTCATGTCTTCATCCCCAGATGGAGCCCCATGCACTCCTTCCATCCCAACACTCCAGTGATAGGAGCCATTGGGGTAGGAATGTGAATCACTATGTTTATTATTTCTAATAATAATTGATCACCAACATGAGGAATTATTTTCACCTTAATAATATTTAAAAAGACAATAACCTTAAAAGACAGATAGAGAATTTCTACCAAAACAAAGCAAACAAACAAAAAAAACCCCAAACAATTAAAAAGGTCCTCTACCTGAGGCAAGTTCTCCAAGTATTACTTTTTTGAATAAAAATAAGGGGAGGAAAAGAAAAGAAAAGAAAAGAAAAGGAAAGGAAAGGAAAGGAAAGGAAAGGAAAGGAAAGGAAAGGAAAGGAAAAGAGAAAAAGAAAAAGCTTCACAGGAGTATTATCACTTTCTTGGACTATATTTGCAGGGAATTAGTTTTTTGTCTTGGCAGCTGGGACTAGAAATGCTCAGATTGTAAATCTTGCTAGGATTTAACTCTGAATTAATCACTTTAGCTCCAGGCATTATCAGAATGCAGGCTGTTCTATATCTCCTAAGATGCAGACATTTAGAGCTTGCCGCAAAGAACTTCATACAGCTTCACATTTAGGTACAATATGAGGAAAGCTATCATGAGAAGACCTTAAGGTTGGCATTTGCTTCCTGTCTTCCTTTGCAGTACCTAGGTTTTCTGCAATAACTTGAAATTAATAAAAAAAGGGGTAAAGATCATGGTAAACTTTTTCATTTCTCTTTATTTAAAATATGCAAGTTCTTTTTTTTTTATAATTAGTCTTCATGTATGGAAATGTTTGAAATCAGCTCTTATTTACATGGTCTATGTTAAATATTCTCCTACCAAATTTCATAACTCTTGAATGCATTTTTACTAACTATAGATCTTGAAGAAATAAAAATAAACCCATACATTAAGGAATGCCTAATTCAGTACAAAGTATGCAAATTTTAAAAAACTCTGTGTGGTTTTATATCAAGGATATAAACCCACAAAAGAAATTCCTTCAAAAAGGACAAAAACTCTTGAACAAAATGATTTCTGTGTTCTTGTTTAACAGCAGATGACAGCTAACCTTGTTAGTTATACATGGCAGCAAACAGATCACACCAACAGTAGTCCTGTGCTCTCTGGGTGCCCAGCCAAATTGAATGCTGGAAGTGTGAGGAAAATAGAGACATGGATCTTCATATATTCTTCTGGATTTGTGAAGTCTGCTATTTTTTTAAGCACCTTTCAAGGTTACTGCTTTTATGATGAGTTATATGCAAGTATACTGCTGAGAATTTTAACAGTGTTAGATTTATTTGCTGTCGTTATTTCTTTTTTGTGTTTAGAGTTCACTATAAAGAAATCCTTTTTAGGCATCTGATTGTATTTATCTGGTATGAATGAAATTTTCTGGGCATAATACTTCTTGCTTGTTCAGCTCCTTACCTTGTAACCAGGAATATGTTGCTTCCTTAGATATTAAATTACTTAGTTTATAAGCATACCTACTTTTCTCCCACTGATTTCCTATCTGTATATGCATATACAATTTTTTTTTATAATTTTTTACTTGCTTGTATTTTTGAATGAAGATATTGTAGCAGATTCATCTGCCTTGCATAATGGTGTGGCTACCAAAGAAGTAAAATAGTTTAAAATAGTCATTAAAAGGAATACTATTGCTAACCTCTACAAGCACAGAATGTTCTTTGTCTTTTTTCTGATATTTGCTAAGCAGCTACACTGAGTGCCTTCATACCTTTTAAATGAATATGACCCCCAGATATTTTTGGATCTTGTCTATAAGTAAGGTCAAAGTAGTGCTGTAATCTGTAATGGGCATGCCATCACTCAGACTCATTTGTAATTTTCAAAAACATTAACAGTAAAAGCAACTACATTTCAGAGAGTACACAAGAAAACATTCCTAAAATGTAATTTTAGTATTCTGCTAGAATATTTCTGTAGGTATCACAGAAGCTTCCTTCAATCCCCACACTTGTGTGCTGAGTTGAGCCTGATGTTCACCCAGGGGACATGTATGAGAACAGACCATTCTGCTGTGTGGGTAAAGCATAGCTGAGTTTAGTTTTGGTCCTCCCGTGGAGTTCTTCACAGTGACTCAGGCTGCTCAGAGGTGCTGAGTGTATGCTGGCTGGTGCCAGCAGGGATGATACAGATATCCCATTTCTGAGAAGTGTGATACTGGGAACAGATGGGAAATGAAATTTTGCTCTGGGTCCTCTTGCACATTCAATTGTCTGTGTGGATCAGTCTGACTTCTACAGAGCTAAAACCATTCTCTGTTTGGGTCAGATCTTTCCATGGTGAGGAGGAGATGAATTCAGATATTACCTCATCTGCGCATGTCTCTGTACAGTCATCCCTGAGTGCTGTTCTGGGCAGTCAATGTGTCTGAACCATGATGCTCTGGTAACCACACTCTGGGCTTGGTCAGCCAAAACTGGAGGTGATGATTCACTAGCAGAATTAGTGTACAGACTACTCTGAGATTGGCTTATCGTGGACCTCTGCAACGGGCTTCAAAACCGAATATAATGCCCCAAATTAAAGGTTTAAGCCTGAGATAACTGTTGAGCGAAGAAATTCCACCTCAATTGCAGGAATATTTCATGTTAATGATGCTTTCTACTTCTGCTCTTTCAGCTTCTTCTGCACTGGATGGCTACTGGAGAACTGGTTGTCTGAGGTCCCTGGGGATATCTGGGAAGCAGAACTGGTTTTACTAGGCAGAAACAAAGAAAGAGGTATTTGAACTATTATGGAGAGAATTATCATAGGCAGTTTCTTTTGCTTGAACACCTCTATCATGGCTGAAGGTAATACGAAGGACAGAAGAGTCCTTTTAGTCTTCAGACAATACTGCACAAAAGACAGGATCTGTGTAGTGGATCCTATGTCCCAACAGAAAGGGTAAAATACATGCATTTATATTGGACTACTTTGCTTTTGTCTTTCAGGTGAATTTTCTGCTGAGGAAAGTACAAAATGTACAAAAATAAACACCTTTATACTTTGATTTTTTTTTATCTAGGGTCATATAAATATCCTGCTCTAACTTACTTTCTACATTTCTTAAATTACTTTTCTGCATTTTTTTGCCAAACACCTCTCCATGATAATTGAAAAATTATGGTAGTCAGGTGAAGTCTACAGCAACTGGAAGAAACTTTACAGCCATATTTATAGAGGTCAAGAAGGAGGATCCTGGGAACTAACAACCTCTCTGACTTACATCTGTGCCTTGGAAGACCATGGAACATATCCTCCTAGAAGCTATGCTGAGACACATGAAAGACAGGGAGGTCACTCAAGACAACCAAGGCTATACTGGGGTCAAGACCTGCCTGACCAATTTAATGGCTTTCTACAATGGAGTGAGTGCATCAGTAGACAAGGGAAGAGCTACGGATGTCATCTATCTGGATTTCTGCAAGGCCTTTGGCACGGTACCCCACAGCATCCTCCTCTCTAAGTTGGCAAGTTACGGATTTGATGGGTGGACTGTTTGGTGGATAAGGAATTGGATGGATAATCACATATAGAGGGTGGTGGTCAGTGGCTTGAATTCCAGGTGGAAGATGGAGATGAGCAGTGTTCCTCAGGGGTTTGTGCTGGGACCCATGCTGTTTAATATCTTTATTAATGATATTGACAAATGGATTGAGTGCAGCCTCAGCAAGTTTAATGACAGAAAAAATGTCATTAATGTGTTAATGAGGTTAATGTCCCAGAGGGATGAGGTGCCATGCAGAGGGACCTGGACAAGCTAGAGAAGTGGGCTCATGTTAAAATAAGACCCAAGGAAAAAGGTTCTATGGCATCATCTACACCAGGACCCCTGAAGCCTTGAGCTTCCTCCTCCCAGAGACCTATCCGGTCTCCTCCAATGAGGTAAACTCAGCACACATCTTCGATTCCAGTGTCTCTTGTTTGCCTACTGTATTTTTCATGCCGTTCTGCCAGTTTGGTTGCACTCAAGGGTATCTGTTTAGTGCTGACAGCGGGCCAGTGTCCTTGTCACCCTAAAGGTAACTTATGGTTTCATGAGCAGGTGAAATTTTGGTGAAAGATCACAGTTAGCTTTTGCTTTCTCCATTTCCTGCCAGGAAGAGTAGGAGGAGAACTTTATTTTGGTAAGGTTGTTGGTTTTTAGACAAACTCTATGAATCAGGTTAGTCCTCCAGTTCATCATCATCTCCCTGATAAGCCAATTCCAATCTGAATTGCCTCTTCCTTTCAAAAGTATCTGGCAGACTACTCTTCAAGTATCTCACCACTCTTTGTGTCAAACACTTGTTAGCCAGTTTCTCTGAAGCTCCTTTTGACCATAGACCATCCAGCTGGGTCAAAGAGTGACAACAGGAGCGTGCGCTAGGTTTGACCTTGACAGAATGATTTATTTCTTCGGAAGAACAGCCTGAGGAGATGCTGAGGTGCAGGAGGAGGAGGTCCCGTACGAGACATTACTTCTGTGTTTTCTGCAAGCGCCTGTGAGAAACAGGAAAAAAAGCAAAACAAACCAGAACAAAACCAGCAGTTAGGTACCAGTGGGAGAGGAGAACAGAAACCTTGTGCTTGGCTGTGGTATCCAACAATCATTCCTAGTTGTCTTCTGCAGGTTTCCAAAGATTTCCAAGATTTCCTTGTAAAAATCTATTTTTTATGGTAGCACTTTCTATGCTAGCAGCAAGAAAGTATTATTTCCCTTAGATTTTATTATAGTTTTCATGTAGATTTGAGAAGTTAAAAAGTGGCATAACATAGCGAGTTATGAATTAAAAATTCGTTTAGGTTTGCTAATCTGTGAACTGATTGATATTTTTTCATGGTAAATGCAGTGTAGTGGTAATTTTAATTGCACAAGTTTCATTCCACACTGAAAAAATAATACAGGGAAAGTTCTGAATTCTAGAACTGTATGTAGAACTGACATATATTTGTGTTTTGATATCTTAAACTACTTCCCTTTTTGCCTTATGATAATTATTATTATACCTATTGACTGTATTCTAAAAATAAATAAGGAAAAATCAGCATATGATAAAAAGGCAAGTAAATTCTATTGAAGCAATTATTGCATCTCTAGAAATAATTACTGAAACTAACTTTTTTTCTGAAAAAAAAAATCCTTATTGTTTTGTGTGATAAAGTGTTCTGTTTTTGAGGAACAGGAAGATTAGATGCTGATTATACACCACATTTAAAGATCAATTACTTTTAAATCATTTAAGATACATACAGTGCTGCTTAGATTTTCACTGGCTGAGAAACACAGATCTTTTCCTTAATACAATCTTACTCTTAGGTAAACAAATTTAGATGAGACAAGGGAAAAATTAGGAACAGTCCAAGACTCTTGAATAATTCAGTTTCTAACCCTAACTGGAACATAATTTTAATGTTCTTCAGCCTGTTTACCACAGCCCAGATACAGAAATAAAAACAAGCCTTGGTGAAGGTTATGGACCAACACAAGGAAGTGGTCTAGTCTTGGTATTATTTGCATATCTATTTCTAAATTATATTTGCTTCAAACACCCCTTGTCTGTATCAAGTTTTTGACACTTGAATAACTTTTTGCTCGGTCTAACCATTGTTGGGTTAAGTCTAATTCATATTTGTGTAAGAGTGTTTAGAACCTACTCATAAAACAGTCTGGACACCTGTTGGATTTATAAGCAGAAGTACTTTATAGTGATTTTAAATTGGAGGAGTTGGGGTGAATTTAATCCTTTACTGAGACTTTGTGTGTCAAATGAAGCTTATACTAGATGCAATTGCACTGAGAGACTGTTCTGAGACTTCAGAGATACCTTTTTTTTTTCACTTCCCTACATGGGATGCTGTTTCCTACCTACAACCATTTTGGTGTACTATACCTAATAGATTCTCTGCCACTGAAGGACTGTTGGGCACCATGATATACTTATCTCCTCTCACCAGGGACAGTTTCTTGGCTATGAAAGTATTTTAGACCAACTAAAAAATCCTTCTATCAAACCTAGTTGACTGAGATTTACATAAAATAATACTAAACATTTATTCTTTTTTGTCTGTACTGGCCTTGAACTCCTTGAACTCTCTAATGTTGGACCTTCTGACCAACAGAACAAGCTAGAAAGCTATCAAACAAGGCTCTGACCAGTTATCTGTGTCCTGCAGTTTTTCTACTAGGGAAGTGCGGAGATACTTGAGTGTGCAGATGATTTATTTATGAGTACTTTTAATCTAAAATGCACATGATTTGCACTTCATTTATGCCTGAGGCAGTTGGCATATATCTGGAAATTCTAAAATCAGAGAGATCAGAAAGCATAAAACATTGTGGCTTTACCAAATGTTGAAGCTTTGGATTCTCGTTTATATTTTACATAAAAAACAGATTAGCACATGATAGACACACATCATGAAAATAAACACTTAGAAAATTAGGTCTAAAATATTTAATGTCATATCTTCACGATGTAAAGTCATTGTGAGATTTTCTTCACTTGAATTTGGAAGATCCAGATAGTTTTATTAATGACAGTGATCACATTCTGGCACTTGAGGATACCACAGTGTTTGTTATCATGCTAGTTATTTTCCTTAGAACCAGTTTTCCCTCTAATTTTAGTTTCTAGACAGACCTGATTAGGCTTTGCAAATACATGCCTGTATGTATTTTGTATCTGTTCTTTAACAGAATCCTCTGAATGGGATTTGAGACAAGAAACAATGAAAACTTTTTTTTTTTTAAAAAGTAGTTATTCTCCAGTGAATAAATAAGAATTTAATTCTCTAAAAAGGCATCTAGATCTAAAACTAAAAAGGTTCACAAATAAATTAAATAGTCACTAATTCAAAGGCAAAGTAAAAGTGGTATGTCTGTTGACTTTTAACTAGAGAAACACTAAAGCTTGATAAGTGTAGTGGTTTGGCAGAGTGGCTTCTCTAAGAAGCAGCTAGAAGTTTATGTGAGGTCTGACAGAGTAAATACCAGCTGGACTTTCAAAGCCAATCTCTGCTATGGACAAGGCTGGCCAGGCCAATCAGTGCTGGTCACAGCACCTCTGGGAATCACAGTTAAGAGAGAGAAAAATGCGAACAGCCGCATTTTGCCACTAGAGAAGGAGTGAGAAGATGTAAGAAACTTCGCAGACACCAAGGTTAGTGAAGAAGGATGAGAGGAGATGCTGAGAGAAGATTCCNCATGGAGGACCAGGCCAGAGCAGTCTGAGAGTGAGAGGCTAGGAGACATTGTATGTCACATATAGAAGTGACCCACACTGAGCCCCATGAGAGAGGACTCATCGAGAAGTTCATGGAGGACTGTCTCTCGAGGGTGGGACTCCACGCTAGCACAGTGTGAGAAGGAGTGTGAGAAATGTCACTTCAGCAAAGAGAATCCACTTATGAGAAACTGACCAAAGCCTCCATTCCCTATTTCCCTCCCTTTCCCTCGTGCCATCCTGGGGAAGAGAAAACCATGAATAAAATGAAGTCTGCAAAGAAGGAAAGGGCAGGGCATGGTGTTTTAAGAGCTGTTTGTACTTCTTATTATCCCACTCTAGTTTCTCTGTGTGTGTAGTGGGTTGTGGGTTTTTGGTTGTTTTTTTTTTTTTATTTGAGAGTTTTCTTGCCTTTCTTCTGTGTTGAGTCTGTTTTGCCCGTGCAAAATGATTGCAGAATGATCCCTCCCTGTCCTTATCTCGACTCCAAAGCCTCTCAACATGTATTTTCTCCCCCGTCCAGCTAAGAGGGGAGTAATAGAGTGACTTTGGTGGGAGTCTGGACTCCAGCCAAGGTCAAACCACCACAAGAGATTATGTAAATATCCTACTATTTTTAAATGGAAGCCAGGTACTCCCCAATCTACTGTAGTATTTGAAGTAAAGACATAAAGAATGAGAACTTAATAGGAAGATATTTTGTCTTAAGAAATACAGAGACTGGTTCAGATGAGAGAAACAGTGTGGTTCTACTTCAGGGAGGGCGAGTTGGGGGTGGGAAGGAAAAGAGGTAGTGTCAAATTTTCTCTGTGTTTGGTTTCAAAATTGTGGACTGATAGACAAAAAACCATGACAAAAAAACTTTGCAATGTTTTTCTTCCCTTTGGAAAAACCTCTAACTGTGCTACTATTTCATAAACCTGCAAGAGTGCAAAGATTTTGATGCATCTGATTCTCAAATAGAGAAAAAATTTCCATGTTATGTCTCCAATTTTTTCTCTCATTCAGGACAAGACCTAGTTTCAACATGCTGCATCAATAACAAAGTGGGGAATTTATAGAGTTTGTATGACTTAGTCAAGAAAAAGAGAAAGATAAGAAGCAAGAGTAACATATTGGTACTAAAATGTGTTATGCTGTCTAAGTACTTCACATCTTTAAGTAGAAAATTAACATCAGAGGCTGAGGACTTACAGAACTGAAATGTTGTTATTTGAAAAATACATGATTTTCCCCCAAAAAATTGGAAAATACATACTTGCAATCAATTGGAAACTTCCTCTCTTTGGAACATAAGGTGCATACAACTTTAATGAGAAGTGCTTTATAAAAGATATTACTGTATACAAATTTGATTTCTAAGTGATAAACACTCCAGTGAGATAAAAGATAAGCTTATAAAATGATTATTAATATTGGAAAATGCTGTTGGTAATAGATTTCTGCTTCTTTTCATGTATGTAATTAATTTCTGCACCACATATTTATGTGGAAAACATGCAAACACTTTCATTCCCCCAAAATTACTGAAGATAAAATATTTTATAAAGTTATTATCCATCTTCAAAACTGTTACATTTATGCAATTTGATAAACCCTTACAATTTTCTTACAATGGTCAACATTTTAGCACAGAATATCAAAAAAAGTTCAAATTATATTTTAAAAGTAAAAAGCCCTGCATGAAGGACTCTCTCAAAAGAAATGCTAGAGGGTCATTTTAATAAGAAGTGCAAAGCAATAAGCTCTCAGTATGGTAATTAAAATCAATGAGTGTCCATAACCACACTTGAAGATGTGATGAAGTTTAAAACTAATTTAAAATATCACAAAAGGTGTTTCTTTAATGATTGGAGAGATGCCTTGTTGGATAGTGCTTTGCAACCTGATATCAAGAGATGACAGGTTCAAAGGAATAAAATTCTGTTATAAAAAGTGTAATTTTTATGCTCAGAGAGAATGGAAACATTTGACTGTTCAAATACAGCATCATGTAGCTGGCATTCAAATATCAACAGTTCTGTAAGCTTCTGAACCTCTTTCTGCTAAAATGAATGCGGATGTTTCTATTTGACATAGAAAGTCGGCATCAGGCTTTACTTTTCCTGTTGCAGCGGGTAATGCAATTATAAAAGCCAATTTAGATATTAGTTTTCTGGATTGAAAAGAATTGTGTTCCGGGACATAGAACTATTTGACAAGCCTTATCTGCAACACAGACAGGTTTGCCTGAGAGATTAAGGGCTTTTGGCCTTCTGTGTTTATACTTCTGACATACAGCAAGGGAAAACATTATGTACTGCATGCTGTGTACATCATCACTGTAGAGAATACCCAGACATGATTGCACTTAAAAAAAAAAAAAGTAATAAATTTAAAAATATTTCATCTAAGCTCTTTATTTCTATATTTACTTTGAGAATTGTAACTTGGGTTATAAAAAAAAACAAAACAAACCAGCAAAAAATACAACTGTCGGACAACAGAAGTTAAATCTGGAGGTTTGATAAGATTAAGACTAGTTTTAATCTCATTGATTAAGGAGTAAAATTTTACTCATTATAATCATTTAAGTGAGGAAACATCTTGAAATCACAGACTATTCATTGGTAGCATACTTCTTACTTTATGTCTCTACTTCCTCCACCTGGAAGAACTGACCATGTATCTGATTTTATATTTGATCTTAAAAGTACTATTGAGTGCATTCAATTTTTTTTTTTTTCTGCAAAAAGTCTAAATCATATTCTATTTTGTTTGCTATCTATCCCAACAGCATATCAAAACGCATTTCTGCTCTAAGGAATAAGAGCACAGAGATGTTTCTGAAAAAAAATACATCTACCAACTCTAGTCACAAGGGTAAGTTTTGCTGCTTTTTATTCTGGTTGACCTTACAGTCAATACGGGTAGAAGAGATTCACATGTGGTTCTAATTCCACCTTGTGCATCATTTGAGCTGTTTACCATATTCAAGGCAATTACAGCTGTGCAAACGCAGTGATGGCATTAGGGGGCACAGGTGCAAACAGGGGACTAATTTGGCCTGCAAAACCTGTATTATTGGTGATAATAGATGAGATGGAAAGGAGCCAATTTGATTCTCAAATCACAGTCTGAGTATGCAAGGCTGAGAAGAATATCCAAATGTTTAATTAAGTAGGAGAATGAGGGATAAAAAAAGCCTTCAAAGACAACAAATGTATTCCTAGTGATTTTCTTCCCTTTTCTTCTTTTCATAGGGTCACTTTCTAAAGAAGCAATATACTTGATGGACTCAAGTAAAAATGCTAATGTATTAACCCCATGCCAGGAAAGTAACATAATTATTTTTAGTTATACTGAAGAATAAAGTAAGAAAGCAAAAGGAGAGATATTTTTTAATAAATTTTATTGCATATATGGTTATTTCTTATAAAAAAGAAAATTAAAGGGTAACAAAATCTATTTTTATATAGTATGTAAATTTAATAATCAAAAAATAGTAAGTATTGTNGTAAATTTAATAATAAAAAAATAGTAAGTATTGTATGTAAATATAGGTAATTTAAAATGCCAAGGAAGGTCAGACAAAGAAAAATCACTGAAGACGTCAGGTAAAAGGAGAACCACTAGTGATATTCAATAACTTATTGATAATATTGTTTATTTCAATCTGTAAAAATTAGACTGGCTCTATACTTAGTGCAACATTGTCTTCATAATTTATCTAATGTTTCTAGACAATTTGGCTTTTGAAATTGGGGGGGTGGTGGTTTTATTTTTTTCTTTAAAATGGATTGTTCATGTTTTCTTTTAATAAAGATATTGAAGTTTTGTATTTCTTTTACTCTTACTGCTATTTGCCCATCTATGCATTAAGTATGACATATATTTACCTTGACAAAATATTTCTTGTTATTAGAAGGTCCAACTACTCTTACTCTTTCTTTTCAATGTAGGTAACAGTAAATCTTGCATCTTGCATTGAATAAATAACATAGACACATTTGAGATTTTTTCCTTGTAGATTTAACAGATAAAAGGAAAGCATCTCTACATTGAAAATCTTTGTTTCAAATCCTTACCTTTTCCTGTTAATGACATTGATCAAATATTTTTTAAGCAAATTTTCTAAATCATGCTGCTGGCTGAAATTATATACAAGGCAGTAATTATATTTGAACGAAGACAATTCCTTGGAAATTCAGTTAAAATTTTGCAAATGGGATTTGCATAGGCTAAATTAATTTGGAATCCACATTTATCTTTTTTTTGGGTCATTTAATTGAGATTGTCATAAATTAAAACAGTACTATAAAGAGTAAATCGTAGAGATAACAGATTATCAGCTGTAGCCTCAAAGGAAAACAGCACTCAATTCACCAAAGCAGTTCAACAAACGCGTTTTTGAAAATAATTACTTGTTTTTCTCATGCTTTCTGGCACAATATAACTCCTATATAATAATTATTATTTTTCCAGTCACATAAGTGTTATTAACAGGTATGTCATAATTAAGCTAATAAAGTAAGTTCTATGGTATCAGTGATGAAGCAATCCTTCCTTATAATGCAGTGATATGCTTCGATAATTTCATAAACTGATCTTGTGTATCCTGTCCTCACATTAAAAGTATAATATAAACATAATTGGTGTATGTAAAAATCT
>VXBZ01002172.1:18002-31316 GCA_013399135.1 Heliornis fulica | reverse complement strand
AACCTACAAGATAAAGGACTAAAATATCAATCAGTTCTTCCACCTGGTAGGTTCCTTTGTTCTTATGCCCGTTGTGAGCTACAAAAGGTAATGTTGTTAATTTCTAGACTGTATGAATAAATAAAGAATTTTCTGGAATCACAAACTGAGATAATTTGAAAAGTTTTAAGAGTACAGAACTATTGTTTCTGAATTAATCTCTCTCTCTCTCTCTCTCTCTCTCTCTCTCCATCCCTCTCCATATCTCTCCATATCAGCCACCAATTCTTCTAAAAGAAATCTCCAAAATAAGGGGGTTTGGCCCCTTTATTCATAATAATTTTACAGAAAAGGTAGCTGAATTTGGTGATATTTCTAGTTTGCCTTTCTTCTAGTAAGTGTAATGATCACAATTGCTCCATGGTCAATAGTAATTACCAGGGCTGGTAGATTACTCAGATAAAGGAGAACATGTAGTAGACAACTCTCTTCCAAGCAGAATTAGTCAGAAGTAGTTTGACTTACTTATCATCTTATTTTTCATCATTTGCTAAATACAAAATTAATTTTAGAATTCTATTTCTAACATGTTTTCAGCTTATTGGTAGCAGTAAAAATAAAATATGCACTTGATCACTTATTTTCAAATATCAAGGTTTTCACAAATCAAGTTACTCTGCTGTTTCTGCAGAGGGAATGAACTGCTGTTGCAGAAGTTTTAAAAAGATGTTTCTGTGTACTCATAGAAAATAGTTTCTAGAAAGATAAACATGAAAATAAACAAAAAAAAAAATTAAACTAAAGACAAGGACAGGAACTAATTTAAGATGAGCTTTCCTTCACTGAAGACTACAGAGAAACTAGTTAAGTTTCTGTATGTATATAATTAGCAATAAGGGAGACAAGTTTCACCTTCTGTTTCAGAGGAGGAAAGAATGTTAATACAAAAGGAAATGACTGTTGATCCTTCAATTTCAGTTGTAAAGCTTCAAAAAGGGCATATTATGTATGTAATACAGGGCAATGCAAACATTTGTTTTATTAAAAACAATGAAGAAATGGTTTTGTCAGAACAGACTGTAAGTGGTATACCATGACTAAATCCTGAGTGGTGATTTCAATTTTAACACCATTTGGCTTTTCAATTTCAAAGCAGTAAACATTTTTACTCTATTTTTATACTTAACCTTTTTGACTGTAATTTTTCTACTTCAAGAATATAATGTTGCCCCTATTCTGAGCTATTTAGCTTAATTAGGAAAGACATGTGTGAACTTCATTATATGTAGGGGATGTCATTAATCCGACATTTACCCCTCCTCGGCTCATGACTTAGAAAAATAAACAGAGGTGAAAAACAGAGCAAGAATTATTTGTGGATAGGATTTTTCCAGTATTTATTGGAGGAATATGGACTTGGGGCAAGGAAAGAAAAAAATAGAAGAAAACACAAGCAAAGCAGGGTTCATTTGCTTATATTTACAGTGTAAGGAAAAGACATAGAAAAGTTGTCAAGAGAGTCAGATGTAGATGAATAATGAAACAAATAACATAAAACTAACTAAAAATTTATGATGTTTCAGTAAGGAAAAATATAAAATAGATTCAAGATACAGAAATGTGAGAATATTCAGCACCTGATATCCTGTATCATAACAGAAATCTTTAGATATATTTCAGTTGCACTAAATATAAAGAATTAATTTTGTTATTTTCTTTGCTTTAAAATTCAAATAATGGAGGAAATATACTTTCTTTATTCTTGCAATAATATGAAAATTAATTTTACTTAAAATTCCATACAGATGTTTAAAACAGTTTGTTTTCTGGTGAGGCAGTTCAGAGGGGGAACAAGAAGACATATAAACTGAAGAATTGTTTAACAATGAAATATTCAGTACTTTTGGCTTATGTCTCTACAAGAAATAAGGTCCAACTTACACTGCAGTTCTGGTAATCAACTATGATTTTTTTGACAATCTGAATAGAAACGCTGTTACTGAAGAATGTCTATTGTTATGACAACACTGTGACTCACTGATGCCTCTAGGGTATCTCTGATTGATTTTATTTACTCCTTTGTATTTTTTTAACTACCTTCCCTTTGTGAGGCTGGTAGGTCACACAGGGTTATTCATGTTAGCTTTCCTCTCCTGACACAGCAGGGTCAATTCCAATTGTGGTTATAGGATTACTGAACTGAGATCTTGAAGGGAAACGTGTATGTTCATTTCATTTGCCTGAGATATCCTTTATTAGAATATCAGTTTTCCTAACTTAGGAAAAGTTCAGGAATAATCACATACTTGTTCACTGGACAAATAAACTAGATCTCAATTCCTCAGGTCTATATGCTTTTTAATTGTAGTTTAAACTTTCGTGCAGTTTACAAAGTCCTTGTAATTCTACTAAACAGTTTACTGACAGCATTTTAAAGATGAAGTAAGATTTTTCTTGCCTTGTCTTTTCTTGCTTTCATAAAGAAAACATGATTACTCTGTGAAAGGAAAAATCTCACAATTTATGCAAATAAGAAGTTTTTCAGCTTCCAAATGCAAAGGAATAATACTGCAAATTTGGTTCTCAGCTTCTCTGAGAACTGAAGTAAAGCTTTCATGATTAAAAGTTCTGAGAACTAAGAGCTTTACTGCTATATGGACACCTAGTTAAATAGATAACTGACAAGGTCAAAGGTTTCTCACAAGTTTTCATGTTAAGGATTAATTCATAAGCAATAAGTCAATGTTTATTTTGATACTTATTTCTAATTTATAGATAAAAAACCAAATCCAATTAATAGAGATACTTGAGGACATCTATCCTTTGTGAAGTATTTTATTGCACAGGGAAGATCCAAATACATATCTCACCAGTATTTTTGTAAGCATAGCCCCACAGAATGGAAAATATCTGAAATTTGCCTCTGTCATATAGAACCTATGACTTGGTGAGTCAACGGTCATCAAATAACTAAATGTATCAAGCAATTGCACTGAACACAGGATAGAGAATTTCCACTGATGTCTGAAATAACAGTATGCACAAGAAAGTCATTTTTAACCTATTCTTTTATTTTAATAGTTACTTTCAACTGTTAACATACATATTTTGAAAGAAAGCTTAAATGCCAACAAAAATATTTCCTTAGCATAAAAGCTGTTTGACTTTGGGATTTATGAGTTTGTTATAATGTTATGAGTTATGGCTCATTAACAACTACACTAAAATTCTGTGTGCAGTCTAAGTCTTTGAAATAGAAGGTTTATGTTAGATTCTTACCTGAATGCAAAACTGTTTTTAGCACAATAATGTAGCAGATACTACTATAACAAAAAATAAAATAAATATACTAATATCTTCAATCCGCAAGAAGCTTTTCAATGCACTTTCTTTTTTTTTTTTCATATGGTATAAGGTTTTAGACTGTATTACCCTGTTTCTTCTAATGATTATAGAGTAGTCCATAAAGAGAAATTTGTCCATTCAGTGCCAGCTGAAGTGGAAATATTTGAATCTTATACCAGCAAGGAATACAAATGCTGAATCAAATTAACAGTTCTATGTGCTCAATGACTGTGTCTAATCTTTTATGACAGCTGGTACCTGACAGTGAGTTATTTAACCTAGTCTCTGCTTCACTAGCTGTTCAATAAGCCTTTTCATGGAACTGAGATTTGCTGAGTAATACAGTTCTTCTATCTTGGCTTCTTATTCTGCAGTAGAATTGAGTTGAAACTATTTCTGTTTCTATCAGTGCTGTACAGATTTGAAAAGAAATAATTGTGTTGTGGCTGAAATACAAGTAGAAGGTCACCTGTAGGGTAAAAAAAAGTTTAGACAGCCAAGCCTCCTACAATGCAATCACACATCTTACAAGGAAGGGAAAAGTGAAGGTGGAAAAAAAAGGCAAAGAAAGGAAAAAAAAAAGTTCTTCATTTCTCTAAGTCACAGTGATGGGAATTGTAAAAGACTAGGTACTGCAGATACATGTGCAAAGACAGACTATCCTGGGGGTTAGAGAAAAAAGGCTTAAAGTACCTAAATATGTGCTCTGGTTTCAATAAAGTTCAGCACACACTTAAGTTAGTAAAAGCTATGAAGTTGCTCAACACTTTAAAAATAGCCTGTTTGTTTTTGTTTTTGTTTTTGTTTTTGTTTTTGTTTTTGTTTTTGTTTTTGTTTTTGTTTTTTGTTTTGGTTTTGGTTTTGTTTTGTTTTGTTTGGCTTTCTTGTTAATTTTGACTACCAAAGTATTTTTTCTATTGCTTTTATACCCTGTAGTATAGACAGATTAGAAAACTCAAAAGTTTTCCTTATTTTCACATGGCAGAAGTGGTGGCAACAACAGAAGATGCATTTACAGCAATACTAAACTTTCAGTGGTGCTCATAAGTAAGTTTTGAATTGTTTTCAGAAAGGTCAGAATCCTCTAAATGTCTAAACAATCCAGAAACCACAGCTTGTTTACATTCTGTTGGAGACACTCTGCATCTACACTGTGCTCTTGTTTATTGTTTAAATTGTTAACACAAAAAAATCACTTTTGCACATAAATTAATATAAAAAGATTGACTAGCAATACTATTAAAATAACTAAAATCCCAGTGATAAGTGGCTTTTCCTTTCTCTGTTGTCTCTGTTGGAGCAAACGTTACTAATTTTGCTGCAAAAGATGGAAGAATCTTTACTTAATCACTCAAGAGATGAATGAAAAGGAAATATAGCTCATGAATAATTGAGTGGGCTGCTCTATGGAACTTCTACTTCCACATTCCTAGGGGTAAAGTTATGGGTACGGATTCAACCATGTACTGTATACCAAAATAATTTAAAATGTCAGAATGCTCATTTAAAGTATATATTAAGGATGTAAACAAAACAAAATAAAAGAGTAATTGCTTCTAAATTAGGCAAAATGTAAGAGTATGTGGGGAAAGCCGAGTTTAAAATCAGCAATGCAGATTATGCTAGCAGCTTCGGGCGAGCGCAAAGAAGTGCAAACAAGTCTAAACTCTATACAGCAGAAAGCCATTGATGTAAAATATAGATATTTTTACATGTTGTATGAATACATTAAGGGAAGGAAGGCCTCTATAAGGATGTGCTTGTGCAAATAAATAAAATGGAAAGAAAAATCCTAGATGACTTGCTTGAAATAGAAGCAATACATAGATCTGACCAAACAACTCCTTAAACTCCTGACTGACTGCAGATGCTACTAGTGAAATACAAAGCCTCACCAGAATGCACTTGGCTTTTGGATGAAACCTAATCTGTTCTTGGCTGCTTAAATCACAACTGTACTAAAAGAAAAAGGGTATCACAGAAAGTTTCTAGGCATAGGAACATGCTGCTCTATGCTGTTCAACTCTTAGATGTTTTTCATCTGTGCTGAGTGCTGTCTCAACAGATCACATATAGGTGGTTTAACTGTTTGGAACTTCCAGGGATTAGTGTTAAGAAGCCTTTTGCATGATGAGTAGCCAGATTTCACATCTAAAAAATTATCCTATCACAGAATGCCAGCGTCATTTGTAAGTAGCATTACTATCAGCAGTCTAATTTCAGGTCTGCATTCAATCTTGCATATGCATTCAAACTTATAGATGCAAATTAAGAGTTTGTTAACCATTCATTCATGATCTGCTGCCCATGTAGATTATATTGAGTACAAAACAGCCATAACACACTTCTATCTGATCCATGACTTACTGGCCCATACCGTTAAAAGGTTAAATTATATGCAGGTCCTCAGCGATAGTGATTCCTATAGATTAGGTGGGTTGGTAGCCTCAGAACCTGCAAATGGGAGGCACTAGGTATGAAGACATTGGAAACTGGCCACATGTACCTGACATTCAGTTTAATAGAAGTTTCAGCTGGAGAAAACACTAACTTTCAAAGGCATGTCTGAGGGATGTGTAACTGCCATTGACTAACCAGACTCAAACCTAACAGTAAGATTGAAATACAATGCAGTTTTTCAGATGTTACTGGGAAAGTGTTTAAAAAAATCTCTAGGTGATTTTGGATATTTTCAGCAAATGTTTTCTTTGTTTCACTTTGGAGATCACTACTTTACTAATTATTTCGCCTGCAGCATTAATAAGAAGGTGTAAATATTACTTCCACAAGCTTATTTTGCACATTTATAGTATTTAAATTTTCAAGCTTGAGTAACTTGACAATAGTTTTAAAGTTACATATATAACTGCAAACCTAAAATAAAAGGTACTTGGCAATAACGGAAATAAGTAAAGAAACAGCGTTATTTTATATTTACTATGGTTTTTAAATCAAGATCAAAACATCTGTTTGTGGTATAGAAATATAATTGATTACCCTTTCTATGAACTATATCACTGAGGCCATTGGCAGTCTATCAGCCTTGATGAGAATTTATTAGAGTTTATCTGCATTGTTGTTCTGTACCAAGAGGTGCTGGTTTGCTATAATCCCAGTAAGAAGGGCACTCGGACTCTGTAAGTTCCATGGAAAAAGCTCTATATAGAAGCTATATAGAATACTATAAAGCATGTGGGGATAGCATAGAATATCTTACAGCCCATAAGATGCTGGGAACACCAAGCTGTGCAGCATAATATGGATTTCCAATCAGGACACAGCATACCATGCAGATCCTATCCATGGAAGTTTGCCCATATTGGACGTGTGAGTCATCATAAAATTTTCTTAAAAGAAAACATCTCTATTATTTATTCTATTAAAAAAAATCACATATGAAATTTTTTGGATGGTGGCAGGAATATGCAGATAGTGTAATTGGGCCAGCATTTGGTAGGTACCAAGTGGAAGATGCCTGCAGGTACCTCCATTACTATCACATTACTATCAACTGGCTAAATTTATCCTGTAACCAAGAGATTTTTTGCAACACAACAGAGGCCTGAAGGCCAGGCTGTTACATGCAGCCCAAAACAGCACACAATTAGCTCTACTCAGGTCAATGGTTACATGAATCATTGACTCATCAATCAGTGGTCTTGACTTCTAACAAGGAACAATGAGAAACAGTAAGATTGCATGCAAAATTTCCAGAATGAATGGATTCTGTTTCTTATAATGAAATAAAGGATGGGTTTTGTTTTTTTTTTACTGTTTGACTTTCCGTTTTAGGGAAAGTAAGAAAGATCTTTTTATTTTTTTTAACACACATTAGCAGTAGTATCATAATAATGATGCTGAGGGAGGGAGGGAGGGAGGGAGGGAGAAAAAAAAAGTTAGCTTAACTAACTAGATAGAGATTTCCATGTTGGTCAGATTTCCAAAGATGAATGGACGTTCATCTGAAATGTAGTGATCATTCTAGGTTGAATTCTTACCAAAACTTTCTACAGGGCAATGTTTCTTTTCTGTCTTCTCATATTATAGTTTTTACATATCAAATTGAGTTTTTGACCCACTAAATGTACTTGCAAGTCTCCCAGTGACAAATGTATGTCTGTTTCTGATTAGAAGAACATTATTGATAAAATGAGGTTAAAATCAGAATATTGATACCTGAACTGTAAATATTTTATACTTTGTGAGATTCTTTCTTCATTTTAGCTAGACTTGTTCCTTAATGTGAAACCATGTCAAACTCCTCTACAACTTTGAGCAAAGCATTTTTGTGAGTAATTTTCTCTCTGAAGAAAACAGCAGTACATTTGAATGTTTCAAAATTTAAATTATCTACTAAGGAACAATAATGCATGAGGTATATGCACTTAACCATAACTTTTAATAAGATTCTACAACACCTGTGATATCATATGTTGCTAAATAAATCCTCACTGAGTTAACTGACCACTTTTCAGGTTATTTTAAATGTTACATTATAATTCTTTATTCAAATTTATCTTTTATAGTACTTTTTCTGCAATTAAGGATGATTATAATTTAGTTAAATTTTCTCTTTTTTTTCTTTATTATTATATCATTCTATGAATAGGTGTTGGATATATACTAGTGACAGTAATGATCTTTGAAGTAGATTTATTTTTTTGCATATATTGTTTAAAACACAGTAATAAATATATATTTTTAGTCCAGATTTCAAATAGGTTTTCTATTAGAGATTTTACATTCAGGATTTCTAAATTTGAGGTACTCTCACTGAGTGCTTGAAAACTATTTCACTGGAAAATCCAGTCACAGCTGATTAGGTTTCACCTGCATTTGTTCTGACCTTTCTTGGATAAATCAATCAATGAAAATTCTCTAATCATACAGTCATTGATATAATTTGTCCATAAATCTGTTCCAATGCTAAGCTGAAAAGTTAAAGTAAGTGGCTGAGATGGAGTTAATTCCCCACCCACACACACACACACACCCCACCTCCAGCAGCCCTCGCAGCGTCTTGCTGTGTATTGGTAGCTAGAAATTGTATTGGTAACACACCAGTGTTTTGCCTACTACTGGCTCAGCACCAAGGCTGTCTCCAGAACATTCCACATCCCCTCACCAGTAGGCTGGGAGGGAGAAAGATCCTCGGAGTGGACATAGCCAGGACAGCTGACCCAAAGTGACCAAAAGTATGTTCCATTGCAGTCTGTTCAATAAGAGGCTGAGAGAAAGGGGAAGGAAGTGGGGGCATTTGTTATTTATGAGTCTTGCCTTTCAGAACAACTGCTACATGTACTGAAGCCATCCTTCCTGGGAAGAGGCCAGATATCACCTGCTGATGGGAAGTAGAAAATTAATCTTTTGCTTCTCTTTTGCTTCTACATGTGGCCTACTCTTTTATTAAACTGCCTTTACCTTGACTTGTGAGATTTTTTGAGAGTTTTTTTCTGTTTATTTTTCTCCCCTCCCTATCCTGTTGAACAGGGCAGTGATAGAACAGCTTAGTGGATGCCTGACATCCAATCAAGGTTAGCCTACCACAGTAACTGACAATAAATCAGTCTGAAGAAAGCAATAATTTGATTTCTCTTGGCTTTACAATAACAATAATTGTAAGAGTTTCATTAATAGATGCTTTGGTTTTGTACCTTTTTTTTTTTTTTCTGAGAATACTAAGTTACCTAGACTCAGATTTACTGGTTTCAAAATGAAGACCGAAAGCAACCAAGAAATAATTGTTTCAGTATATCTAACATTTTAGATAAATAAATGCAATTTCATAAGATTCACAAATTTATCTACCATCTACCACCAAGATTTCTACTATTTTAAAACCATACATGATTGGCAGTTTATCCAATGGAATAAATCAAATTACTTTTAGCCTTACTCAGAGATTTCCGCTAAAATACAAACAATAAAAAAGACCATATAAGGCTATTTTTTTTCCAAAATAAATATCAGCCTTTCAAATAATTATATTTACTTTGCCTTTATGAAATATGTATTTCAGGGAATAATCAGATCAAAATAATTTCAAGATGTGAAACTGCAGCAAATTGATGAAAATTATGTTTTTCAAAATCATACATATAATCTTTTAAAAATAGAGCTGTGATTTTAATATAGTTTAATATTAAAATAATTTTCAGAATTATTGTGATATCTAGTTCACTCTTTGCATATTGTATTCTAAGTCACTGAGATTGTTTTATATGCAGTGGATCATGAAAAAAAAATTACCTCTACTCCAAATTTCACTTAAGTATGTATTTAAAGCATGGCTACATCAGATTCCACTTGCGTGTTTTCAAGAGCACTGTTTCTTGAACATTCGTGAACACTTGAAACAGAATTCAGATAATATATCAGATAATAGCAAAAGATAATAGCAATACAACCTACAGTGAATTTGAAGAACAAAGTAACTCTTGTGACTAGTTGTATAAAAAGCTTCAGGCTCACAAAAATTACTTCTGTCGTCTTGATGAATTTGGCATCTTGTCTGTGAAAATAATGAAAACAAGTAAGTAGCTCACTGAGTGTTAGATTATACCCAAACATCAGCAAACACCTCCAGGAAGTGAAAATGTTGTGATGCTGTCCAAGGCAGAATCTTTCATGATGAAGATAAATATTTGATAGAAAATCTACCTTTTTGCCTTTCTCATGCTAGAAATGTAGATAATAGAGAGATTTCCAAAAGCTCTAGACTCATTGAATGAAATGACATAAATGGTAAAAAGGATTATATTATGAAGTAGCACATATTTACTCAATCATATAATTTACTGAGTATACAATAATTAGCACAATATCATTAGAAAGGTTTTATGATATTATTCACATGCTCCTTAATACAGGATTGATAAAAGAAAGAAGTTCTACGCATATTTGGACTTAAGGAAATTTCAACACTAGTACTTTAAAATTAGAGCTCGATTGAACCGACAGGAACTTTGTAAACTTCAACAGGGACAAATGCTATGTCCTGCCCTAGAGAAGAAAGACCTCCTTGCAGCAAAGCATGCAGGGGATTTCCTACCTAGGGAGCAGCCCTATGGTAAAGGCCTTGAGGGACAGTGGCTCCATGTGAGCCAGACATTTGCAGCAGAAAAGGTCAACATCCTTCCAGGCTGTAAGAACAGAAACATAGGTGGTAGATCAAGGGAAGTTATTATCCTCCTTTCTGCTAAACATTCATCAGATCCTTTCTAGATGTTGTACTCAGTTATGGGCTGCCCAATACAAGACAGACATCTACAAACTGAAGCAAGTTCAGCAGAGGCCAAAATGGTCAGAGCTGAGAACTTGTCCTGTGAGGCGGGGCAGAAGGCATGGGGCAGGTGCCATTTTGGAGAGGAGGGACCCTCTGAAAGGAACGTTGCAGCATCCTCCACTGTTCAACAAGGTTATTCTCAAAAAGACAAGAGTCAGGTTCTTCACACCAGTGCTTAGCAAGAGGATGAGTGGTGACAGGCATAAATGGAAAAAGAGTGCCAAATATAAAACCAAACCTTTAGTTATGAGGAGAGTGAAACTGTGGAGCTGGTTGCCTGGAGGAATTCTGAACTATCCGTATTTGTAAGTTTTCAAGATGTGATTGGAAACAACCCTGAGCCAGCTGTCTGATCTCATAACTGAACCTGTTTTGAGCAGAAGTTTTTACTAAAATCCTCCTGACATTCCTCATGAACTCAAATTACACTATTCCAAGATTTCAAACCAAAGAACTAAATTAATTTATGGCCAGGAGTAGAAAATTATAGCATATATGGTAATTTGTCTTTAGTAACTAAAGCAATAAAGTTATTATGCATAAAACAATTTTTATAGCTATGTGCAATCTAATGAGGTTCAGCTAATACGTTTGCTTTGAATAAACATTGAAAAAAATCTTTGTTCAAAATTTTTAATATCTTCCCCTTTTTTGTTTGGCAGTAAGAAGGCTCCCCACTGGTTTTTTTTTTGGCAACACTTGACAGTAGATTTGAGTGTGAATTAGATTTTCTGTTTCATCTAAAATAAACCTCAAACAAACAAAAAAAAATCACTAAATTTGATCAAAATAAAACTCTACAGAGGCCCAGTTTCTGCATTCAGAAATGGCACAGATGTCTTCATTAAGAAAACTTTTTAACTGGTATAGTGATCTTGAAAAGTGAACAGTATATGTTTTAGGGAATACTAAGAAGAGTGAAATTCAAATATCGTATCAGAACAAGGTCCAAAACTTGGCTCCAGGAGCATTTAATTCAATGCTCTGATTCAATACTCAAAAAATACAACAGAAGTCTTCTGTCTAACCTGAAACAGAGCTATTTAGTATGTCAATCATACGGGTTTGTCATACTTCAACAGCAAGTGATGCTGGTGTGATTGATGAGTTCTGTGTAATGTTGTTATTATTGTAGCCAACATAATAATACAAAAAATAATATATTTATATGCTGATTAACTTAAGATAATAACAAAACAGGACACTTGAATATCATTGGACATTGAGGATTGAATGTCCCTAAATTCTTATCCGTGCAGACTTTGTGAATAAAGGCATCTAATCTTAGTTTCTAACACAGAGTTAAATTCTAAAGCAAGGATGTTGCTTCTTGGACATGCAAACAAACATGAACAAAATTCCCCAATTTTGTTCATCACCAAGCATTGTCTTAGTTAAAGAGAACAATCTAAGCACTTTTAAGAGGAAAGTGACTTCAAAGACATCCACTCTGTGACTGCACCATGTTTAGCTGAGATGTTTCAGTGTGTGATTGCAGAGGTGAGGCAAGGCCTGGATAAAGGCTATTGCCACTCAGCAGTTGCAGAAAATCCCCTTGGAGTGTAAAATATATAGTAGCTAGGACAAAGACCTTCATTTTCCACATGTAGTACTTGTCAACCTGGTCTTTAGAAAAGATTCAGCTTTTGAGGCTTAGTAGTGCTTCAACAGACAGAGTAGTCAGTTCTCACTCCCACCTGAAGTTTCCCTCAGGTATGTTTGAAATCCTTTCCACTGAAATGACCATTCAACCCAAGTCACCCATCTTCTGGACAAGCAACTGGAGGATGAAACAATAAGCTTGAAGAAAGAAGGATGGCAGAGTAGTGGTCTTGGAAATCACCAAAGAAGGGTAGAGAAAGCCCTTTTTAGTGAGCAGGATCACTTGTTCTTCTGCACCTGAGTTTTACACACAAAATGTCTTTGTCTGTTATACTTTACACCTGATATTTTTCTTTTTGTAATTTAGGTGTACCTTGTTGTGTGAGAGTGTGTACTGGATTATGGTCCCAATGGAATATGAACATACTGACATCTAATTTTTAAAAATCCTAAACCACTTATGGATAAGATAGGGATCAACATTTTCAGCCCTGCTGAAATTGCATCATCTCTAGAATAACACTGAAGAAAAGATACAGCAGCTCCATACCCCAGAAGCATTTAGGGCTTTGGAGGGTAGCTATTATTCAGTGCATTTTTGTTGTTCTGTTCACTTTGCATGCTTATGTGGTGTTTTTTAGACCTATCTCTGAGTGACTTTTCTCTCTAGAAGACAAAATGCAACACACATCTTCATTCCTGTGAAACAAGTCTCTGGATTGTACTGCTAGGATTATAAACCTGCAGCCACATGTTGTTCTGCTCAGGTCCTAGACATCTTTGTCAATACAGGGTGAAAAACAACCATCTTCTTTGTCCAACATAGGTTCGTACTCTACTTTCCAAGGATGGAGGAAGAACAGGAAGACAATATTTTCCCTTTCTGTAAAATCTGCTCAGAGTATAAAAATTAGAAAAAAAATATAAATACTTACCAGACCTGAGATAATGTGATTTAGTAGCTAACATGATTCAAGCATGCACCGGGAAGAAGAGATACTAGATTTTGATGACTATATTTCCTTTTTTGGAAAGGGGATGGAAAGGAAAGGAAAGGAAAGGAAAGGAAAGGAAAGGAAAAAAAGAAAAAGAAAAAAAACAAA
>VXBZ01002172.1:0-17992 GCA_013399135.1 Heliornis fulica | reverse complement strand
GAAATTAAAATGAAAAAAAAGAAAAAGAAAGGAAAAGAAAGGAAAGGAAAGGAAAGGAAAGGAAAGGAAAGGAAAGGAAAGGAAAGGAAAGGAAAGGAAAGGAAAGGAAAGGATGATATGCAACTCCATTCCTCCAGACATAAAAGAAAACTGATTATGGATAAAAAATAATTTAAAATAGATTTCTTCTGTAGTCATATTACAAAAGGAACCAGTAGCATCACTGCATTGTTCAAGCAATAATTCTGGTTTTTTTCTGCTGGACTGAAAGAATTCAAGAGTTAAATGGGATTGATATCTCATCCAGTCTTGCTGATCATCCTTAAATACGATGAAAGAATTGAGATTGCAGATAAACTGTAAGACAGTTATCACTATCACAAAATAACAATCCTTTATATTTTCTGTACTGGGATCTTTCTGAAGTTAGACAGGATTAACTTGGATTTCAAAACTATGGCTCTGGACACGCATGCCTATACTCTACCTGGGTAATTCTTTAGGTGTTTAAATACCTCATCTAGATCTGACCCTAAGTGGTTTGTCCAAGGCTAACAGCAAAACAGCAAGTTAGTGGCAGAGTTTGGATTACAGTTTAGAAATTGCTGATCACCTGCCTCCTGATCAATCCATCAAATGAGGCTGAATAGAGAAACGCATCTCCAGCTGTTACAGAACACATGCTGTTGTAAGAATTAAAAGGAACCAGCTGTCTATAGCCCCTGAGAAATTTGAATAGACCCACATTTTTCCACACAATCATGCTGTAATTACATGTCACCCCAGGTGTTCTCAATATGATTACTCCCTATAAAACTATAAGCGAGGCACAAGACAATCCATACAGCTGCAGGAAAAATAATGAAGCAGCAGGGTTTCTCTTTTTCTGCATGTGCTGGTTTGGTTCTGTTTATATAGCCAATCTGTTCCCTGGGACTGCTGAGAGAGCCCTTATGGTCCCAGGCATCCAGGGACCATAGATGCTGACCTACAGTAAGTGGAACATGGAATCACGCTGCTTTTTTTGACAAAGATATCTATCATATATTTACTTTGAAAGCCATTCTGAAAGTTGCAAATCCTTTAAGAGAAGAACATGCCAAGGCGAGACAATTGGAATACAGAGGGAATAGGAGTTTTATTATTTTCAGTAATTTCAAAGACATCACTTTTTTTATCTACACAAAGAGCATGTACACTTTAAAAGCCTATTGTATGCCTCTGCATTCAAACTTGTTCATAGGAGGTTTTGAACTGTCATATTCTGTTTCCTAAAAAGGTATCCTAAGGCCCAAATCGCTGGATATTTTGAAGTTTCCCATTATTTTACTTGTGATTGGGTTTGGTTGTTTGTTTGGGGGGGGGGGGGGTGGGGGGGGGGGGGTATGAGGGGAGGCTGTTTGGTTTTGAGAATTCTTACCAGAAAGCAAGGGCTTCATTTGAAAAAATGTAGGGGGCATATTTTCATGTTTCTAAGGGAAGACTTTTTTCTCAAAAAATTCTAAATCCCTTTAGGCAAGAAGCAGCTAGTTCCAATGTAGCAACAGTGAGCCAGAGACCTTTATATATAATCCAACTTGGTACTTGTTGCTAAATCTGAATAGGGACACTGAAAAATACTGAAAATTAGTTGAGAATTATGGTCAAAGTAACCCATGATGCCTCAAGACTCAGTAGGCAGATTACTAATATTTATCAGGAGTGGTAATTCAGAAAAGGTCCTGATATGGAGATAACTACACAATGCATTGTGCTTTTTGGTAGAAGAAGAAGCATGAATCATTCCCTTTCTAAAACTTTTTAAGGACATGGATGCAGACATTGTCAGAAAATGCAGCATAGGCAGTCTATGTGAGATGAAGGCAGCAAAGTCAGCATTTAGTGCTTTCCTGCAATTTTTTAACTAGTCAGCCATTTTACTGAAGAAACTTTTACTGTAAACTGAGGCTTCCTAACTTTCAAACTAAGCATCAGCAGTTCCATGAAATCAGAAGAATGTAATATATATATAGATCTGCAATCATGCATAATAATTATATTTCAAATTCTGGGAAAAGTTTTCACAACATATGTGACAGACAAGAAGGGTTCTAGGTCTGGTCCTACTTCATAACCCAAATTACTCTTCCATCTTTAGATGTCAAAAAGAATATGAAAGTTCAAAACTGTCCTTCCAGGGAGGAAATCCTAGAATGTAGATGTAAGGATGTAAATAAGTCTATGATAAAATGTGATTTTTGCTTACTAGACCTCTTTGTGATTTTGAATATAGAAAGATTTTCATGTTTCTAAGGGCACAGTGAGGGCTGGATACCAAATGGCAAATACTACTGAGTTTGTTAGGACAGCATCTAGCAGCCAGGGCCTAACCACCCCATCCAGTAGCAGGGCAACCAGAGCCCACCAGAGTCAGCCCAACCCCAGGCACTGAGCACCTCCATGGGGACAGGGAGAGGATAAGGTTAGGCTAGGACTTGGCCTCATAGGTGGCCCCAGCTCTGTGGACCCCATGGCTATGGGTAGCTGGAGATCAGCCACGTTGCCATGTCACTGGGATAGGCCTGATGCCTCTGAAGGGCTGAATGGGGTCATGGACTTTGGGGAGTGCAAGGGAGTTCCATGGAGTCTGAGCTGTTGGTGTTCTCAGAGCCTTGACATTTATTGCAAACCCATATTTATGCCCATATTCCTCTTTTTTACTTCATTTTGTTATAATGATAGACACTAATTACTCTTTGTAATGATTTGCTTTGGACCTGGAGGAGTTAATAAAGGTAAAATGCAAAATAAACACTTTGCTTTTAGTTACATAAATGTAATTTCAGTAATAAAAAGGGACCAATGCAGTAACGTAAATTATATGAAGAGGATATTCACCTAAGCATTTCTCAAAGTTTTCCAGGATAACTAAGAAATTATTTGAGTTTGTACCAAAATAGTTTAAAAGGTTGACACTTAGGGGTTTTAGTGTTAATATAGCTTCCTGAGGAAATTATTCACTGCTTGGTCATTTTCTATTAGTAAGAAATATCAGTAGGATATTTTTCTTTTATCCCCTTAGCTTAGAGGAGTATGATTATAAAAATCCCGATCCTAAATTTACAGAAAATATTTTTCAACATTTTAGAGATCTGGGTGGCAGTATTTGAAGTATCACTGATATGCACCATATAAATAATTGCAGTAGGCGCCTTAACTCTGAAATTGATGCAATAAAAATTACTATCCTTTTAAATATAGGTTATTAAACTTTTGAAACCATTTCCTTTGCAAATCATTTTTATTTTTACATTAACATAAACTATGGAGTGGCATCTCAGTATGAAATATTTTAAAGGTGTTTTAATTTAGCACAGAGATTAAAAAGGAAGCTGAATCACTACAATAGATAGCTTCCACTGGAAGAAATACTGTATCCCTAATTAGTTTCTGACCATATATATTAGACATTTCTGCTTAGATAATGGTTACTCACTATATTTTATTATGTGGACAATAAATGGTATGAATTATGTTTGCTTTTGTAGGGAAATTCTGCAGAAAAAAAGTATTTTCCCATTTGAAAGACTTTCATAACCATAGAAATCAAGTTGGAACTGCTTTATCATACAACATTCAACCTTTATTCAAATTAACATTAATGGACCTCACAACAACAACAAGCATTTCTTTGGTTTCTTTTTATATTTGTTCAGTACAACATAGTGCAATCTATTTAAAAAAAAATTTATCCAATTATTTTTAAAAAGGAAACTGAAAGACACGTTCTGTAAAAATTAGTACATTTAGATTTCTTTGCCAAGTTCTTTTGCTCTTACTCTTACTGTCAATGTTAAGTACTCCTGCTTATTAGAAAACATTCTGAAAAATCAGTGAACATCTAGATCTTTTCTTTGCTGGCTACCTCCAGTCTAGATTTATAAAAGGATAATGAGGAAATCTCTCATTAATATATAGATTATAATGTTGCTTATATAGCAATGTCAGTGGATGTGTTTGTATACCAAATTCCTATGTTACTTAATACCAATTAACAATGCTATTTTAGTGTAATACTGCATGAAACATTCAGAATATCATTATTATAAACAAATACAAATTATTTTTTACTACCATCACCCATATTATTTTTGTACCCTTTGTCAAAAAATGTCTGATTACACACATTTTCAATTCACTATGTTTTCACTTACAAATGTGTGAAGAGTGCATTGAATTAGACTTTAAAATATCTTCACTTTTAATTAAATTATTGAAATTTTACTACTTAAACTCACTGAAATATATTTTTCATGCATTAAATAGCAACTTTCTGAATTTTATTTCATATCCTTTTACTTTTTTTTTTTTTAATAAATACATGGTTCTTTAGATCCTGCGGTTCAAGACAGCTTTCTTATTATTTCTTTATTTTTTTCTAAATGATCATATTCCAGTATCACACAGATCCAATTCCATTTCATTGAAAACTAAAACCCAAGCATTGAATGTCTGTTTGGCAGGTATATACTACAGATTTGAAAAACTAAAAATAAACACACTAATATCCTAGCTGAGCATAAGATGATTTTGCATATTGAATCTATTCCAGTTCTGTAACTGAGAAGTTTATAACTCAATTAATGAAAATATCTGACTTCTCTGACTTGCAATTGAAGCTATGTACAATACTTTATATGCAAACTTACCAACTTACATTTTATGAAGGAAGATAAAGTTTATTGGAATGAATTTTCTCCAAGAGTTTTTAGTACTAAAAGATTTTGAATATGAAACAGGTGCCCCTATTCAAAGTTTGAATGTACAGTTTATGTGAGCAAAACTCACTTGGTATCCAAAGCGACTGTTTGAGCCTTCAGTGTGATGTCTCATTCATTACTTGTTAAAGAAAAAAAAACCCAAACAACAACCAGCTTTTATTTTGAAATGTATTGTTTTCTTTCTCTTTTTTTCCTCAAGAGAAGGCAAATAGCTGGATAGTTGAGAAAATATAACTCTGTTGGATGAATAAGTTCTGGGAGATCGGATGAGTCTTTGGACTTTTAAACCCAGGAAAAACATATCAAGTTCTTTCTTCTATCCTTAGTCTTAACATCTTATTGGATTTGCAATTGTATAGCAGCAGAAGCAAGCAAAAAGGCCTGTAGAGTTGCTAGTTATTACATATTATAGGTACATGGGATCAAAATAAGTGTACAGAAAGACAATCACAGAACGTTAGGAGTTAGAAGGGACCTTGAAAGATCATCTAATTCAAACACTCTACTAGAGCAGGATCACCTAGATTAAACCACACAGGAATGCATCCAGATTGGTCTTGAGCGTCTCCAGAGAAGGAGACTCCACAATGTCTCTGGGCAGCCTGTTCCAGTGCTCCGTTACCCTCACAGTGAAAATGCTTTTCCTTATATTCACATGGAACTTTCTATGTTCCACCTTGGACCCATTGCCCCTTGTTTTATCACTGGCAATCAAGATGTCATAAAGTGAGCATTTGTCACTTGTGACAAGAACAGAAGAAATGGCTTAAGCCGATCAATGCAATGTATATATTTATGATTGTTTAAAAATGTAAATAAGATACAGCTATTTAAATAGATAATTGTGAAACTGTAAAAAATAAAATGTGTACCTATATAAATGTATTTCTAATATAGATAAAGAAATGTTCATGGCATTGATTAAGGAACTAATATGAAATTTGGATATGAAAACTAATCATTGTATAGATACAAGACGCTAACATCCTAACAGGTGTAGAGAAAGGCTTTTAGAATAACAGATGGATTATTTTAAGAAAGGCAATAAAGAACATATCAAAAAGACATATACTGCTCTAGCAAAACAAAATCAATTAAACAACAACAACAAAAAAAAGAGGGATATTAATTTTTTCCAGGTTTTTTTTTTTTTTGGGGGGGGGGAGAAAAGAAGTGGGGAATAAAGACTTATTTATAGATAATATTTACACAGAAGGAATGAGCATAATTTAGCTAAGACGTTTTGGAGGGCCGTAATTTTACTGTTTTCTGTACTTAAAAACCTTCCAGTAGTTTCTTGTCATCATTAGTCTTAAATGATATTAACCTTAAGCTTAGTAAATTAGCTAATTATTAAAAAGTTCAGTATTAGTTACTCAATAACCAAGGGTTTCTCTTTCTATCCAAAATGTCCAAAATATTTTAAGACAAACTGAAACATGTACTGTGAATTTTTAGGCTGCAAACAAAATTGGTAAGATAAATAATGCACCAGTACAACAAGAAGAGGAACTTTATAAGTATGCTAATTCTGATGAGCATATAATGTGTGGGCGCAGGAATACGCTGTGAAGATCAATGTTGAGGAAACACAAATAGAACAAAAGGACAAAAGTTAATGTTATATGTTAATAAAGTAGGAGTTATTTGAGACAGCATCAGATCCTGTTCTTTTTCCTAGGGTGAAAAAAGAACCCCACAAAACAAAACCAAAGCTAAAACAAAAAACAAACAAAAAAAAAAAGATTCCTGGAAACCTAGATTGGTTGCTTCTGCAGAGGTTTGGATAAAGATTGCAAGAATAATTTTGTCTCATGACTCTAATTTAGTTTTCTGGTAATATAATAGAATAACAGGACAAGCTCTCCAGAAATCTCTCTAGGCTTTCCCTCACAAGCTTTTTCCCTTCGCTTTTCTCCTTTTTATGACATCAACACCTGTCTTCTATCTTCCATTTTTTTGAAACTGTATGAATGTTATTCAATGTTTATATTGCTTAAGTACAGGTCTCATCAATAAAACTTTAGAAATTAATCAAATTTTGCCTGAAAACTACAAGGTTACTAGTAAACTGAAGTAAGAGCACCAGGAAAAAAAAAACTTAGAACTAACTATTAATGTCCAGACAGGCAAATGAGACAATGTAAGTACAGCACTTTTGAAATTACAGCATGCAAAGTCTTTCCAAAGTCTTACCTTCTAGAAAACTCAAACATAACCAGGGGACAATCTACAGTGCTCAACAGCGCCCATATAACCTTAAGTTACTTATTTAAGGATTATTCAGTATAAAAGGAATAACAAATAACAAGTGATAAATTAAACACAGGTACACAAACCTGAGGAGCAGGTGATAACAGAGACTATAACAAAGACCAGAACTCTTCATCCGCTGATTGATGGTCCATTAAGAAAACATTCAGACATAGCCTTAAAGGGTCTTGGCCTGAACTTTGTAACTGATGAGAAAGGGTAAATATGGCTAGCATGAATATTACGGGTCCAGACTGAGTGACACTGCTACCAGAAGGGGTTTATGGAAGTGTGCAAAATCTGTTGGGGAGAACCCGAGGTCTTTAGGGTAAATCAGGGCAAATCAAGGAGGAGCAAGAGTAGGAATAGGGAGAAGAGAAACGTGTGTGTGTGTGCACGCGTGCACACCTCTGCAGTACACACTCACCCTCCCTAATGGACTAACCTTCAAATGAGAAAATAGCAGCCATGTCTACTGTCCCTTCTCAGGTTGCCCAGGTGGATCCCCCCTCCCTGGAAGTGTTCAAGGCCAGGTTGGAAAGGGTCTTGAGCAGCCTGGTCTAGTTTGAGGTGTCCCTGCCCATGGCAAGGGGGTTGGAACTTCATGATCTTTAGGGTCTCTTCCAACATTAACCATTCTATGATTCTATGACCTAAGACAGAAACCCCAGGTCTCAGGCTACACAGCTGTCACGTAATGGTTTTATAACTTCCCTCCACACACAGAGCCTCTCAGGACTTTAAAATGCTTTTTAAGCTATTTTACACAGATTTTAGCACTCTGTAGCCTTCCTGACTTTCTGACACACTAATGCATTTCTAAGTAGCTGGAGTTATGAAGGGAGTCTGGATCAATTATTTCAAACACAAATATTTCTACTTCAGATGTCTGGTTCTGATTAGATGAATCCCACTGTCACCAAATAGATCCTGCCCTTGTAGATCTCTGAAGGTTGAATGAGAAAAGAAAAAGATACCAAATTATGTGCTTGCTAGCTCCGTGTTATACTACTAAACTGTAGAAACTGCTAAGCAAGAAAACATCTGAGAACTACAGGTATATTTAAAGAACTCGTAAGCAGTAGAGATTTATCATCTTCTAGAGCAAAGCTTCATAACACATATTGACCATATTTATTTGTGTTTTTTGTGTTTGGTTTTTTTTTAATAATTGGGCTCTCCCTACTGCTTGAAGTTTTATTCATTGAATCTCTACTTGATATTCAAGTATGTCTGCTCTCACATCACACACTAGCTAGAACAATATTTTTTCATTTACAGACATAATACCCTGTCTCATTATGTATTCAATGTAGGTCATCCTTTCCAGCATATCAGATCTTGTTGCATTTTTGACCTATGAGTCAAGATCTGCAGGACAGCTGAACTGTGTGTTATCTTTGCCCTCATCCTTTTAATAAACTTTATGTGTTAATTAATAGTTCTAAATATATTTAAGCCCTGCAAGCTTTCTCAGAGCTTTAATGTGTTGGTTAATGCAGTGATCTGAAACAGCCTTTGCTAAATAAAATATTGTTTTGATTTAAAATGGGAATAACAGCTGAAAAAGGAGATCCAATACAAGATAAACTTTACTGCATGTATGTCTTACCTGAATAGTTACAGAGGTCAAACTTAATTGAAGATCTCAGGTGCAGAAGTTTGGTTTCAGTTAAGCTTTGAGTCCAGCTTTAGGAAGTGTGTCCCTTTATAAAGATAATGAAAATCTTCCTGTTTCCACCTGTGGCTGGAACTTGATCAAACCAGTTTGACAGCTCAGCAGGAGGGCAGGGATAGACTTCAAAGCATCTAGTTTTCTGCATTGTCTCAGGTATTTGCTGGAACAGCTGCTGTCAACTCATTGTCTATATATGCTGCATATGCTGTCAACCTCTGCTTGAGTTAACCCCTTAGACTCATCAATTAAACAAAACCAAATAACTAACAGATGGAATACACAATATGCGTGGATATAGTCCCACTTCCTTTAGTCTTTCTCTAACAAAAAAGAACAAACAAGTCAATTATGAAGATTTTTTAATATGTTCTAGGATTTTATGTCCTGGTTGTTACTTATGACTGCATTTTTTCTTTATGTGGCATTCAAGCTAAGAAGAGAAAAGGAAATGTAAGCTAAACAAAAGTCTATAGTACATAAATGAACAATTCTTTTTTGCAGTTTCTTTTTTTTATTTGTTTGTTTTATGCTGTGATAGTCAGATCATACAAGTTCAAGAGGTTCAGGTCAGGTCAACACTTGAAAGAAAATCCTCTAAGCTGAGGTGAAAACTGTATGAAATAGATGTGAAAGGTGAATTATGAAACCAATACCTGTGCTGAAAGGCACATCAGCAGAATAATAAAATAAACTGAGGGGAATACATCCTCTTCATTGTGAACATTATTTAACCAGCAGCTTGCTCTTTTACTTGAAAAAATATGCAAGTGATTAAAAAAAAGAAGTCCTGTAGTATATATTTTCATTGCTGAAATGAAGTCCAGATGAGGTGACTAGAGGTCATGCATTGCTCCTGTTTTGGAAGAAAATTCCAGAAGAGCAATTAGACTTAATGATTCTGATCAGGTATTTCATCCCTGAACTATCATCTCACTGAAGTTTTTCTTTGCATGGTGAAAACTGTTGTGGAGTAATTTCCTCAAGGTCTCACTCTCCATACAAGGTCATTTCTACAGAGGAAATAGGGGAGTGAATGAGAAAGTGCTTGTGCCATTGCTGCAGGCTTCTGAAACAAACACTCTTGTGTCAAGGCTTTTGGTGTTTCTCCTGATACTTAGTAGAGACACAAATATTTTATTTGGTTTTACACAATATAAGTAACATGAATATATTAGTAAAAGACCCGTAAAATCTAAAGATGAAGGTTTTCAGGATTAGACCATGTTCTGTTTCTGAAATTCTTATCTTTAAATTTTTCATAAATTCACTTCCAGGTTAGCATATCATGAGCAAAGAAATGAGTCTTTTAAAAATATTAAAAAAAAATAGTCTGAAAAATGCATTATACACTTCACTTATATCTACAAATCTTGTCAAATGCAATCTCATGTACGTTTCCAAATGTAGGAGCAACATCCAGTAAACATTAAATCGTGTTATATGCCCATCATTTTCACTTGTCTAGATGGTTCCACTGTATCCTATTATTCTCCAGTAAGAAAAATATTACAGGAAAACTTAAACACTTATAAATTAATTTATTTTGCAGCTTTTTCAGAATTGTACCTTAAATATTAGATGGCATTTATTCTGTAGGCAAATTATAGATCTACCCTATGTAAATTTTGGTGTGCTGTGTTTGAATGAACCTGAGCACCAAACTTCTTTACATTTACTCAGTGTTTTTTCTAACTTTGTTTTTTTCACCAACTTTGTACTGTCATGGATTCACAGAGAGAAAAAAAAAGTTTTGGAAAGATTTGTTTTTACATAAAAAGTCATCATGGAGAAAACTGAATGGATTAGAGCTACTTAATTTGGACTACAGGAAAACGGTTCTAAACTATATTTTTTATATTATACATTTGTATTTTTAACTAATTCCTGTGACTTCTATGATTTGTAATTGTTCTATTTAAAAGGACATTCTAGAATGTTAGGATTATACTGATGTTGTAGTTTTCCCTCACATAGAGGTAGTGAAAATACCAGTGGTTGAACAAACACTTCACCCACACACTAGACTACATGCTCTATTTTGGTAGTACTAATGTAATTTGTTTATAAAACTCTCTTCTCTTCCACTCCTGCAGTCAAGGTATCTTTAGAGAGCAGTTCAAGATCCAGTAGAAGCACTCAGAATACTGCTACAGCTGTGACTGTAGAGTCATTAATTTTTTAACTTGGTTTCAGTGACTATTTTTCAGAGCATGAGAAGTGCATGCGAAACAGGAATGTATTTCAATGTTGGAGTATGGCAGTGGCATATCTTTCAACCTGGAATTCCACACAATTTTGCCATTTTGGATTCTCAAGTTTTATACTGTCTTGTTTGCATTATTCCCTGAAGTTTTTAATAATAAAACTGGAAAAGGGCAATTTATTATATGTGGAATGTGTCATTGGCGACAACCTGTCAGCAGTGTTCTTGGAAAAGTCTGCTTTGCTCTGACATTTAGTCTCATTAATAATGGCACTTCAGTGCTATTCTGGTTGTTGCTTTTAAATTAAAATTGTTTGTTGTACAGTGTTGGGCATTAGTTATCTGAGACAGTCTGTTTCTTCCCTCATAACCAACTTCATGAGCAAACTACAGTTAATGGTCTCTGCACTTAGATGAACTTATCAGCTAACTTCAGATAGTTAAAGTTAATCTAATCTTAGACCACAGTAGATCTGCATTAGCCATCTACTCTGTGTACAACACAGGTAAGCATTTTGTGAACTTCTAACCTGCTAGCAGATTAATTTCTCTGTTGTTTTTATTAGTACATTTCATACCTTGGAATTCTGTTCTTTTTTCAATCATTTACTTATCAAAGATAGAGGGTGCTTTTGGCTGCAACTAATACAACAAAAACTGCTTTAGTGAACTACAATATTTCTTCTTTCTTTAAAATAAAAAAAGAAATAAGAAAGTCTCATGAGTGACTTCTGTTCATACTCTAAGATATAAAGTAATTCTACATTGATAGCAAAGTGGTATTACTTATTATCTTTAATATTTGAAGGAAGAAAATAATATTTTGTTATTTTAATTTATGAAGTTTCAGGAAAATCTAGAAGGTTTTCTGAAAATAAAGTATAATACAGTTTATACAATCAAAAAAAATTACGCTAAAAATTACAAGGGCAAACTGGATACTTGTTTTTAATCATCAAATACTTTAAAATCAAGAAATGGATCAAACCTGGTCACTAGTTCTGAGAAATCTACTTGGATAAATAGGAGTATTTCAGAGAAGGTATATCCTTTCATATTAGAAATGTGCGTTAGAAGTAAATCATTTCACTTATTAAATTGTAAGTTAGGTACTAAGATAAATGGTAAGTTATACAAGCTTAAATTTTCTAAACTCTTGTCACAGGAGATCACTATTATATCTCTGATTTAAACCATTTGGCAATTTCAAACAACTCTGAAACAACCCCCAACCAGATGTGAGATGTGATTCAATATGTTATATCCTTGCTGCCAATGGTGATGGCATTTTTTTTATTCACATTTAGAAATACTAAAAGTTCCTCTCTCTTCAATAAATTGCACGAGTTAGACAATGCATTATTTTGATGTAGTGACATTTACTGTGAGCTGGCCACATTCTTATTAAAATATAGTGGCATTCTAAGACTCGTGTAGAAAGGAATATGTTAGGGAGAAAATCCATCCCCTTACACTTCTCGAAGGCTAGAATAAATGTTCACTGTTAAGTTCTTTAGTAAAGACAAATTAGAAGTTTGTGAGAAGTTGGCAGAGAAATCATTTATTCCCTGAATGCTCCAATCTCTTAAAGCAATTTAACATGTGAGATGGGTGAGGGGAAAAACAGTAGTTCCACATATGAATATTTTACCTATATATGTATACTGGCCTTCAGCAGGAACAGGACAGCACACAAGCAAGAAGTAGCATTTTCAAACAGCTCTGGTTTTGTTTGCCATGTAGTGGTCTAAGTTCTTTAATACCAAGGATTTTTACAGTCCTTAAATTAATCTTGTAGTTAATGATTTTTTAATTTGTAGCTAATTATAAAAAAAATCAAATATGTAATACAAAATAACTAGTCCTGACTCATCAATATTTAAATATTTCATTAACAGGGAGGTTGTTTACTATTTTAAAGTCTCTTTGCTATCTAAAGATAATTTTGCTATAATCTGTAAGAGTATCATCCTAAAAAATAAGCAATTAATCACAGACTCAAAATTTTGCTTGCAGTTTTGTGATATTCATGTTTTTAAAATGGAACATTAAAATATAGTATGTAAAAAAGGAATTATTCAGAAATAGAAGAATACATAGTGCATCCATTCATGAACTTTATTCATCCATGCAAAAAACTGCATAAACCAGTATTGAAAGCCTGAGGGTAGAAATTGAAGTGGATACAGTGAGATCAAAGACAGTACAACTGATTTTTTGCATGTCTGAAGATTATATGTGATAATAATAAAGATAAGTAAGCCTGATATGACAAAGTAAAATTTTTGTATTTATTTGCAAAAATCTCTGATGAAATGTAAAGACTGAGATTAAAAATTTGCTATGGTATCCGCATAGGATCTAGATATCTATTCATTGTGTTCAATGGCAGAGTAGAAAGTCATGGATTAAGGATGACAATGTTTGAATAACATTTTTTTTCACACACACAGAAAAAGTAAATGTTTATATTATGTCTTATGACATAAGAATGCTTGCAGAGATTGGATATTTTTTTAAAAAATCATGCACTAACAAAATTATCAGTTGGCATGATTAGCAGTTTTGTCCTAAAACATGGACCTGCACTGCCAAGGCCTAAGATACTGGAGTTGAATGTATGTCTGACATCAGCAGGCAATAGATTTCATACATTGTACAGGTGTTATTTACACATTCAGTGCCACAAAGTTCTACAGACTGATTGACTGATAGGCACTTTGGGCTAAGTCTCTATTAATAAACCAAACAGACCTGGGGAACTCTACTAGCATCAGAACACTGAGACCTGTAAGGTCATACATTTCAGGGAGAGGTATAATCTAAATACAACAGTTATCAGTGTGCTCACAAAAAAATCACATAATGGTTAAGGATGAAAAGGTTGCTTATACATCTAACTACTAGGAATCCCTTCAATTTACTAGGTATCCACTGAATTTAATGACTTGACAGTAAGATTCAACAACTTTTAGCCTCTATTGGTTCTACTTTTGACTTAATTCAGTTGCCCTCCCACTGAGGAGGTTGCCATCTGAAATGACCCAGAGTGACTAAGACAAATGACACAGGAATGAGAGAGATAGAATCACAGAATGCTTTGGGTTGGAAGGGACCTCAAAGATCATCTAGTTCCAACTCCCCTGCCATAGGCAGGGACATCTTTCACCAGAGCAGGTTGCCCAAAGTCCCATCCAACCTGTCCTTAAACACATCCAGGGATGTAGCTCCTACAACCGCTCTGGGCTACCTGCTCCAGTGCCTCACCACCTTCATAGGAAAGAATTTCTGCCTGGAATTTCTATACTAAAACTGCTCTCTTTCAGTTTGCAGCCACTGTCTCTTGTCCTATCACTACAATCACCAGTGAACAGTGTCTCTCCTACTTTCTTGCGGATTCCCTTTAAGTATTGGTAGGCTGTAATTAGGTCAGCCTGGAGCATTCTCTTCTACAGGCTGAAGAAGTCCCACTCTTTCAGTCTGTCTTCATAGGACAGATGCTCCAGCCCCTTGATCATCTTCATGGCCTTCTCTGGACTTGCTCTAACAGCTCTATGTCCTTCCTGTACTGGGGCCCCCAAAGCTGAATGTATTACTTATGAGAGCTCAGTAGAGGGACAGAATCACCTGCCCTGACCTATAAGGTACACGTCTTATCTCCATGTCCGTATTCTTATGAAAATTCTTCAGTGAAGTAAGTAAGCTTATTGCCTTAGTTGTTAATTCTAGAGTTGAACAAAGAGACTCTGAAATTATTTTTAAAGACTTGCTGCTTTTTTAATGACTTATATTTTAAAAACCCAGAAATTTGTCTTCACCTGCTTTGGTTCCTATGTCAGTTTGTTCGGCTTATAAAGTTAAAAGTGTAAATAATAGTAGTCATAAAATCAGGCAGTCTGAATAAAAAATTATTCTTCAGAACAGGGAAGATGATGAAAGGAATTTGGAGATACTCTGGTTTAGGATAGTCGTGGAAAGTAACATCTACCAATCTTATTTTGGCTCTTTCTTTATTTTTTAATTGGCTGGAAAAAAAAAATTAAAAACCCCAAAACCACAAACATTGCTTTCCATCCACCATGGGGAGTTCTCAGGTGGGTCAGTAAGTGATGACAAGAAATAGCAGAGCAGTTTTAGGTCATTCATGGCAACTGTGTCACCGTACATGGGAAGATGTCTTGTCATTTAACAAAGAAATTGAAGAACTCATAGTTGGGCAATGTTTCTTGCAGATACTATGAATATGTAGTAATGTACTGCTATTTATCTCAGCTCACTGACACAATTCCCCTTAGGGCTTGAAAATCTCTTTTTTTTTTGGCAAAGAACAGGATGTAAAAAGTAACATCATACGTTCGACGTATCTCCATATTGTTAAGGCTCTCATATAATTGCATTAGTTGTTGCTTACACCTAAAACCCCATAAATATTTACAAGTAAAACCCATGTCTACAAAACTTATTTTCTGATTGCAAGATATCAAATGCTTCTATGTGTCACCTTTTACTGGCATTAGCAATTTTATTTTGTGAAAAGAAGGAAAAAAATCAACTGCAACAACAGGATAGAATTAAAAGCAAGGTTTAGTACGTAGCATATTATTTTCTGTTAGAATCATTTATTTCCATCAGTGTTACTACTGAAGAAATTTTCTAATTTTCTTGCAAGTGACTGACATTTACAAGAAAATCTGTCTTCAACTATTTTGGAGCAATGGAAAAAACATGATACTGTGTAAACAAATATTTTGTTTCTACAGGAAATTAGACCTCTAACTGTAAAAGTTGCTGAAATAATTGAAGAAAAATCTAGAAAATATGATATTGTTTCCAAATACTTTATTTTGCTTTGTGGACCACATTATTCCCAGCTGTACAAGCTGGAAAAAGATGCCTATACGATATTGTGTATCCCTTGCTGAAATGAGCTGTCAAGCACACTTCAGGGGACAGCAGATGTTAAAGACCACTGTGCTTCAAATGTCAAAAAAATTCAACCTTTGCTACAGTTTGAAACCATCTGTTGACATCCAAGCAGGATACTGCATGTCAAGTAAGTTAGATTTCTGCTTTGTAGATTAAGACTTTGGTCTCTCTTCTGCTCTCACTTACTTCCTGTGCATCTCAGGTTTAAGTTTAATTTAAGTAAGGTCTACTACAAGTTGCCCTTTGTCATCCTAAAGTCAAGTGCACCTGTGGATATTTCTTCAGGTGAAAGGAGGAAAATAAACCAAACCAATTCACACACAAATGTTTAAAATGCATGTTTTAACTCTACTTGAAAAGAAAACCTTAGGGAAATACACCCACATAAAGTAAGGACAGCTCTGGATGATACTAACTAGCAATAAACACTGAAAAAAAAAAATCTATTGTGGGAAATAAATGTAATGTACTTTAGACAAATGTCTATGTTTTTTCTTAATGACCATAATAAAAATACTTCTAGTGTATATCCATTAATATGCATGAAATGACAAAATGCAGATGATGACATAGATTTCAATCTTAAATTCATGTAAGCACTGACTGCTAGTTTTTTAAAATATGTGCAAAGTACAACAAACTTTATGCATACAGACGTCAAGGTCATGCTGCAGCAAATACAAAATTTGATTGCTAAATTATGCATCTGGTGCCCTGAGAGTTGCATTCAAACCTGGATTTTTCTGAAAGAGTTTTAGAAATAGCCACTGAACTCAAATGTGTCTATATAATATTGTTCTGAGAATTCCAAATCAGTCAAAACATACAGAAAGGAAAAAGGAATAAAGTGTAAAAAACCCAAGCCAAAAAAATCCCAAAACTATTTAATGAAAAAAAAAACCAAACAGAAGAAACCCACAACAAAAAATATCCCAAGCCTCTCAGTGGTCTTATGTTTACAATTAATTAAAAAAAAAACAAAATCAGTAGTATAGCTTGGTAAAATATTTTATTTATTTAAAAATGAAAATATGTAGAACCACATACTTCCACGATAAATGCTTTTCTGAAGGATAGAAATCCTCAGCATTTCTTTTTGTAACCTACATTTTTGGACCTACATCACAATTCTTAAATTAAAACCCAACCAAACTAAAAAAAAACCCCAAAAAACCAAAACAAAAAGACCAACAGAAAGCTGTATTCCTTATTGTGAAATTTAGTGATATGTGATACACGCCATGAAGAATCGTAGCTAATAAGACACAGCAACCAGTAATAATGAGGTTGTGTAGAATACATTGTGTTACTAGAAATGAGCAAAAGCACAGTGTGCATTGGAGATTACACAGTTCAAGAGCATCATGGGTTCTTCTGGAATCTGCAAGGCTGATACGTTTAAATCTGTAGCCTGCTGAGTGTTTATAAGAAAGCTTGTACATAAAGACTAATATATTTTTGCAGGCCTTAGGAAGGTAATTTATTTACACAGTCCTGAAGAAGACTTGGCTTTCCTGAAGTCTTAGCTACTTTTGTGTAGCCAAACTATTAGGCCTAACAAATATCTTTGGATCTCACAGCTACGAGTACTGTATGCAAAAGAATTGTAATTAATGACCATGGTAAACTTATCCAGATAGAGAGATTGATTTTAGCTTTAGTTTTGTTGGACACATTGTTTATAATGTCAAATAGGGTACTATATTTTTCTGTACTACATTGATTGGAGTTGCCTTTGGTCACAGTAAAGTGAAATATATACTTTGCACAGAATTTCAAAGACAGACACTCATTTACCTGAGAATACTTCACAGACCAGAGACTAAAAACAGTTCAGGCTTGATGGGGCTCTGAGCAACGTGATCTAGTGAAGATCTTTCTGCTTACTGCAGGGAGGTCGGACTAGATAAACTTTAAAGGTCCCTTCCAAACTAACACATTATATGATTCCCATTATCTTTCCAGGAACTGAGCTAAGTTTGACAGGTCTACAGCTTCCCTATTCATTTTCACGGTCTTTCTGAAAACAAGCATATCTTGTGTCCTTTTGTAGTTGTCAGACACCTAATCCAATCAGAAGAATATTTCACAAACCATGAGTTCTTTCAGCATCTTAAAATGGGATTTAACTGTCCAAGAAGGTCTTTAGCCATTTCCACAATGATCATGGGA
>VXBZ01002171.1:0-77055 GCA_013399135.1 Heliornis fulica | reverse complement strand
CTCGCCCCGGGGCTCCGCGGGGACGGCCCCTTCCAGGAGGGGACGTCCTGGAGCGCAGGTCGCCTCCTCGCCGGCCCCGGTGCCGTCCTCTCGCCAGGTGCGGCCACCTTTTGCTCCCCCGCGTTCTGACGAAGGGGCTTTTCCCTCGGCGCCCAGCGGAGATGCTGCTTTCCTTGGGAGGGAGACGACCCCTCGGGGTTTCTCCTCGCCCTTCTCACCTTCCTTGATGAGCGTTTCCCAGCGCAGGATGGAGAGCCATTTCCATTTCAGTGAGATGCGGCGAGGAGGACGGGGAGTCTTGGTCAGGCAGGGCTCGGGAAATGCCCCTTCCTCATCCATCCTCCTCGCCACCCTGGCACAGGCATCTGAGCGGTAACACTCTCTCACCGGCTTCTTGGCTGTTCCTCCTCCGTGGAAAGAGAAATGGGAGGGGGAGGTGTCCGTGCGAGAGGAAACAACTGTTACACCTTTTGTCATAAAGACAAAGAACTTGTCTTCATCTCCCCGCGTCCCTCCCTCTGGGGGCATATTGGCAGCACCTCAGCCACTTTGCATTGCTTCCTGGAGATGCTCCATCAGGATTCGGCGTGGCCCTGGCCTGCCCTTTTTTGTTGTTGTTGCCAATTACGATGGTGCCGATAAAAGGACACGTTGATATGTTTCCAAAGAGACTCGTGGTTTGAATTCCTGACATTGCTACGGCAATCTTATTTATTTATTTAATTGGCGGGGAGGGGGAATGACAACAGGAAGGGGGTATGTTTCTGTGGTTCATCGTGGTGGTTTGAAAGGTACGAGATCACGTGCAGTTGCAGCACTGTAGTATGTAGTACACAAACCAATGCCTTCTCTCCCTGTCTTATTTGTCTCCCAGTCCTGCAGTCTCCACATCATCTGCCGTGTGAAGAATGATGATTCCATGAGTGAACTTCCTTTCGGTTACCTGTCTGCTCCTATTGCTTGCTGCTCCTGGCCAGTGATGAGCCGTTCAGCTAGACCGGATTTACCGTGAAGGAGGGAGAGGCACAATGTGAATTGTAGACTTCCCATCAAGCTCCTTGAGCACTGTTTTTGTGTCTGTATATAAATCTGCTAGTATCGAGCACACACACTCTTAAACCTACGTTGGTATTCACAGAGTTGCTACTACTGTGTATGAGGGCTGGTACTTCTCACCGTCATGGCTTCGGTTTGGAAAAGACTGCAGCGTGTTGGGAAACATGCATCCAAGTTCCAGTTTGTGGCCTCTTACCAGGAGCTGATGGTTGAGTGCACCAAAAAATGGTAAGAAGTGACTCATGTCTCAGATGGTAGAGTAAGTTGGTGGTGCTGAAATGCAAAGGATGTGGCTTGTTTTAATTGTTCAGCATGTGTGCATTGGTCCTGCCTCCCCTCATGTTCTCTTGCCCACCCAGTGCAGAAGCAGCTGTGTGGGGTGCTTGTCTTTACAAGTTCTTTGCTGCATACTTACCTTGGACCTGTTGTTTTTGTTCTGTATTCTGATTTTTCTTAGCTGGCATTGTTGTTATCATTTAGAGGACAGGCATTTATTAGTTTGATATCTGTGACTTAGAGGTGTGAATTTGATGTCAGGTGTAGGGTGGTTTTTCTTTTTCTTTTTTATTTTTTTTTTCCTGTTTTGTTTTGATATTGCCTGAGAATTGTTTTTCAACTTTCAAGTCTTGGTGCTGAATGGTAACTGTTGATGCTGTTGTTAGCTGACTGAGGCACTTGAGATCAGCTCTGAAAATGGTGATGTTTTCATCTGGGGTGGATGCCCATTTTGATGTTTACTTTCTTACCTTTGGATGTCTTGTCTCTCCTTTTCCTACTTCCTTTCCATCTTTTAATGGGCAGAGAAAAGAGGAGGATCCTAGGGAATTGTCTGAACGTACTTGTTTAGTCAGACAGGAATTTTGTGCAGTGGTGGTCCAGTTGGATTGCTCTGGAAGCTGACTTCACAGCAGTTAACAGTTAATGGTATGGGTCTGGAGCATCTTCCTTCCTGTGCAAAATGAGCTTAAATAAATCTGCTAGGGAAGACTAGAAGCTGCTTTCAAATAGTCAAGCAAAGATTTCCATTATACTAATGCTTAAGTGCTGCTTTATATGTTTGGAATATTGACCTTACTGTCATAATTCCTCAGACTAGTGTGAGCCTGTAGTGTCAGGGGACAGAGAAAGTACCTTCCAGACCTCGTGGACCAAGATGTTCGAGTTGCCTTGTAATAAACTGCAGTCTTCTCTCTAATATTTGGCCTTTCTTCTCGTTGGCAAGTTGGGCACATACATTGGCTTCTTCACTGCTTATGAGTAGCTGCCTCAACAAATTTAAATTCTGTCTCTTGGAGTTGGAAATATCTTTCAGATGTGCTGGATGGCTGCTTGGTCATAAAGGAATGCTGTCACATTACAGAATATTTTAAGAAGTTATTTTGCCTAAAAATTTTTTCAAGATTACTGGGAATCAGAATGGTTTTGGAGGTTTCACTTGTTTTCATAGAATAAACTACAAATAAAAAACATTTTAAAAGTTGAAGGAAACCATTATGAGTATCTTGTGGGACATACTGTCTTGCTCAGGCCAAAGTGTTTTGTGCAATAGTTTTTGGTTTTCAGGTTTATTTCAGCAGTTGTGTTTATTACTTCTTATGTGTGTTTTTGGTTTGTGGGTTTGGTTTTTTTTGGGTTTTTTTTTTTTTTCATAAACTAGCCTGTTCTGGCTTTCATTTTCTCTCTGATTCACTCCTTGCTTGAGAATTTGCAGAATGCTTCAGCACTAAAATATGATAATACTGCATAGGAATGTTCAGCTTGGATCTGCAGCAAACTTTCACTCAAATTAAGAAAAACCTCACACACAAAAGTTCTCTTGTGAACAATCTTGTTAGTGTAGAAACAGTTAGCTTATTGTTTAATCCTAAACTACAATGCCCACCTAGCCTGTGTATGAAGCAGTGAAACAACCCTTCAAGACCTTAGATATGCAACCAATTTAAAAGAATTAGTTTGTCTTTCCGAATTTTTCATTTTACATTCTTCAGCTTAAATAGAAGCAACATCAGCACTTCTGTCTGTTATGGTGACGCAACAGTATGGTGGTGAAATGTGGATGAATTCTAGGAAAAACAACAATAAGGAAAAACATCACTCACAATCACTTTTTATTTTTTCTTTTGGTAGGCTTTTCTATTCAGCTTCCTCTTGTTTGGAGAACCTTAACAAAAATGGTCTTTAAGCGTGCAAGCTAAAGTGGAGCATTTCTGCCCTAAGTGTAACTCCTACATGAAACAAAAGGGTGTATTGGGAACCTTCAACTGAGGTTTTTCTTGACTTTGGAGAAGATACAGCCTTGCAGATGTACTGACAGCACTGGGGCTTCCTCTTGTTTCTAAAGCTGCTCTTGGAGTTTGGCCCGTGTGAGAACAAAAGAGAAATGAAGTCCATATGCTGCTCTTGCTGCAAGCACTCAGTACATATAAAGTGTCACTGCTCTCGTCTGTGTGATTGAAATGTAGTAAGCAGTGAGTTATTTTAATGTACTGGCATTTTAACAATGCAGTGTTTCTGGAGGAAAAGAATGCTCCATTCATATTCTAAAATAAATGACAATGCAGTCATCAACACACTTGAATCGAGATTTGTGTGTGAGCGAGGATGGTGTGTGACCAAGGCAGGCTGGGTGCCTGTCTGTGAGCTGCTATCTTCTGTTGATGTCTCTTGGACTCTTCAGAAAATGACCTGTGTTCTGGAATATTTATGGAATAGTTCTCTGCAACCTTGGGTATATTTCTGGTTGGCTTTAATACTTTTTGTCTTCTCTGAGCTTGGTTTGGTTTTGGTTTGTTTGATTTTTTTTTTTTAACATAATGTTCAAAATAGCTCCTGCTCTTGTCTCTGGAGTTCTGCTGGCTGTGTGGGAAGTGGCCACTACTCTGGTGTTGCTGAAAGGATTGTCCCCAAGTACAGTGGCATTTGTCTGGCATGGGCTGAAACTCTTGGCTTGCTGCTTCTGCTGTTTATAAGTTTTAATTCTTGTGTCCCCCAGCGAATGCCTGGGGACAGACACTCTCAGATGATTACTTTTCATTGGTGGTGCATTTGAGGAGGACAGGTCATGATGGAATGTCTGGTGTTGTCACTCTTTCATTGGAAAAAAAACTTATTTTCAGACAATTAAGGACTGAGTTGCTTCTTTGGCATCCCAGCTGCTCCCGCTGACCAACACCTCATTGTTGTGGCTGCTCCATACCATTGAAACAACGAGCAGTTAGTTCATTTAGAGCCCTTCATTAAAAATAAACAAATAAATGTGCTCTCTTGGTCTTTAACATGGATTAGTGAGTGACTCCTGCTACATAACACTTTGCATTAATCATACAAGCACTTGATTTTATTTTTTTTTTTAAAGGCGTTTAATTGGCAGTGCTGGAGCGTGTCATCCTCCACTTGTCCTTGGAATGAGCTGGGGCAACAGAGGGTTTTCCACTCAGCCTTGCCAGTGAGCTGCATCCTGGCCTGGCAGGACTATATGTGGTAGGGGAGAGTTAGTTTAGTCCTTACAATCGATGCAGAGGCATTAAGTAAAACCAGAAATCAGTTTTGTGCATTTTGCTTGGGCTTCTACCTGCCAAAGAAAGTTGTGTGTGTTATTCTGTGCTGTGGGAAGAGACTGTTGCTCTGTGGGGTGTGATGGGCATTGCTGGCAGGTGTAATGCTGTGCCTTGTGCCAGGGACCCAGTTCAGTTGCCTGAATGTGAGAATCTAGCTTTGATGTGCCTCTGGGTTTCCTGCCACTTTGGAGAAGCTCAGGCCTCCTGTTGATCCCTTGTCAAGCCAGCCAGCCTGGCACTCATCTCTTGTGTACCCTGGGGTTTCCCAGATGCTGCAGACCTCTGTTCAGGTGAGGGAGTCAAAGTTTTTCTCAGCAACAGGCTCTGCAGAGGAGCCTTCCAGAAGGATAATGCCCTTTTGGACGGGAGATCAGTTCCAGTATTCAGGCCAGGAGATGTGATAGCTGTTTATAGCAAAGCTGCTGAACACCTGAGCTCTCTGGAATTTATGTTGTCTTATTTTTGTGTGATGTCTTGTGAGTCAGGAACCCAACAGGGGCTTTGAGCATAGTTTTGACTGCTCTCTGCAGAGAATGGCCTAACCCTTACAGAGTAGAGGCTACCACATTCCTAATGTCCATTAGGCACTTCTGTGAGCAAGAAAGCTGCTCACCTCTGTAGGTGCTAACAGCTTAAAAATCCTGGAAAAGACTAAATATCAGGAGGCATTTCTACAGGGTTTGCCATTCAGAAGTTGCTGTAGAGATAAACAGATGGGGGATGACAGGTATTACAAACATTATAAAAAATAATGTGAACTGCTTTGCTTTTAAACCCAGAGAGCCGTGATGTTCTGAAAGGGTTAAACTTTCCCTGTATCCTGCCTTAGATGAAGGCAGGCTTCATTTCCATGAGGCAGGTTGCCTATTTTCATATCAATTAGGCTTGGTCTGAAGTAGGTTCTGTATTTTCCAATATTCTTTCTCTTTTGGAAATGAAGTAATGATTAATTTTTTTTCCTCCCTAAAAAGGCTTTAGCCATTGATTTTCCTATTGTAGTTTCACAACTGGATGCTGTAGGAATTTTAAGATTTGGCATGCATCGTGGATGGGAGAGAAATGAGCTTTTTGAGATTCCATGGTTCACACCAATCTGCCTGCCTTCTGGTCGCTGTTTTCAAGCAAACTCTTCAGTGCTAAAGGCCACCACAGAACTGGAGTTAACTGCTTGCTGTAGAAATCCTCAGGGTTTGCCTGTACAGAGTCAAATTGCTCAGTTCATTTCCTTGTTTTTCATGGTTGTTAAGAGGTGATTCTTGTCAGCACCTAAGTGCTTTTAATTATTCAAGATGTCTGCATTGAAACGTGTAACAAAAAGAGATACGGTTGCAGGTGAAGTCAAGATCTCTTTGAGTTTGTTTTAATGTGAAGCATGGTTTTTTTTGTGGGCTTGCTCTTCTCAGGGTTTGGTGAGATTTGCATTTGTACATTAGCCATGTCAGTATACTGTAACAAATACAGCTTGTGCAAAGAAAGCATCCTGCAGTTCCTCTGGGTTTTAGCTTTTTTTTTCTTCTCTATGAAGAGTGCGAGGACAGAGTATAATTTAACTAAGGAGAGATCTTTGATTCCACACCAAATAATTCCCATCTGCAAATACACTTTAGCATTTTCTTCTTTATTCATTTCCAGCTTTGACTGAGAACTTTGTGAGGGCTTAAATTGTGTGTCAACCTCATTATTTTCAAACAATCACCACCAGCTGCCTTACATGTCAGCCAGTCCTTCTCTTCCTATAGTCATTAAAACACATTTGCCATCCACACATACAAAGGCAGTTCTCCTCTGCCACCTTGCATCTCTTTGCTCTTCATATCTGTAAGAAAGTCCTTAATTTCAGCAATAGTAGATCAGCTCCATGGGTTCTCTGCTAATCCCAACTCCTTAACACCAGCTGCTTTCACTCCCTACTTTACAAAGCCGGTCTTCTGGCCCCGTTAATAGCCTTATGTCTGCTCGATGACCTCCAATTTAAGGATCCCTCACCAAAATTGTTGGTGGCATATTGTGCAGTGAAGAGGTGTGGATTCAACAGAAGAGTTATGGGTGTATATGAAATCTTCTTGCTGCTGACTTTTTCAGATCAACAGTGCTGTGTATTTATGTTCATTTTCTATTTGCAGCAGCTCTGAGGGTATTTGAATCTTTGTGTCCAGATCCTCAAAGACCTCATGGGTAGAAGCAGGCACAAACATTAGTATCTGTAATGTAGAAAGGTTTGGGTTTGTCCTAAATACTTGTTCTGAATGTTATTTTTCTGAGGGACAGAATTATTTCCAGCAATTCAGTGACATACCTCCCTGAGCATGGTGTAGCCAAAATAACCTAATCTGTTCCGTCTAACACGGAACAGATTAGGTTATATTCAAGTTGGAGACCAATCCATCTGAGTGGTCTGCCTTTCATTGAAAGGGGTGAGGATGTCTCCTTGCCTAACTGAAATACACTAATTTACCTTCTAACACAGTTATTTCTTGAGACAGAAACTCAGTGTGTAACTTCCTTGCAGAGCTTGACAAATAAATAAAAGCTGGCTCTGTTCCCACAGGCACTGGGTCTGTTGTTGCTTTGAACCCAATGGACTCGAGCAGCAGTACAGAATTTTTTTTCAGGATTGTGTCTCTGAACACTCTTTTGAGCTCTTTGTGTTTTGAGGTTAAGTAAAATGAAATATTATGACATGGTACAGGCCTCATCTGAGCTGAGGCTTCAGTCTCTCGAGCTGTATAGTGCCAGTCTGTTGCTTCAATTAGTTTTTAATTGGTTGGAGAATGCTGAAGTCCCTTTCACAGCTTGGTGTGAATGAGGAGAGGAGGAGTCTCATAAGGTTGACTAAACCTGAGGAAACTCTTCATTTGAAACAAACCCTTCAGTTACCATAGTAAAAGCATTTTGCTGGGGTGGCTTTCTGAGAATATGGGGAGAGGGGGGTTGTTTACTTCCAAAAAACTCCCCTCAGAGTAAACTGGGAGAGCATGTGAAGTGTGTGTTTGTTTCCTTGTCCCTTTCTCTTGTTTTACTCCTTGCCCTGGCAGCCTGTCTGCAGCTTTGCCATGGGACGCTCCCGAGCCGCCCTCTGCCCCACGTCTGTGTGTCCTGAAGTGGACTCTGAGGCACAGGAGCTGTGCAGCTGAACTTGTGTTCCTTATTTGAAGAGGTGCATGCTCCAAGAGGGTAAATAAAGCCATCCTTGTTTTCTTCCTCACCTCCTCTTTGTTTGAAGAATGTGTTTCTGCAGGATGCAGTTGATACAAGTGCATCAGAGCCTCTCGGCCGGGGAGCTGTAAGTTTTGGCAGTTAAGGTGTAGGGTACTTGTGGCTTTTGGCACCTGGAAAGGCGTTGCAGGACTCAGGAGCTGTCGGTTAAGCATGAGCTAAAATTAGCAGAAACACAGCTAATGTTGCTGTTGTGGAAGGCTTGAGGCTTTCTGAATTGAAGAGCGGAGCCGAGCTGTCACTGTCCCTCAGCTGTAGCCTTCCTCTGCTCTCCCCTGCCCCGAAGCAGAGGCAGGATGCCAGGAAAGCTGCCCGGTTCTCGTTAACGGCCGTCCCTTTCAGTTCCGATCTGTAAGGTGAGCGTGAGCCGCAGCAGCCGGGGAGCACACACACCTCCCCGCCGCTGCCCTGATGCCAGCGGGGAGGAGAACCTGCCAGAGGCGTGAGATGAGCCGCAGCTGCAGGCGAGAGCATCTCCAAGTGCTTCAGCTAAATCAGCCGGATCCTGAGTCAGCGCCCTGTGCTGCGCTGTAGGGTTTCCAAGCACAGAAGCCTTTGACATGAATCACAAGTGCAGGCCCTTCTCAACTGTACTTTCCATCTGCCTGCAAGCCTGTAAAGATGAGCAGTGCAGGAGTAGTTCTCGTGTGCCTGTTGAAGCTCTCTTTGTGGTGGAGAGTCTTTACTGGGTGTTCTTTTTTTTTCCTTCTGTTTTATTATTACTTAAAGAGACTTTCTTGAGTATTGCTCCAGAGCTGTGGCCGGGCTCTGCAGCTGCCTAACTGTCTGCAGCTGCTGAGCAGCCATCTTTGTGGATGTATTTATTTTAGCACAAACTGGTTTCGGGTTTTATTTCATGTGCACACTCGGCCTCCTGTGGGCTTTCTGTAGGCTTTGTTTTCGGTGAGCTGCTGGGTCGGAGCCTGCCAGCGTGCTAGTGGGTTCAGTCTTTCTTTTCTAATACATCTGTTCTGAAAAAGTATTCTGGTGCTGACCAAACATCACAATGGCAAAACAATTTCTAGTTTCAGAGGCATCTGAATTCAAATAATTGGGGGTGTTTTAAGGCATCGTCATATCGCATCAGTTTTGACTCCCATAGTACCATGGCCCACATTAACACCAGTTTCCTTGGTGCCATCTCCACAAGCACCTGTAATGGCCAGACACCCCCCATGTTCACTGCCTCCTTTCTTTACTGAGAAGTAATGTTTGTTTCCCTGCTGCTGTATGGTGGTCAGAGCCGTCTGGGACTGCTGGATGGGTGGCTTTGGCTGTTACAGTGGAGGATGTTTGATGGCTGTGAGCTTTGCTAGGAGCATATATTCATCCCACCTGTTGGGACAAGCCCTGTCAGCTTTCTTGTAGGCCAGGTGGATAAAAGACATTTGCTAGGTCAGCTCTAGGCTTTCCATTAGATACACACTGCCTGATGCCCTGAGATGATAGCTGTCTTGAGCTTTCTTCAGGGCCAAGACTAATGCACTGATGCCCATACTTTTAAATCCAGTGACATAAACTGACCCATCCCAGCGGTGCTCTGGGAGAGTGATTGCACAGCCAGTACTGTTGATGTCAAAAGAACAAGATTTTGAACTCCTTTTTCTATTCAAGTGCAAATCTTAACTGGATAGAGTACTTGGAATACTTGTCTCTGAATGGAGTGAATATTCATAAAACTTCCCTCTTACTTCATGTAGGAAAATTTTAAGAATGGGAAAGTCCTGACCCATTTCTCACCACTTCTTCTCAAACCATAAAAAGCAAAACAGTCTAGCACAGTGTTACTTTGTTTTGAAGTGTATTTGGGATGGTTCTGACTTACTATTAACACTTTATAAAACATGCTTTTTTTAAAATACCTTTTGACATTTGTGGTTTAATTCCCCTTTTTGGGGCATTTGAGTATGTAGAAAAGGGAATTTTAAAGGCTTTACTTTTTTATTTTGTTTCTTCCTCATTTTCTTGGTCAAATTATTTACTTTCCTCTCCTTAGATGGCTGCTTGGAGCTCCAGTGTCTGCATACCTTCTCAGAATACTGAGACACACAGTCTTGAAGCAGTGAAGGAATTACTTTTCCTTCAAATGAATTTTGATTATTCTTTTTTTTCCATTTTGAGCTGTAGGGTGACCAAGAGAAATCTTAACACCCTGAGTTCTTACAGTGGCCAACATGTTGGTGGGAGTTTTTGACAGAGTATTGGCAAAGTGCCTGAAGACTGGTACTGCTAGAACTATGAACATCTAGTGCTGAGGGTGTGATGCCTCCTTTAGACCAAGGCTGTAAGACTGTCCAGTAGAGGTGGGGGAGATTGGGGGTGGTAAGGCAGCTTTTTCCTGCCCCCACACTTCTCTTCCATCCTCTCCTGGGTAAATGCTACCCCAGCTGAATGTAGCAGCTGCATGGCAGGGGCTTGCCTGAACATGGTGATACAGAGAGCTTGGTAAAGGACAGTGTGACTGCCCCTGATGCATCATCTGCTAGCTCTGGGCTTGTGGCATACCAATGTGCCATACTGCCTTGCCAAGGCCTGTCATACCTCCAGACAAACACTGCTGTCCCTCTTCTGGAGAGCTTGGACAGCCCCCTTCTCTGATGTGTCAGTGCTGTCAGGGGTTATGACAAGCTAGCTTGCTGTCTTGCTGCTTTTGAACCTTGGGCATCCCCCTTATTTTTAGTTTTGCTTCGTAGGGGGAAAAGTTCATGTGTGATCTTAAAATGTGTCTGAATTTTCTGTTTGGCCAGCAAATTCAGTAGTGCATTGGAAAGTTTCAGCAAGCAATTTCAACTGAAGCTTATGATAGGACAAGGGGAAATGGCCTCAAGCTGCACCAGGGCAGGTTCAGATTGGATGTAGGGAAGAAATTCTTCACCAAAAGAGCTGTTGGGATGTGGCACAGGCTGCCCAGGGAGGGGGTTGAGTCCCCACCCCTGGGTGGATTTAACAGACGGGGGGAGGAGGTGCTCAGTCATGGACTTGAACTTAATGATCTTTTCTAACCTAGTGATTCTGCCATGGTGATGGGAACCTTTAGATGTTATTTCCACATTTTTTAGTGACTGAGCACCTCTAGATAGAATGCAGGAGGCCTGCTCAGACCCCGTGGCTGCAGGTAAAAAGCCAGTCACTCAACCCTTTATTAGACACTACAGAATCTGCAAGGGACAAAGCTGCTGGCAGCCCAAACTGTTTCCCTCCTCCTGGAACTATGGGTTCATTTCAGTTTGTGCTTCCACACGCAGCCCTTTGTGCAAATGTATTTTTGGAGCTGGGAGCTGCTAGATACATTTCTGTGTTTCTGTGCTCCCCATCTGTTACTGTAGCCGCCTCCTGCTCTAGCTGCCTCAGGAGAAGCTGAATCATGGGGGAAAATGGCAGTAAAACCAGGTGTGCTACCTGTGCTTTTCAGGGGGTTACCTGGCCCTGGTGCTTGGTGTTCATCCTCCCTGTCATCAGTAACTTCAGTACCTCTGATAGCATGGATAATTTTGATGTAGTACCACTGCAGGTGACAGTGCAGTCCCTTGTCTCCTTTCCTATTGTTGGACCAGGAAACAAGAATATGGATTTTTTTTCCCCTATATATTTTGTCTGTCTGGAAGTGGCCAAAATTAAGTGTTTAAAATGCACTAAATCTGCTTCCTCCTGAAAAAAAAACCAAATGCTGACTTAAGTAAATGAATTTATTTCAGACAGCTTGTTCTTGGGGAAGTAGAGCATGTACTGTGGAAAGATACTACTTCTGCTTTTAGCAGCAGCTGTTAAATGGGGGGTGTTTGCTTGATTTGCAGCTAATGATAAAGTCAACTAACTGTAATTTAAAATAAAAAACCAAACCAAAACTTGAGCTATTCTTGACTGTAGGAAGGTTGTAATATACCCTAACAGGTATTGTCTACCTCATTGTGAAATTTGCCAGTGTCTCCTATGGCTGACAAAACCCCATTAAGCCCTAGAAAAGCCAAAACCTGCTGCCTTGTTGACCTCACAGAGTGGGTTTTCTGCCCTCTTCCTTCTGTGCTGTGCCATCAATGGGTTTAGAGAAGACTTGGCCAGGTTTGCCCCAGGGATTAGTTTCTTTGCTGCCCTAGGAAGCCCCTAAAAATGGTTGGGCTCGCAGCATTTTACGTGGATTGTTTGCTTGTTGCATTTCAGCGTTGCTCAGGGATGGGCAGGGCCAGCAGGCAGAACATAAGGCTTTTCTCCCTGTTTGAATGTCTTCTGTCCTGGTATATGAGACAGATCCTGATGGATTTGGAGAATAGAGAACGGTGACCTAAATATGAGCAACTCGTGTGCAAAATGAAAATGATTATTTCAGAACAGCCACGGAGCCACTTTGTAGTTCTGCCAGTGTCATTGCTTTGGTTAGCACGGGGCTTTTCTGCTGGGGTCTGAACTTCTTCCTATACCAAACATTCCTCACAGCAAAGGGGAGCTTAATAGCAGGGGGGAGATGTTTCTGGAAGTGTGTAACCAGTGACAGCCTTCTGTCACCGGTGCATGGTATGTATTTATACATAGCTGAAGATGCAGTGTGACTGTGAAATCAATGTATGTTGTTGAACCATCTTAAGAGGAGGGAAGCCTGGATGGACAGCAGGATGAGTGGCTGTCACCAGTAAGGGACAAATCCTGCCCACCGTTGGTTACACTGGGGCACCTGGGCTGAGCAGGGCCAGAAATCTCCCTCTCCTTACAACCTCAGGCCACCTCACTGGTAAATTAAGTAGCTTTAGAACAGGGAAGTATTTCACATTGCTGAAGTGCTCAATACTGTAGTAAATGTATTCTCGTGTTGAATGCAGTTCCTTTCAGCTGTAATCAGGTTTTTTGTTCTATGCAGACAGATGTTGGCTGACCCAGGCCATGTAAAATCCCTGTGGCAAGACGTGCCCGCTTTAAAATGCAAACTTAGTGTGTCACGTTGAGCCTGCAGACGTGATGTTGCTGAACAAGCAATCTGCACCTTCAGGTACCTGGACCTCATCTGTATGCAGCAGCTTTGCTCTTTCAGTGTACCTTGGCAATCCGTGTCACACAGCACCTATCCTTCCCTTGTAGGCAGGAGGCAGCAGGACAGAAGTATGTTATCTAGAGACATTTCCATGGAAATAGCTGTACAGCCAGTTTAAGCACTTCTGTAGGAAAATTATGTAGACTTGTATTTCTGATTGTACCACAATAACTATTCCAGTTCAGAGGAGCTTCCCTAATAGAAGTTTTTTTGTTGCATAATCTCCCTCTTAAAGGGGGGTTACATCATCTCTTGGTGAATGCTAATTATGATTTCACCTCTTCTTGAGTGACAGCAATAGTAACAATCATAGTGTTAAAGAAAAAAATCTGACTGTAAAGTGTTCCAGGGATTCTTTTCATGCTGAATGAATTTTAACTGCATTATTTAAATACCTCTACCTTTAACTCAGGTAGAAAAAGTCTGGCTATTAATATCATACAATATAAAAAAAAGTCAGAGTGTGTTTGCAAGGGTTTCTTATGTAACATTTTGTATTCAAAAGAAGATTTATAGCTTTGTAAATAAAACTGCAGTACGTGTCTGGCTTTCCTCGATGTAATTCCACTCAGTTCAAATTGGTGTCCTGATCTCTTTAACCTGGCACATCCTTATTTTGTCACCATGTTGTATTTTCCTTTATAGAACTTATTTACAGTTTGGGCTTTTTGAGCTGACTATTGTACCAATTATGTTTTGGGTTTTGTTTTTTTTTTTCTCTTTATTTAAACCTGTGAAGTTTGTTTTATGCATGTGTGGGAGTAAAAGTTTTCTATAACAAGGCAAGTTCCCACTCACAGCAAAGAAATTGAGCAGTGTTCTCTCTTACTACCTGATGTAGCCAGAAGCTGCAGAGTAGGTTTTCTGAGACTACTGAAAGTAGAACTTGTGAAGCTATATAGATTTTTACTTACTTAAAATAGCAGTAGGAGTTATCTTTGTTCCTTATGTGAATAATTTGGTGTCAGCCTGTTTAGCACTCTCGTTTGTTTAGAGCAGAGTCAATAAATCCTGTGCAGTTTTTTCTGTGTAGGTATTTCTGGTTTGGAGGGGGAAATAAAGTCCTCTCTGCTTCCCGTTCTACTGCAGAGTGGGGTCAAGTAGCAGAACCAGCAGAAGTCAGAAAACCCTGGTTCCACACTAGGCTTCCTTTCAACTTCCCTCATAACTGTGTAGACAAGTCATCATTTCTATCACTGCCTAATTTGGGTGCACAAATCATCTTCCGTCAACTTTCCTGCAGTTTAATGTCCACAATTACTTCCAAGTAGGATTTATGTCTCCTGTTAAAAGGCAGAAAGCAGCAGCTCTCTGTTTGGTGGTACCAACATTAAAACAACTAAAAAGACACTTTGCTGTGTGGAAATAAGTATCAAGGGCTGGGTTTTTTTCTGGGCAAAAATTCTGCAGTCCCACAGCTCTACTATTAATGTGGTCTTATGTGGCTGCCATGTATAGAGAAAAAATCTCTGTTTTATATCTCTGAAGCTGAGATACAGATTATCTACTCTGCCCTGGTGAGACCACACCTGGAGTATTGTGTCTAGTTCTGGGCCCCTCAGTTCCAGAAGGACATAGAAGCTCTTCCCTTGAAAGAGCCCAGTGCAGGGCCACCAAAATGATGGAGTGGGACACCTTCCTTATGAGGACAGGCTGAGGGAGCTGGGGCTCTTTAGCTGGGAGAAGAGGAGACTGAGGGGTGACCTCATTCACATTTATAAATATGTAAAAGGTGAGTGTCAGGAGGATGGAGCCAGGCTTTTCTCAGGGATGGCCAGTGACAGGACAAGGGGCAATGGATCCAAGCTGGAGCAGAGGAAGTTCCATCTGAATGTAAGGAAAAACTGTTTGCCTGTGATGGAGCCCTGGGCCAGGCTGCCCAGAGAGGTTGTGGAGTCTCCTTCTCTGGAGACATTCAAGACCAATCTGGACACGTTCCTGTGTGATTTAACTGAGGTGATTCTGCTCTGGAGGGGGGGGTTGGACTAGCTGATCTTTCAAGGTCCCTTCCAACCCCTACTGTGATTCTGTGTAACTGTGGAGAAGGTACAGGAAACCCTCCCTGTACTGTCAGGTACTGTATGAACACAGATTTATGGTACCAAGACAATGCCTAACCGAGGAGAAATCTGCAAGCTACATTCTGCAGACTGGCAAAAAAGAAAAGGAGAGGGGCCATTTTTCTGAATACAATTCATGTTAGTGATGGGGTGATTGGCAAGTGTGTTTGGTCATCTGGGGGAAGAGAATGAACTGTTGCCGAACATTGAGCTGAGGTTGAGCAGGACAGATGAAGCAGAGTAGGTGAGGAAAACAGGCACTGTGATTCTGGGATGGAGGTGTGACCACATGATCACCGCTCTGTGGTTACTGAGGCAGGTTTTGGTTGTGGGGAGGGGTTTTTGTTTGCTATTTGTTTTCCTTTAAGTCATGTGTAATTAAGAGTTTGTGTAATGGATAAATGCCTTATTGAGGAGAAGGAAGTAATGTGTACCAGGCTCCAAGGATATCCTTTCTGAATTAATGTTTCTAAAATATTTTATCCCGTGGGGGCTATCCTGACCATGACCATAAGGACCAAGCTCCTCTTCAGTAGGTGATGGATGCCTGAAGCATGTAATTGCACTTGAAAGGGCACGTGTTAATTACTCCAGGTCCAAAAGTTCAGGGGACCTACACCGTTTTTGTCAGATTCACTTGCAAATGGTCCTGACAGTTCAAACCAAAAAGAGGTGTTTGTGTAGTAACTCAAGCACTAAATGAAGGAAGAGAATTTGTTAAGCTCTCCAAAGACTTTTGGGGAGTAAAGCTGGTAGGATGGAGCTCAGCTGTAACTCCAACAAAGTGCACAGCAAGATATAGCCTTGTCATTACTGAGATATAATCAGAGCTGTTGGAATATTCTGCTTTAGCTTGTTGACTTCAATATGTACATACACTGTCTGGATTAGAACTGCTGTTTTTTTTTTTTGGGGGGGAGGGAGGGTTCTTTTCCTTTCTTTTTTTCCCCTGCATTGCTGCATATTTATTCCGTGATTTATTTCCTGCTTGGACTTCACATAATAGTTTTTTCTTTGATATCACATGCACAGAATCAGTCCCAAAAATCCAACACTTGTGGAAGAAAGAATGTGGGTACTGGGGCAGCAGGGTGTAACATTCTGTTTCCTACCATAAAAAATTCTCAGGAATTCTATCGGGGGTGTTTGTTGCTATTAGTTCACTTGTGTATTGCTCCAGCATATCTGTCCTGTGACTGACAGTGTAAGAAGAAAATAGGGTGGCACATGAGGCATATGAAGTATTAGAGGTGAAAATGCAATAACCACTCTGAGTTTGGTAAGAGACAGGCTGAACTCTTGGCTCTTAAGAGAAACAAAGCTCCATCACCTGTTCCAGAATTGCCAGTCTGGTTTGTGGCTGATTCTTTAAGACAAGGACTGTGCAGAAATCAAAGGCTTCAAAGGCAGAAGATGTAGGTTCTAGCTCCGGTGCAGATATCAATGGGATCAACCTGGTTGCCTGTCAGCTTTACCTTCTGGATAGTTTCTCTTTGGTTGTTCAAACCCTTTTTTTTCCCACTTTGGGTGTTCTAAGATCTCTGGGTGCACATGATTTGTATCTGTGTCTTAAGAGAGGTAAGAAGGAGAGTGCCCAATTTGAGAACTTTGCTGCACATTTTGGCCCTCCTGCCCCCAACTTCTTCTCTATCCCCTTCTCCCATCCTGTTGCTGAGGGCCATGCTTTATTTGTGGGATGATGAATGGTTGTCAGGTCCTTGGGAATAAGGGCTGCACACATTGGTCTGCTTATCTCACAGTTATAGACTGGGACTCGGCACCCTCACAGGAAGAATTTCTTCCTAACATCTAATCAACATCTACCATGTTTTCAGTTTAGTACCGTCACCCCTTGTCATACATCCCTTGAAATAGTTCCTCTCCAGCTTTCTTGTAGGTCCCTTCAGGTACTGAAAGACTGCTGTAAGATCTCCCTGGAGCCTTCTATTCTGGAGGCTGATGAACCCCATCTCAGCCTGTCTTCCTAGCAGAGGTGATCCATCCCCTGATCATCTTTGTAGCCCTCCTCTGGACTCACTCCAGCAGTGAGTCTGTCTTATGCTGAGGAATCCAAAGCTGTATGCAGCACTCCAGGTAGGGTCCTGTGAGAACAAAGTAGAGAGAGAGAATCACCTCCCTTGCCCTGCTGGTCCCACTGGTTTTGATGCAGCTCAGAACACAGTTTGCTTTCTGGGCTGCAAGTGCACTTTGCTGGATCTGCCAACACCCCTGAGTCCTCCTCACGTCTGGTCTCAATCCATTCTCCATCCAACCTGTATCTGTGCTTGGGCTTGCACTGAACCATGTGCAGGACCTTGTACTTGGCTTCGTTGAAGTTCTTGCAGTTTGCATGAACCCACCTCTCAATCCTGACAGAGTCCCACAGCTTCCCTTTCCTCCAGTGTGTCACCTGTACCACACAGCTTGGTGTGAGTGCACCCCATCCCACTGTCCACATCACAGGCCAAGATGTTAAACAGCACTGCTTCCAATACCAGCCCCTAAAGGGTGTCACTTGTCACTGGCCTCCACTTGGACATCGAGCTGTTCACCTGTAACTCATTGATTGTCATCAGCCAATTCCTTATCCACTGAATGGATCTCAGTTTGGCAGTGAGAACCTGGTGGTGTGTGCCTGCACGTGCTGCTGGGGACAGCCATGTGCATCACCTGTGGCTCAGTGTGCTCTTTACAAGGGGTCTTCTGGTTTGGGGGTTGGGCATTGCAGAGGCAGAGCACTTTGTAGGAGCTGTTGTGCTACCTGTCTGTGAGTGGAAGCACCTCGAGTTCTGGCATGCACACCATGCCCCCTTTTGGGGAACTTCACAGTTTTGCTCCAGCCACGTGAGGTGATGTTACAAAACCCCCCAAAGGTCTGGCAGGTTTACTTTATAAATTTCTCCGCAACACTTACTTTGATTGGCTCTGAAATTTGTGGGTTTCAGTGACCCAAAGCATCTTTCAACGTGAACTGCATGGAAATGAATAAAATCACGCCTGGTTTGGTGCTATATTGCTTGTCTGGCTGCAGAACAAACAAACCCAAGCCCTGTATACTTTAAAACTGAGCGCTGGCATTCACCCGGAGCAGCGAGAGGTGAGCCCTGACTCAACCTGCAGCAAAAGGGGTTCAGCCTGTCTGTCTGCCTTCACCCAGGCCAGACCCAGCTGAGACCTGCAGCGCCAAGGACAGAAGTCTTGACTTAGCGAGATCAAGTGCACCCTCAGCAAGTTTGTGCGTGACACCAAACTGAGTGGTGCAGTTGACACACCAGAAGGATGGGATGTTATCCAGGGAGACCTGGACAGGCTGGAGAGCCTGAGGTTCAACAAGGCCAGGTGCAAGGTCATGCACCTGGGTCGGGGTAACCCCCGATATCAGTACAGGCTGGGGGAAGAAAGGAGGGAGAGCAAGCAGTCCTGCCGAGAGGGACTTGGGGGTGCTGGTGGATGAGAAGCTGGACATGAGCCGCCAATGTGTGCTGGCGGCCCAGAAGCCAACCGCATCCTGGGCTGCATTGGAAGAAGCGTGGCCAGCATGTCNGGTTGTTCAGCCTGGAGAAGAGGAGGCTGCAGGGAGACCTAATTATGGCCTTTCAGTACCTAAAGGGGGCCTATAGGAAAGATGGGGATAATCTATTTAGTAGGGCCAGCTGTGACAGGACAAGGGGTAATGGTTTAAGCTAACACAAGGTAGATTTAGACTGGATATAAGGAGGAAATTCTTTACAACAAGGGTGGTGAAACACTGGAACAGGTTTCCCAGAGAGGTGGTGGATGCCCCATTCCTGGGAATATTCAATGCCAGGTTGGATGGGGCTCTGAGCAACCTGATCTAGTTGGGGGTGTCCCTGCTCACTGCAGTGGTGTTAGACTAGATGACCTCTAGGGGTCCCTTCCAACCCCAAACATTCTGTGATTCCTCTGGTGTACGGTATCAGGGAAGAAAAGCGGCTGAGAAGGCGTCAGTAGTGTACGGAGTAACGTGTCAATGGCAGGGGCTAGATATGTCAGTGCTCATCTGTCAAACCCACAGGGACAAGGTTACATTAACAGCTCAAGCTGAGGTAACTGTTTTGTGTAAGGTCTTGTCTGTGCTCACCAAGTGGAAAAGTTAAGGAGAGCTGACTTAAAGCGTGAGGTATGTAAATAAAGCCACGCTGAACTCTCCTGAATGCGCTCATTCAGGAAATCTGCTCTTTGCCGTGGTATCCTGGTGGTCTGACCGTCCCCCAGTGTTCCTCTGGGAGCCCACCGACCGTTGGGAAGCTCTCGTTCTGCCGGAGCGTGGGCTCGCACACACGCGTGCGGTGCTGGCCCTGCTGGTGTTGCAGCTGAATGCTCCGAGTGTACATATATTCAAATTTTTCAGGCTGAGCTTTGTTTTACAGACTGAAAAGTGTGCTGGTTTATGGCAAATATGCTGAAATATGTGGAAAATCTTCTTTTGCAGAACCCGAGGAGTTTGTATGCCCACGCGCCTCTATTGTGTGTGGTGATGAGTCTGCACATAAGCTTCCCCCCCTCAGTGCTCTGTGAACCCTACACAGGAAAACAGAGTCCCGTTCCCTGGGCAGTCAGTTTACAGGGAGCATTTTAGTTGTTAGGCTTCTTTGCTGCTAACTAGGCAAATGTGTTGGAGCTCTGGTTTGAAATGTGATAATTTACAGTAATTTACTTGTAATTTTATTGAATCTAATGCCCTTCTAAAAGCTTGAAATTAAATTTTTCTTCCTTACTTAGTGCCAGATCCTGCAGTACTTAATCTGGTGGGAGCTTTTTGTCTTTGACTGTGAGAACATTGGTTTTCACTTGGCATAACAAGGTGTTGCAGTAAGTTTGAGGGGCTTTGTCTTCTGAGTGGATGGCTCTCAGCAGTTTGCAAGATTAAGAGTGTATTTTGCTACAGGAACCAACCTCTTTTTATTCACCTTTCTGCTTCCAAGGAGGGCTGCTTTTCACATTAGATGTGTTTGTGTTTACAAATATCTATCTATTTATTTATTTATTTAGAGTAAAATTGAGATCTAGGGTGAGACAAAATTACTTAAAATATTAAACTTCGTGCTCTGTGGGATAGAGGGGCTCTGTCTTTCTATCCCTTTGCCTCATTTAATGGTACAAGACTGGAATCCAGCCTGCAAGACATCAAATCCACTTAATAAAAAAAAACCTGGACAACATCCAGATGTCTTTTCTGTGGCTGCAGATGTTTCTTTACAACTGGCCCATGCTAAGATCCACCAGCTAATTAAAGTACCTATCAGACTAACGTGCAATCAGACATTTTGCTGTAGGGTGGAGAGGGTATGGGTTCAGTCTGTTTGAAGCTGATAGAAGTGTTAACCATGGTAACACAAGAAGAAGGACAAGAGGCAATGGGCGTAAACTTGTGTATAAGAAGTTCCACCTGAACTTCTTTACTGTGAGTGTGAGAGAGCCCTGGGACAGGCTGCCCAGAGAGGTTGTGGAGTCTCCTTCTCTGGAGACATTCAAGACCAATCTGGACATGTTCCTGTGTGATATAATCAATGTGGCCCTGCTCAGGCAGGGGTATGGACTGGATGGGCTTTCGAGACCCCTTCCAATGCCTGATGTTCTGTGATGAGGGCAGCATAGTGGCCACCATAATGACCAGGTTTAGTTTCCAGATACAAACTTTGTGTAGGACAGGTAGCAAAAGTCCTTAACTTCAGACTGAGATACCACCAGTATCAACTGCTTCTATCTCTCTTTGGTGGGAATGTAAGCCAGGAAGGGCCAGTGTTCACTTTTTAGTGGTTTATATCTCCAAAAACGCTTCTGTAGGAACACTGAATGAAAAGGCTGACTGGGCTCTGCTTATGCAATTGTTGACTTGAGTGACAGCTAGATCAGGTTGTAACAAAAAAATAGTATATAGGAAGATAACTGTCTTTAAATCTCTCAAACCAACCAAATAAAAAAAAACCCACACTCCAAAAAACCCCACAAAATAACAAAAAAAAAAAAAAAACAACCCAGCAAAGCAAAAATAAAAACCAGAAATCAACAACCCTGGATGCCTGAAATTGTAATTTTGTGCATTTTCAGCATCAGCATGAATTCAGCTATACAATAGGTTCTGGTTTTATTCTCTTCAACTGAAGCCCATGCTTTAAAACAGCCTTATTAAATATACTATTAGTTTCCAGCTTAGCTGGAAATAATTAGTTGCAATCTAGTTCAGATTGCTGTTGGGCATCTTGCAGATAGCAGTTAGTAGCAAAATCTGTTTAGGTCCTTAGTGGTTTTAGGGGATTTTTGCCCTTGAAATGAAAATGGTTCATCAATTGTATCTGCAAACTAGGAATTTTGCTATTTTCAAAATACTTTCAAGTTTTTAAAAGCTGTAAGACTTTTTTTTTTTTTTTTACATTTAAAGATCTCTAATTTCAAGTTATGAATTTTTAGATTTTTTTTTTCTTGTATCCAGCCCCTAGTATTGGCAGAGGTTTTGCTTGGTCTCTTGAGTTTGAGTTAACATGTTTGGTGGTGTTTTTGGTTTTTTTTTTCTTTCTTAGCCAGTACTTGCTGTTGGATATGAGCCAGGGGTGTGTGTTCAGAGGAATTAATTAAAAGGCTTGGTCAGTTTAACTTGCTAAAAGTGATACATGTTTTTAGATCTCGGATGAATTATTCTAGCGGAAGAATTGGTGATATATAAATAGAAATAGTGTTGATTTTGAGATTGACTTTTGTAATCAGAACGTGTTAACTTGTGTTTCAGGAGGCAGCTTGGAAACGATGTAACAACTTAATTAAACAGATTGAGCAGGAAGAGGAGGAGTAGTTCTCACTTGCAGTCTCTGGAATAGTTATTTATCTGTAAATGTGTATCATATCATTTGATTTCTTATGGCCATACCTCAATGTTAATGCAGCTCTGAAAAGGCTGCATGAGATGGGGCATCTCATGGGAAATGATAGTGACAGTTTCCAAGGGTCTGTAGCAGTTCTTTGAAACCATATACAAACTTTTGTAACTCTGGTAATTGGTGTTTTTATTTCTTAACGTGCAAGAAACTGATTGCTTTATCTTTAGAGAACTACCCACACATAATGTATTACTGCAGAATCTGTCATGTTGGCTTACTCTAATTTCTTATATTTTGAAGGTCTCGTTAAGCTTGGAGAGGACGAGGGCAGTAGAAGTTTAGGGCCATGCTGTTTTGCTTAGCTGGCAACTGTGTGACTTTGGTTTGGACCAAATTTAAACACATGGTTCCCATGTTTCTCCACAGTGCTTTGAAGCTGTGCTGCTTCTGAGGTCTTCAATAGCTGGTGTGTTGCTACAGCAGTAACATCTTCTGGTTTTGTGGCTCCAAAGGGCGTCAGGAAGGTGCGTTACCTCCACCTGTGCCCTGGCTGTGGAGAAGAGCAAGGAGGCATGTTCCTCCTGGGAACTGGGTGCTTTGCTGAAAGCCCTGCAGTTGGTCATTCAGCCACGGTGCTGCCAGAATCACAGCTGAGAAAGCAGTTCAAGATTCCATCTTTCACCGCAGTCCTTTCCCACAAGGGGATTTGTGCTTCTTGATATCTGTTGGGCTGTGGCCGAAAGCACCTGTCAGTGTTTGCAAAGTCTGGTCTTCTGGGCAGAGATAGAGGACAGGAGCTAGTGCAATGTGCCATGGTTTTGCTTCTCCTTCCCTTTTTTCTTCCTCTTTGGGATACTGATTTGCAAAAGTGAAAGGAAGCTGCTGGCAAATGAGGAACCATTAATTGGAGAGCTTGTTGTGTACAAGGCAGGAGTGCCCATGTCTCAGAATAAATATAGATTAATTTAGGGCTCTGTAAAGTCATTATTTAGAAAACTAAGTCTGAGTTTGTATCTCACCAGCCTTTCCACACTACTCCTTTGGTATGGACCCAAGCATACTGTAGGTCTGCCCCTTACATCTGTTGCTCTACCCGGTGTTAAAACTGCAATCTCCCTTGGGGTGTAAATCACATTTGCCCTGTCTTAATAGCTTCAAGCTTTCAAACTTGCAAGTATTGAAGAGGCAAACTGCTGTATGTCTTGGAACTTGTTTGTGTTATGTAGGTATCAGCCTTTTTCTGTTGATTGTCTGACCATCTCAAAAACTCTGATCTGGCCACCTAAGGGAGGTGATGCAAACATTCACTTCTCAAGCTGGTACCATTTAGCACTTGTTGGCCACTCAGAAACTTCAGGTGTGTTCACAATTTCTGTGTACCTTCAAATGATAGAAGGTGCTTTGATTAAATCAAAATAGGGCCTTTACAAACAAAACCAAACAAGAAAGCCCTTGTGCCGTTGATTTGGAAAGGGTCTTTGAAAGACACGTGGCGCCAGATTCTCCTGCTCACACTGAACTGTAGTTTTCTTCAGGATGAATCCATGGATTGCAAAGGGAGGAGCATGGTGGAGTCATTGACACAAGTCCTATCGTAGCTGTTGGAATCTCTGTGGACCAGAGGTCAAAACTTTCCTTCTTGTCCCTGTGTGTGCATGGGAAGCTCGCCCAGGCACTAAGAGCAGTGAAGATCATCCTCTTTTTAGAGTGTTTGTAGTAAGCTATGCAGAATTTCTTAAATCTATTTTAGACAAATTGGAGGAAGAGGAATCTGTTGCGAGTAGCTCAGTTTTGGTAAAAGATACGTGCTTTTTTTCTGTTCTGCAGGAACTGCAGAAAAATAAGGCTTTTTTCTTCTAGTGTTTCCATATTGAGGAACAGAAGGGCCTTCGGTTTGAATGCTTGTGGGGAAAAGTGATGTGAAACGGAATAGGCTCTGTTTTGTAATGGGATCTGATTAGAATGGACAGTCGTGTGCCAACAGGACTAGTTTATATTTTTAGTAGAAAAATAACATTGTTTAATGTGGGCAATTGTTTTTAATGGGGTCAAGCTAAGTTTCAGGCAGCATTTGTCAGTCAAAGAGCTTTATTTCAGTTAAGTGTTTTGCACTTTTTATTCTGAGACTACATCTAATATTTACACTAGCAGCGCTTCAAATAAGAAGGGATAAGGCACAGTGAGATGGTATATTCAGCTGAGACCTTCAGTGTATCATTAGACAGAGGTACAGGTAGGTCGGAGTGTGTGACTGAAGTCGAAGCGGAGGCTGATGCTGTTCAGTGCCTGGCTTAACATTTTTGGAAAGCTGTACAGTCAGTGAGGACAGAGCTGGAATTCGAAGTTCCTGGTTTACTTTAGCTCAAGATTGCTAAAACTGTATTTCCCTGCTTCTTTTTTCTAACTTAGGTGTTACTGTTTTCCACCGCGGTGAAGAGAGAGGCTGGTAACTCTGGTCACTCGTGTCCGTCTAAGGAGGTGTGGGACGTGAAGGCTGGGTGTGCTGAGTCTGCCTCCAGCCCTTGGGGTTCATAGCAGGTTCATAGCAGGTCTAGCACTTCCCCTTGTTAAACAAGCTTTCAAACCTGCTGTTACGTGTGAGGTGAAAGCGAGTTTTATTTCTGACTGGTTTGTGTTTACTCACTTGGTAGCTGTCGGGCCCAAGCTCTGCAGGGAAGAGTTCACCGATGTCCAGGACTGGGTGGACTTTGCAAGCAGGTTTGGGTGGTGTGTGCTCTCGCTGTGCACCGCTCAGGAGGAGCAACCGGCTGACTCTGGACTGAAGGCTTTTTTGAATTTATTTTTTAAATATTGATTCATTGTTGTTATAAAAGTAGAAGACTAAGTATTTTGGATAAAAGGAACATAAAAAGGAAAAAATCTGGCATCTGAGGAAGACCTGGTTCACGTTGGTCTCTGTGGACTTTCCACTGTAAACCAACATCCTCCGCTCTTGCTGTTGGGAGTCTGAAGGGCCCCAGTAGGCCGTGCTCCTCCCTGCCAGTTAGCCTGAGCCCAGCCTGCGTTTTGTCAGGGTGTGATGCTCTGAACTTACCTGGCTGGGGAGGTTGGCTTTATGAGCAAGCTTTTAGGTGGCCTTAAGCAGCTTTTGGTTCTTATAGGCCTTGTTTGTTGTAGAGTGTTGGGAGGTGTTTCAGGTGTGGTAGGATGTGTGTAGCATAGACATGTGGACTAAGCATTGCTGGAGTAAATGTCTGCCTAATGGGGGGTGTCTGTGATTATGGGAGAGTGAGTTGAGATGTGCTTGGTCCTTCTGGTAGAGTACTCTTAATCCTTCCTTGGGACAAGCATGGCTAGATTGGATCCAGCAAAGAAAGCTTCTATAGGAAGGGCAGCTGGATGCGTCATAAAATTCAGTGACCAGTCAAGGTATCCTCCCATTGCTGCCAAAAGGATATTAAAGAACAAAACCTTTGAGGACTAGGGTTGGTTTGTGTATTCTGCAGTGTAAAAGTCTGTGGTAAAAAGCTTTAAGGAAAGTTAATGTTGGGTAGTCCTTTCAGGTTTGTTTTGCTCAAGATTCTGTGCTGCAGTAACTCCTTGAAAAACACAGCAGAGTCTGTCCTTGTCGCTTGTTCTGAATAATGGATGAACTTGAGCTTTGTTTAATCCAGCTCATTCTGCAAACTTTGTTTTTGTTTGGTTTGAGAAAACCAAGTCAGGGCAGTACATACTACACATTCCACGCTCAGCCTCGCAGATTGGTGCTGTGCAGATTCAGTAGGTCTGGCTGCAACGGTGACAGTCCTAGTGTCACATTGAGCCCATTTTTTATTTAAACCAAATAGTGGCAGACTAGAACTTCTTTTGGAAAGTGAAACATAATCTTGAGATGGAAATCTTGTAGAGGCCAGCCTGTTTAACTGCAGATATATTAAAACCCCCTAAAATTCAGTTCATGAGGAAAATCCCAGTCTTTCAACACCATATGTAGTCTTGGAAAAAATACATAGAGACCTCTGGTGGGAAGAAGTGAAGGGGGAATTTTCTGACTTAAATGTAGGAAAGGAAGATGCAGAAGTGGAAAAATCTCAGCTATGGTGTCCTCTTGCTGTGCCTGTTTTAATGATTTCTCTTGTGAAGTTTCTCAGTTTTGCCTAATTTTAGGGTCTTGGTGCATATTCTGCAATGAGTTAGGTTGGGAAATTGCTGATTTGATTCGGATGCAGCCTGACATGGTAGCACTGAGAGATGGTTCAGAATGATGTTTGCAGGCCTCAGGCAGGAGTCTGCAGTGGAGAGGTGGAGGCAGACAGGATTGGCCAGGTCAGCATGTCAGCTATCTTACCTTAATTTACTGGTGGATGTGTCTTCCTAGCGTTTTGTACAGCTACGCTGAGTGATGTCTGGGTGTAGAATGTTTTGAATATCCTTAGCTTCCACCATGGTGGAAGGTAGGAAGGAATACCTCAAGCCCCTTACTGAAATGCACAGCTTTTTCTTGTAATTACAGAACTCCAGGGGTTGGAAGGGACCTTGAAAGATCATCTAGTCCAACCCCCCTGCCAGAGGAGGATCACCTCGATTAAATCACACAGGAATGCATCCTGATTGGTCTTGAATGTCTCCAGAGAAGGAGACTCCACAACCTCTCTGGGCAGCCTGTCCCAGGGCTCTGTTACCCTCACAAGGAAATAGTTTTTCCTTACACTGACATGGAACCTCCTCTGCCCCAGCTTGGACCCATTGTCCTGTCATTGGACATCATTTTATAATTAGCTCAGATAGGTTTTATCTGCATGACATTTTATGTTCCTCTTAATGTTTCTGGCTTTTGCAATCAGTGCTGGGCTTTCACTCAGCAACAGGACTTGTTTGGCAAAAGCATCAACACATGACGTCACTCTTACCGGTATCTCTGGGCCTGTTTAAAGCGTTGACGATGACTTGGCTGCACTTCCTGGATGTGTAGGCAGCTATGGAATTTCATTCATCAGGACCAACAGGAAATTCTGATGGGTGAAAACTTCATCCAAGGCTTGTGGAAGGCCATTGCTTGATTAGTTGATGGCCTCATCCTCTGCATAGTGTAGATCCCAGTTTAGAAGACTACACTGCAAAGAGAGCTTTCCAAAGCAATTAACTGTAAAATGAGGAAAAGTAACGTTCATCCCAAGTTAATGGTGGTGTAGAACCGAATGTGTTTATTTTTGAGACCATTAGTGAGCCTTGATATCATTCTCTCACTCATGTAGACAGCTGTGTGTGGTGGGGAGGGATGCTTGGTTCCTAATGAAAAGCTTGCATGTTATGCTAGTATGCACAAAATAGAGGGGACAAAAGGTTATTAAAAAAAAATTCTTATCAGAAGCACTTTGATATTAGTCCTCAAGTAATTATTTTTATCCTTCAATAGGTGCATCTGCATGCTATTGTGCTAACACTGCTGCTTCTCTTGTTAATTATACTCTTTTAAGCTTGCTTCGCAAGAGTAATCTAGGAGCGTGCAATAATTAATGCAGTTCAAATCAAACAGTGTGTGTAAAACAAGCTCAGCCAAAAAAAAAAAGAGGAGGGGGGGAGGGGATGGACGATGACAGAAAATAATAATAAAAATCCCACAAACCCCAGCACTTGGGCAATTAGGGACCAAACCAAATATCCAGGCAGTGGTGGTCCATGTAAGGTACAGAAGAGGCACCTTGTGCGTCGTAGGCGGTTAAAGACCGTGGGATGTTATTAAATGTGATGGCACCTTGTTACAGATAAATGTTGTTACCTATTTTCTCTCCTTTCATCAGAGGTCTTGTCATTGGCTGTGGTGGTCATAATTAAAGTTAAGGGCATTTGCAGTTCTTTCCAACAACAGATTCTAAACAGAAGTCTTTTGTATTTTTCTTTTACCAGGTGGTAAACTTGGTGGGGAAATAGGTCCTGGTCAGTGTTATCTGTTTCTTGTGAAAGGTTTACAAAACAAGACCTAACAGGAGACTGACACCTTTTATGTCCTCCTTTCACAAATGATATTTGGAGTGTTCTGCAATCATAATATTGTGCCAGATATTTCCTGGAATGATCAGAGAAAACCCCTGAAGACCTTGAATCTCCTTTTCAATTAGCAAAGCTTACAGCATATAAGGCGATGATCAGATGAATGGATATGTGGAATGTTTTTATTACTTTATTTAATTATTGTGGATTTGGCAAAGTCTGGTTCTAATGTTTGGCATTTAAAAAAAACCCAACAAACAACAACACCTTTTTTTCAATGGGAGAATTGAAGATACCAAAATCATGGCTCCCATCTGTCAGGAAGAGCAGACATGGTTTGAATTATAGATGGTTTGTTAATTTGTATTTTAAATCCCATTGTAGTTGCTTAGTATGCAGGGCAGTGGTGAAGTTCTTTTTCTGAGCCACATATTTTGAAGTCATAATCTTCCCTGCTTCTTTGCTGAGCAAGTTTCACCCGTGAATAATAAAATGAGTTTACCCTTTCTTTTGGAATGGCTTCTTGTGAGCTGCACATAAATGAGTCAATAGCAAATCCAGTTTTATGGTGGGCTTTGGGATCCAAGCTGGATCCTTGGTTGCCCACTGATGGGTACCTGCCTTTCACGGTGCGGTACCTGATGCCCCAGTGAAATGCAAAGCACCCTCAAGGCAGTGGTATTCGATGCAGTACAGAGTTAAACACTCCCAGTTAGGGAGTTCCACACTCTGGTGGTGTGGAACTGCACAGGTTGAAGCAGTTCCTTAGTGAGGAGATGTAGCTGCTCAGCTAAGACTCAGTTCCTTCCTCCACTCCAAACCCATCCTCTTAGGGTCAGTGGTGTGTTACTCCTTACCTTAAACATACTGGCTTTGCTGGAGCCAGGTAAGTGCCTGTCTAAAAGCTGGTGGGTTTAAAGGAATGAGAAATACTGTTCGTACAGGACAGAAAAGTGTTCTTTAAGTTCTTTTGTACCTGACTGTATTTGTTCAGCTTGTGCCATTGTGGGTTTTGTATTCGAAGCAATCTCAGGGCTTATAAAGTGAAGTTGCAAGGACACTCACTGAAAGGGGTCATCTTTCTTATTCTCCATTTCATTCAAATTAACATCAGGAACGGTGTGGCCAGCAGGACCAGGGAGGTGATTATCCCCCTGTATTCTGCACTGGTGAGGCCTCACCTCGAGTACTGTGTTCAGTTTTGGGCCCCTCACTTCAAGAAGGACATTGAGGTGCTGGAGCATGTCCAGAGAAGGACAACGAGGATGGTGAAGGGTCTGGAGANTACTGAGAGAGTCATCAAGCATTGGAACAGTCTACCCAGGGAGGTGGTTGAGTCCCCATCCCTGGAGGGGTTTAAAAGATGGGTAGATGCAGTGCTTGAGGACATGGTCTAAGGGTAGACTTGGTGGCAGGAGGTTAATGGTTGGACTGGATGGTCTTAAGGGTCTGTTCCAACCTTAACAATTCCATGATTCTATGATCTACCCGATTCTTCCAAAAGGATATTTGCTCTCAGTGCAGGAAGCGAGCAGCCCACCTCTGCAACACAAGGAGGGCACAAGTCTGCAGTAGCCAAGGTTACTTAGACACTCTAAACACACCAACTGCTTTGTGGGTTTTGGCCATTTCCTGTCACTGAGCCATCACTAATACCCTTGAATGCAGATTTACCGATTAAAATACGAGCTGGGGTTTTTCTTCTAGAAATATATTGGCATAAAAGAGCGGTCGAGCAGACTGTGGAAGAGGAAGTTGCTCTTGACTTTGTTTGTAAAAATGGTTCTGTGGAGATGTTTAAAAAAATTGTTGGATTTGTGACTTTGTTGAAGCAGGTCCTGTAGAAAAGCTGCAGTTCTGTGTTGTGTTCCTGTTAAGCATGTGGTTACACTTAGTGGGGAAACTCATCCTTTGGGATAGTTTCTTCTCTTCACTCCTCTCGCAGTTTCATGCTGCTGCATTTTCTGTCTCCCTGCCATGATGGCACTCTTTCTTTTGCTTTGGCAGAGCCCCTCTGCGTCTGAATGTCTCTTATACTTGAAGCTGAAGGAGCAAAGTGTACTCAGTACTTAACTAAACAAATACATGTGTGAAAGCCTAAGGGAGCAAGTGCTGATTGTGCTCTTCTGTCAGTGCAGCTTGGTCTTCCCAGGATGAATTGGGACCCTAGTTGGCTTCTTCATATCAGCGTGTTTCTCTGTATTTCTGGCAGAGGGAGTTCTTCAAAATCTGGAAATAAATCCAGGCTTGGTGATAACTGTGTGACACAGACACAGCTCCCGCTCGGGAACTGCGCCGAGGCACCAGCTGTCTCTGGCAACCTGTGCAAGGCCAAGCACACAACGGCATGCCTTGAACCAAAATGAAAGACTTAGGGTGAAATGTGAGGTCACTTGCCAACTTGGGACAAGCAGGCTGGTATCTCAGGAGGTGACAGCCCATGTCTTACTGCCCATGTCTGATTTACTATTTTTAAATTCAGATTTTTAAGGATTTCAGCACCGGAGCTTGTCAACCCTCAATAACTGTTTTAATGTAATGATGTTTTTTTCAGAATAACTGTGGTGTATCTACATACAGCCCCTTCTTTTATATTTTCTTCTTTTTATTGAGGAATATTATTTATTGAGGCATAGCCATGGGTCTTTTCTAGGTTATCCCATAATAAAGAAAGGCATCTATATTGCAGGACTGCAGATGTAGATTCATTCCTACTTTGAATTGACTTGCCTTAGTGCTGATACTCTGTTTTCTCACTTTGATCCATGGTCTTGCTTCTCTTGACCCATTTGCACATGTGTATAACTGTTCCTGGGCCACCTCCATCAGGTTTGGCTTCCTGGTTTAAACACTGGCACCACATAGAGCTGGGTGTGCTGCTTTGTTCTTCCTGCTTGTGGCATGTTTCTCCCAAGGGAGATGATCCAGGGCTGTTGTAAGAAAAAAAATCACTTCTGATGCAAAGATGAGTAAGTCAAGCTTAAACCATGTCTAGAGGGACAAAGTGACGTCACCGTTACCTGAGTGGGAGCTGCAGGAAGGTAGGGACCCGGTTAGGATCCTTAGTCTCCTTTAGGAAATGGATGGAAAATTGAGTGTTCTCAGGAAAACTTGTGGAAATTTACTGTTTATGTGTTGGAACTCAATGCTTTCATGGTCTACTAAGTATATAATGACGAATGTCGTTTTGTCTGATGTTCCTGTTCACCTGAGCAGGGCAAGGCTGCCACATGTATAGGGGCTGGCTCTCCTGGCAAGGAGAAACAAGGGAAGAGATGTGCTGCCAAGCTCTGTGTCCCTTTAGATGAGAGGGAGAAGAGGCAGAGAGCTGGAAGCATCCTGGACTTGTGCTGTTCCCTTTAGCCTCTGCAGGACTTGTCATGCCTTTTCACAGAGCAACCAGGGTGGAAAAGACCTTTAAAATCATTGAGTCCAAATGTCCCTGTCCTCTCCTAAACCATATTCCTAAGCACAATCTACCCATCTTTTAAATACACCCAGGGGTGGGGACTCAACCCCCTCCCTGCAGCCTGTGCCACATCCCAACAGCTCTTTCGTTGAAGAATTTCTTCCCCACATCCAATCTGAACCTGCCCTGGTGCAGCTTGAGGTCATTTCCCCTTGTCCTGTCACCTGTCACTGGGCAGAAGAGACCATCACCCACCTCTCTACAACCTCCTGTCAGGTCATTCTAGGCAGGGATAAGGTCTCCCCTCAGCCTCCTCTTCTCCAGGCTAAACACCCCCAGCTCCTCAGCTGCTCCTCAGCAGGTTTGTTCTCCAGCCCCTTCCCCAGCCTGGTTGTCCTCCTCTGGACCCGCTCCAGGACCTCAATGTCCTTCTTGTAGTGAGGGCCCAGAACTGACCACAGCACTCGAGGTGCAGCCTCGCCAGTACCGAGTCCAGGGGGACAATCCCCTCCCCAGACCTGCTGGCAACACCGGTTCTGATACAAGCCAGGATGACATTGGCCTTCTTGGCCACCTGGGCACACTGCTGGCCTATGTTCAGTTGGCAGCCAACAGCTCCAGGTCCATCTCTGCCAGGTCCTTTCCCTACTGAAGCTCCTGGTTGTGTGTGAGTCCCACTCTTGGAGGGAAGGTTGTCTTCAGTGTAGCCACCAATACTGCAGAAATTCATCTTCTTTTAACTTTCCTCTTTGCCCTTCTATCCCCCACCTTCACATGCTTTTGACATTTTTATTGTGCTCAGAATTGAACGAGTCAAGGTTAAATTAAATTTGGTTCACAAGCTAGTTTCTGTAATGAGAATAAGTCAGCTTTCAAGTGCAAAGTCACATAGCTCTAGAAAAAAATGTTTATTGCAGGCATGGGTTTGGATTGCTTTGCTTCAAGGAAATTGCCTGGGGGTGTTTGGGTTTTTGTTGGTTTTTTTTTCCCAGTGGCACAAAAATAGCTTCCATCAAAGGAACTGGGGGTGTGAGCCAACAGATGAGAACCTAACACACCCCACACCAAATGAGCAAAGAGCTTTCGAAGTACAGCAGGATGACCTCGTTACCAAGCAAGTTTTGCAGGAGAAGCCACAAGAAGAGCCAGCCTGTGGTTTAGGTCACCTAAACAAGCCATAAGAGCAAATTTAAATGCAGTAGATTATTTCACTTTCAATTTATCCCAACCTGGAATTTAAAGGATATATTAAAGGAGTAAGATGTAATCCAGGAAAGCTTAGTTTGTTGGTTCCTTCCCAAGATCTGTCTTTAGCTTTTTTTCAGGAGAATTTTAGCTCTGGTGGGGTTAAAAGTAAACCATAGGTGATGTGTCAGTTTAATTGTAGCCTGCAGAAACGATGAACAACCCAGTGGGAAGGTGTGTAATACGGTGGGCAGTGCTGCAGTGCTTAAACTGACTTGGATTTTAATTGGAGATGTTAGTTGTGAAGTAGGTGGTCTCCCTGTGATGAAACATATGAACTCTGGTTTTGTTATTCAGAATACTCAAGTGGATTTACTTGGGTGCATCTTTTAATAATGATTTGAGTACATTGTATCTTGACTCCTTCTTGGTAACATACTTTCTTTTCCCCTGTGATTTGATTTTTAATATGAAACAGGTTTTGCTGTTGGCTTTAGAAATGTGAGGATTCTTTCATCAGTGCTTCTAAAATCTGAATTGCAATTTTATTTTTATTTTTCCCAGGCAGAATTGCATGTTTAGCACTCTTAAGTGGAGATATGAACTCTACTCAAGATCATTTGTGGGTGTGGATTTTCAGTCAGGCTTGTTGATGGAATTTGGGTCATCAGCCAGAAAACAAAGCTGGAGCGGAGGGGCAGGAATCTCCAGAAGAGAGAGGTCAGGGTTTTGGAAGCAGGACCAGAAGTTTGGTCATATGATGGGAAGTGTATCATGGGTCAGAAATAAAAAGCCTGGAAGTTAGGTCAGTACCAAAAAATCACTCAGACACAACTGCAAAACTAAAAAGGAGGAAGTAATAGGGCTGTGACTACTAACCAAGAAATCTCAAGAAATTGAAAGAGAAAATAAATGGTACTGGAAGGGCCCTGTATCGAGGTTTACACTCATGACAAATACCTCGCCAGAGGAGCTTGGAGAGGCACACTGAGTTTCAGCATGTTTGTCCTCTGGAGTAACAGTTGAGGAAGTGCTGATCTATCTGGCTGCAGTCATCCAAGAGCCTCACCAGACTCGATTCTCTTGTGGTTTGAGGTATTCAAGTAGAAAAAAAATAATCCTTGTGGAGATGAAAAAGGGAAATTGCTTGGGTGTTTTGCAACCTAGCAGTACCTTTTGCAATATGTTGGTGTAGAAATCAAACTGGAGTTTGCGTTGGTGTTTACTTTGGGTACTGGATTCTTTCCTAGGTGTCTTTCAAGAGGCTGGATTCTGTTCTCTGCCCTGTGGTAGAGTTTCTGCTCAGATGTGCTGCTAGCTCTGGGAGGGGGGTGCCCACAGGCAAGGAGAGTGGGAGGAGAATGGCAACATTAGGGTGCAGACAGCCTTTATCTATAAATACACAATAGCTTTCCTGTTAAATGACTGATGCCGAGAGTGGGTTTTAGATGAGCTATTTTTAACAGTTAATGCATCCGCTAAGGATGTCATTATGTGTTGCAAAAGTTTTAATATAAACTGTTTACTTATTGACCTTGTTGTCAATTAAGCTCTTTCTTCCTTATCTTCAACAGGCAGCCAGATAAACTAGTGGTGGTTTGGACAAGAAGAAGCCGGAGAAAATCTTCTAAGGTTGGTTGATTACTTAGTAACTCACAACTTCGGTTGCAAGCAGGGCCAGCTGCTTAAGGGACTGGTTTCTTGGGTATGGGGAGCAGCCAAACAAATGACAAATGTTTTAATTGTTTTTTTCTTTAACTTGGTTTATCTGTGAAGTTCAGAATAAGCTGCTGTTGATGTCCATGTTAATTTATGGAAACATAATGCTGATTTCAGCGGTGGTTATTTGTTAAGCAGAACTGTATCATCATCAGTTAATTTCATTTATTGCTTGCTAGGCCTAATTAGAAAGGAGAATCTGTTTCATTACTAGAAGTGTATTTAAAAAAAAGAAGTAATAAAGAATCCAACATCCCTGCAATAGCAAGATAAAGTGTTCATGAGGGGCTGTTTCACAACTCAACAATACTGCAAATTACAAAGAACAAAAGCAGACTCTTTCAGCCCAGTAGTGTATCTTTGAATTGTATTTTAACATTCCACATCTGTAAACACCATGAGGAAGTGTGTGAATTTGTGTTTTATGGCTAATGACTCGGTATCCTGAGAAAAGGGAACATCCAAGTGAAGTCTATCCTGTATTTGGACATTCATAGTTTGTTTTGATGTGTAAAAAATTTGCAAGTGGAGTAACCCTTCCTTCTGTGAACTTCAACTTTTTCTTCCTCTTATAAGAAATCTGAAAGCCTTATGAGATTACTGTCTTGTTCAATGGTGCTCAGTTTGCCTAGACTGCCAGATTTCACTGCTCTGACAGTAAGATGCAGTTGGCCTTTCTGGAGCCTCCTTTGGGTCCAGGCTGAAGAACAAAGCGAGACAGTCTGTGGGGGCATGGCTTGGTTTCCACAGAAAACAAAGCTTAAACACAGCCCCCCCCAACACTGTCCATTTACACCAAAATTGAAACAAATGACAAGTATTTCTAAACCTTTTCAGTGTGTAATGTGAAAAAGTCTTCTATGGTATTGTATTATTGACTAATAAGAGTAAAATCCTTTGTCAATCCTTGCAGCCAGTAGTTGCTCAGGGAGGTAGGGAGCATATTTCATGTGTACAGCAGGTGAGCAGCAGCTCTGGAATGCCAATCATGTTGCAGGTTTCATTTGTTGCCACATGTCCTCTGGTGAAGGGTTGTCCCCATCTGTCCAAAAGCTGGAGAAGGGCAACATGAATTATCTGGGGAAAAAGAAGGGTCCGTTAGGACCACTGGAGAGGTCTGCAGGGTGCGGGAGTGTGTGCTGATGCTTCTCAGGTGTATCAGTTCTTTGAGAGAACTCATCCATACCTGCTCACTCCCTCCCCCCACAGCTGTTGCCTTTTACCATGGTTTGGGTTAGAGTAAGTGCTTTTCTATGGAAGGGAAATTTTGGAACACAGCCTTTCTGCTGGAGTGTTAAAGAATTGTTAAATAGAGATAGGCCATCTCTGTAGCTCCTTTTGGTTTGGGGTTGGGTTTTTTTTCTTACATATGTACATATAACATACTTCCTTCTTGGGTTGGTGGAGAGATAGAGACGGTATCTTGAAATAGTTGTCTGTTCAAGAACTTGTATGTTTAAAAAAGTTGATATACAGTTTCCTGCCCTACTCAAGAGAGGCTTTTGTGGTTTTTTTTTTTACTTTTTTCCTGATTTCTTTTTCTAATTATCAAGCATACTGGCTGTATTTTGCCTTTCAACGTGAGCTCTAAGCCATACTATGCTGTTTTATCTGACTGAAAGTGACTGCACAACCAAAGTGTGTGCAGCCCAAGTTCTGCTTTGTGGTATGAAAACCCAAAGGTGTTACTTGATGAGTAAACAAGGGTGTGAGCTCAGCCTGGCACCTTTTCCAGGATAACTGCTTCTGCTCCATGTTCATACTCTTCAGTAAAGCGAGGCTATTCCTCTCTCACTGAAGGATATCTGCGAGGAGGTTGTACTGAGGTGGGTGCTGGCATCTTCTCCCTAATGACTAGTGATAGAACAAGAGGGAAATGGTCTCATGTTGTGCCAGGGGAGGTTCAGATGGGATATTAAGAAAAACTTTCTTCACTGAAAGAGTGGTAGAACGTTAGAACAGGCTGCCCAGGGAGATAGGGGAATCACTGTCCCTGGGACTGTTCAAAAACAGAGTAGTTGTGGCATTTTCAGAGTGGTTATATTGATGAAGGGCTGACAGTTGACTTGATGATCTTGAAGGTCTTTTCTAATGTTGATGATTCTACAATAAACTAGCTCAATTTACCTTGAGCATATAGCATGATGACTGTCTAGTCAGTAACTGCTGATGTATGATGTCTGTTGTGGCTTACCCTGTGACAAATTCTATATTTTAAGTTCTGTAGAACAGAGAGGGAAAGGTACTATAGAACAGTAAATTTGATACTTAGGCAAGCAGTAAACCTTAAAATGCCTGATGAAAAGGAGGGTATTGTCCACGAATGACTGGTTTGTTGAGCTTCAGAATGTGTTCAGAAACAGAAGCTGTAGAAAACAGCCAGTAGGTCTTTCTGAAGTGATAGGTTTCTGCCAGTGACGTTATGGCCACGATCCTGTAGGCTCCAGTAGCAGGGTTTTACTGAGGCAGGAGGATTGTCTGATGCTCACTCAGCTTGGAAGCTTTTGTTTTTTCCACTGGGACGTAAAGTTCCAGGGTAAAACCTCCTGTGTGTATCCTCTCTTTTTAGTCACCAGGCAGTATAAGCAGCTCTAGGATAAACTGGCAGATTTACCTAAGACACAGAAGAGTGTTTTGCTAACTAATTATTTCATTCTTACTAAGATTCCACATGGGTGCTTGGAAAGAGACTGAGTGGCCCTGAGGCCTGGGCATAGGATAGGGTTAATTTTAAAGCTTAAGTAGTTAATGTGGTTTGAGCTGTTTGGGTCCAGGACTGCAGATCAATAAATGTTCTTGATCTCTTAGTCATCCTGCCAGTAAAATACTTTGTTCAACATATTTGTTTTATCTAATTGCTTTCTTGGAAGCAATTCAAATGAATATTTCCTCTTATTTTTGATGGACACTGGTCTCAGTGAGTACAAAGCATTAATAATTTTCTATGTTTTTCAGCTCCTTTGAGAAGGAGGAGAGGAGTAGGATGAGGTCTTTCATTACTGTAAAGACTTATTTGAAGGTTATGATTTCTATTCTCATTTTTTTTCCAGATCATTAGGGATAGGGAGGAATATACCTGTGTTAGTTCAGCATTTGAGTAACTCCAAGGTTACTCAAAGCCTCCTCCCAAGGTAACCTGTGCTAGTGCTTGATCACCCTCACAGTGGAAAAAGTGTTTCCTGATGTTCAGAGGGAACCTTCTGTTTCACTTTGTGCCCACTGCCTCTCATCCTGTCACTGGGTCACCACTGAGGAGAGCTCATCTCTGTCTTCTTTGCAGTCTCCCTTCAGGTATTTACACCTATCTGTAAGATATCCCTGAGCCTACTCTTCCCCAGGCCAAAGAGACCCAACTCTCTCAGCTTTTCCTCCTATGAGCGATTATCCAGTCCCTTAAATGTTTTCATAGCCCTTTTCCAGAGTCTTTCCAGTAGCTCTGTGTCTCTCTCACACTTTCCCAGTACAAGAGACACATTGTCAAAAAATGTGGTGCAGCTTGGAATATGGTATGATGGCACTACAGTTATGTACTGAAACTGATGTGCTTAATTAATGTAATCCTAAGATACTATTGAGGCAAAAGCTGTGTTCTTAATGTCTTTTGAAACCCTTACTTTTCTGGTTTTCTGTGATTTTAGTATGCCTTCTGACCCACAAACTTTATTTCCAAGTAAACTACCAGAGTGGTACCTTTAGGAAAAATTACTGGAGACATCATGTGCAGGAGTTTGAGTATTGTAGTTGTTACCATGGGAAACATAGGAAAGGAGCTGTAGAGATGTTTAAAACTTACTATAATTTAAGCATTGCAAATGAAGAGCAAGAACCATTTAGAAACAGCATTTATATGGCAGTCTGATGGATGGATACATGACCATAAGTGGGTCCAGCAGCTACCGACCTTAATGCACATTTAAGTTACTTAGAGCTCTATTCTGGGATCTCCTCTCTCTGGACAAATCTGATTGTGATCCTTTTCAAGAGGTGTGTCAAGACAAGATGGGTCTGTATAGCTGGGCATCTTCATGGAATGTGCCAGGAGTTCACAGAAGATGGTGATTTTCAGTCTTGCTGTATTTGGCAGAATTACCAAGCAATCCTGTAGTTGGAGAGAATGGTAATTTTAAGAATCAAAATGAACGTTCAGCTGGGGCAGAGGAAAGTCACCAATATTCTGATGCAGATGTTGTCTGTCTTCAAAATGAGTAGAAGGGGCTTGCCACTCTTCAAGCGTCATTTAGATGGTTGCCAGCCTTCATTATTAACAGAAGCTGGAAATGGTAGTAGTGGACCTGCTTAAATTTTCCTTTCTCAGTACCTTCTGTGGTGGGTTTGCAAGGTGGCTTCTTTAAGAATCAGCTAGAAAGTTTCTTAAGGGTCCAACAAAGCAAATCCCAGCTGGGCTCCCGAGGCCAAACTTTCAAACCCTGTTACTGACAAGACTGGCCAGGCCAATCAGTGCCAGTCACAGGCCTCTGGGAATCACATTTTAGACACAGAAGAGTGCAAACAGCTGCATTTTGCTACCAGAGAAAGGAGCGAGATGTGAGAAGCCCTATAGACAACCAAGGTCAGTGAGGGGAGGAGGAAGAGATGCGGAGAGAAGATTCCCTGCAGCCTGTGGAGAATAGAATGGTGGGGTGGGTGTTCCCCCACAGCCCATGGAGGATGAAGAGACCCCACTTGTAGCCCATGGAGAGGCACCTGGGCCAGGCAGGAGCCCACGATGGAGCAGGGAGAGGAATAGGGAAGAATCTGTGANGACCAAAGACTGAAGCCTCCATCCCCTATTCCCCTCCTTTTCCCTTGTGCCATCCTGGGAAGGAGAAACATCATGAATAAAGTCAAGTCTGCAGCAAAGGGAAGGGCAGGGGGTGGTGTTTTAAGAGTTGTTTTGTACTTCTCATTATGTGACTGGTTCCTCTCTGTGTGTAGTATAGAGTAATGAATCAGAGAGCTTTCTTGCTTTTCTTCTGTGTTAAGTCTGTTTTGCCCATGACGCTGATTGCAGAATGATCTCTCCCTGTCCTTATCTTGACTCCAAAGCCTCTCAACATGTATTTTCTCCCCTGTCCAGCTGAGAGGGGAGTGATAGAGCGGCTTTGGTGGGAGTCTGGCCTCCAGCCAGGGTCAAACCACCACTCCTGTCACACTAGGATGTAGCTCCCAGTTTTTTTTTTCTGGTCCTGAATCTTTGGATTTGCCATTTTATTTATTTATTTTTAGCAGGGGAGAAATGTCTTTGTTCTAGTGTAGAGCAAGGCATAAATGCATTGTAGATATGTTTTCCTTCATTCCACTGAGATGCTCTTGCATTTCCAGGCTTTGAACTAAGAGTTTTCAATTTGAAAAGAGATGCTGCCATGATATCAAGGAGGTACATTCTGCTATTCCTATGAACACATACTCATGGCTCATGGCTGAATTATACACCTCTGAAGAATCAAATTTGCACTCGCTTCTGAAAACCTGACAGAATTATTCTTCAAAGATCCTGTTTGTATCAAAGCTGAAAGAAGGTACCTGGACTGTGATTTCAGCACTTGTGGTGTTGGTTTTTCAAAAACTCTTGAAACACAGAGGAGGAACGACCGTGTTGGGAACAGGAAAAGGACTTGAAGAGAGAGAGCAGAGCCAAGAGAAGCAGAGGGATAGGGAGTAAAAAGGATCTGTATGTAGGCAGTAATAAAGGGTCTCTTGTCCACAGCAGCAGCCTACCCAGCCTTTGTATGAGGCCAAGCCATCAGTGAAGCAGCAGTTGGGGCATCTGTTTTGCTGTCTTTGGCAATCCGTTGCCTTCTCCGGCTACTTTGCTGCCTAGTGCCTGCCCTGCCCGTCACTGCCAGCTTCTTTGCCAGCTGGAGTTACAAAAAGGCCTGCTGTGACTCTGATATGCTGATGACTGACCAGGACCAGCATGGTTCAGTAGTGACACTTCTAGGGCTTCTGGGGTTGTTGGTGAAGTGATCTCACTGGCTTGCAGGTGCGAGCGGTCAGAATTAGGGTGACTCATTCCAATAGTCAGTGTGTGCGTTTTAGGCATTAATAAGGCAGTTGCAAATTGTTTTCCTGTGGCATTGCTGCATCATTAAGCAGACAGAGGTTAAGGAGAGCATGAAGACTGAGTGGTGAGCAAAGTTGCTTAATCAATAAAGAAGTTGGAGGGTGTTTAAGAAGAAGGTATAGGACACAGTTACTGTTACGTAGTTAAACGCTGCCATGGGGAGTTGAGGTTTGTCCCATTCTTATCTACAGAATTCCTGACTGAGGCTAGATGAAGTGTTAAAGCTAAATGTGATGTATCTTTCCATTTGTGGGTGTCTGGGGCAGAAGGACTGACTTGCAGCCATCATTCCAGTTGAAGTGAAAAAGTGTGCTTTTTTTCAAGGCAAGACAGAAGGTGGTTTCATGTTTAATCCCTGTAGAGTCAGGTCACTGCTGATTTCAGCAGACCATGCCAAATGTGTGTTCAAATAAGAAGCCCAGTAGATAAGATGAGAAGCTGCTTGATGAGAGGGGAAGAGGGTCTTTATCTGAGCATCATCTGTTGTGGGCAGCAAACAAGGTATGCTCTGGTGAAAGAAATAGCATGAATCGAGAAATATACCATGAATGTGTACATGTGAAATGGTGTTTGAACAGCCAGCCCGATGCTGGAGAATGTTTCCTTGTGAAGAGGAGCTTTTGCTCATTTTCCAAGCTTTAGCATCCTTTGTGTAGGTTTTTATGGCAACACATGGATGCATAATTACAGTTGTAAGACATGTGCCTGCTGATGAATAGAAGACATTCATGAGAAGACCTTGTGCAGTTGCAAACAGCGGATTGCAAAGCTGTCAGGATTGTTTTAGATGGAAAACTGAGGAAAGGTCTCAAAACTGGGCAGTGTGCCTGTGTGTCTGTAAGCTCATCTTCATGTCCTCTCCTAAACAGTCTTCTTCCTCACAGTCATGATCAGATTTGTGCCAGAGCAGTGTTGTAGGTTGGACAATGTCATTCATGGCCCTACTCTTTTTACAGGGTATTTCAGCAACCTCTCCTGTAGCCTTTGTTTCCTGATTCAGAAGAACTTTCATGCTACATTCTGTCCCTTTCATCTTTTGCTGACAGAAAAAGGGAGGACTTGAGTTTCTCCTTGAAAGGCAACAGAACATTTCTGCTTTTTCTTTCCTGGCCATGACTCTCAACTCTTGGATTTAGGAGTCCAGGGAGGGGAAGGCTGGGAGTGAGGCACTCTCTGCCCACGGTCGCTTCCACGTGGCTGCTTCTCTCACCTTGGCTTCAGAGACAAGGGGAGATGGGTGGTGAAGACTAATAGGACATAAGGAGAAAATGGGTCTAGAAGGCACAACCCAGAGAGAAATTGAGTTAGAAGTGAGAATGAGGGTGAAAAGGAACTGTGTAAATGCAGCACCTTGCCTTGCCTGAGTCCTCTTGGCAGTCACCTGTCTGGAAGTGTTGGCAATTCTGCTGCACAGAACTGGCCTAATCCAGCTCACATATCAAAGTCAAGGCTTATAATTTGGGAGTTGAAAATGGTTTTTTTGATGAACACCAGATTTAACTTCAAGAAACTCAACAGAAGTCCCTGGCATGAGAAATACTGTGTTAGAATAAGACTCTCCATGTTGATTTTAAATTATTGTCATTGTTAACCCTTCCTCTGTGGTTTTCTCCCTTTCTCCTTCTCAACAACCCAGAAGTAGTTTTGATGTTTCTCTTTTTTTCTGTCATGCTGTTCTTGTGGTACAGTGTTTGTTTTTCAAAGCCAAAGGAGGATTTAATAACATTCAGCTGATCACAGAACAGCTTTGCTTTAAAAGCTCATTAGCTAGGGCCTGTCTCCTGGATGTTGCTTTCAGTGATGTGCCTGTCACAGTGACAAAAAATCACATATATTGGTTTGTGTGTGTTTATTGTGAGTCTCTCGGTCTCCTGGTGGGAGGCAGTGCTGATGAGGGGCTTGAAATCAAAGCTTTGCCAGCACCCATGAACACTCGTTCTCGTTTTGGATTTATAAATGGAACCAAGCGATCCTCAACTGAGCAGGCTGTCAGTGCCTGGAACTTGGACATCTACAGTGTCACATAATTGTCAGTATCAGCTAAAACTGGCAGGAAAATGCAGGTTCCAGACTGTCCATGAGCTCCTTTAATTTTGTGAAAATTGGTGTCTATAAAGAGGTTGGAAGGCTCCTACGGAGAAGCTCATTTTTCTTACAAGATGCTACAGGAGGAGAGGCTGGCTGGCAGGTGTGTGCCTAGCTCTGGATCCATGCACATCCCCAGCAGGCAAGCTGAGACCAAGGGAGGGAGGACCACAGAAGAGGCATGAAGCCAGAGCTCGAGTGGCTGTGATGTGTTTTGTGGCTCACCGAGAATCTTTTTCTTGCAAGATATGCTTGTGGAGGAAAGCTATGGAAGGTGGTGCCTGCTCAGTTATTTAGCAACTCACCAATGCCTGCTTTGGACCAGTGAGATTAGGCTGAAATCCATGGAGCTAAAGATAGTACAAATTGGGTTCTTTCAGGTGGCTCACTTCTTAAATTCCTTTCTTCATATGCCCCAGGTCATATTATTTAAGTTTACTGTGCAAGCACAAAGTGTAGAAACTGACTGAAATTTCAAAGCTAATTAGGCATCTTTGGGAGCTGGGGTTTTAAGCAGAACACCAAAGATGGGGGAAAAACTTGTGATAAAAAGAAGGAAGGTTCTGCAAGGCAGTAAAACAGAACAGGATTGAAATGAGTGTGCTGTGTCCATGTAGCTGTGGAGGCAGGTAGGGCTCTCTGGTGCCTACGCAGGATGGATTCTGCCAGCAGCTGGCCCATTCCCCAGCTTCATGTCTCTTCCCATCTCCTTGTCCTTCCTCTCCTCCTCTCTGCTGCCTTAGCAGTTATTGTCCCCTGTTGTTAATCTGCAGACCTCTGCTTCTTGAGGATTGAGGGGTTAGAGGAAGAGGAGTCCAACAGATGTACCCGAGATGCTGCGGGCTCTGGCGAGCGCTCAGCTGGATGTAGGAGGAGGGCTCGTGAAGCAGCAGGCACATGGTGTGGAGCTGTTGGATAGGAACCTGGCACCTGGAGTACACACTGCTTACACTACACAGTGGCAGAGAGTTATTGCTTCAGTGTGGTGGAGTGGGACTCTCTCACCATCTTTATCTTTCCCACTTTGGTATAGCAAAGTCATGTTTAAAGTTGCTCAGGTCACCCTAGGTTACCTGAGAACATGAGGCACAAGTCCCACTAACCTGGATTAGAGCAAAAATCTGTTCTGATAGGGAGCCTTAGTCTGAAGTTCTGGGTTGGCAGGAGTATAAAACTGCAAAGAGTCACGTTGCAGAAATTTTTTTTTAAAAGTCCAGTTAATTGGCTACAGATAATGGTAAATAGTTTGTACTTTCTTTCCTGATAAAACTTCCATGGATTTTTTTTTAATAATAACCCTGCCCCTCAGCAGCCACTCGTTCATCTACATCACTCCCTCATCCGTCTTACAGCAACATAAAATGGATCAAGTTAAGCCTGGGAAAAAAGTGTATTTATTCAAGAGAGGGGCACTCACTCATGGTGTTTTTCAGGACTTGCTGTTAAAATGTAAATACAGACCATATGTCAATCCAAACTGACACTCAAAGGTAGACAGGTTCCAAGTGTATTTTATTGTTGTATTATTTATTATCTCTTCTAGGTGTGGGGCATTTTCATTCTGAGGAATTTAAATGTTTTAGTAGGATTTAAGTTGTATTATAAATTGTTTGGTTTGGGTTTTATTTGGTACTTTTCCTTAAATAAAACTTTTTTCTCTCTTTAGGTCTAAGGGCGGCTGAACCTTCCCTATGTACTGTAGTTGCATGTTGTTTAAATGCATTCCTTCACCTGAATAAAACCAAAATAAAGCTCGTCTTGCTACTGAAGCTCTGGCCTTAAGGCCTTAAATTTTTGCAATGCTTTTAATGCCCTGACCTGTGTTGTGTACTTAAAAACCACCAGAGTCTAGGGCCTTGTGAGGAATATCTTTAGTTTGGGCTGCTGGTGGTCTGAGTTTCCTTACTGCCATTCGTAGTGATGCCCTTCACAGCGTTCCTGGAGTCATAGCTTTGAGATCACAGACCTTTTGGAGTGCCTGACATGTTACTTCTGCCTACGCTCACTGGGTCCTGTGGGAGTGGAGTCTGTGCTCATTATCATGGCTTTAAGACAGCTGTTTCTTTTCTTCCCTCAGGCTCACAGCTGGCAGCCAGGGATCAAGAACCCGTACCGCGGGGTGGTAGTATGGCCTGTTCCCGAAAATGTTGAAATTACTGTGACGCTCTTTAAGGTATGTTCTCTTTAAAGCATAATCTTTCCTGTTTCACAAGTGGCACATGAAAAATTCTGTTTGGAAAGGTCAGATTATAATTACAAGGCTTAATCTGGTTGGGTTTAAGTCATTAACTGCACAGCCTTATGTCCCCATCTTAAATCTGTCAGAGAAGGATGGTCTGTTCCCTGCCAGAGCTTACTTTTGTAGTTTAGTTAACGCACTGAAACACTGCACTGAGCTGATTATGGCCAGTCATTGGCGTAGAATTTAGTACATGTGTGACTGCTCACGTAGTGCATGTGGAGGGGCTTGGCACGAGTTATAGTCTGGTTGGTTTTCTTTAAATACCCTAAGCCAGAAGTTGTCAAAACACAGCCATTCCTAGACTTCCTCGTTCGTCTGCGATGCAGTGACCCTGTTTCTTACTCTGTTCACTAGGAAACAGAACCTAGCTCCTAATTTCACAGTATATAGCATGCCACACAAACATTACAGTTGTAGGAGTGGATGTGGAGTATTTGAGTTGGACAGAGAATGATTAGATTTGTATGGGGATTTTTTTTTTTTTAGAAACAGCATTTGTTCTATTAAAATGAAGCTTATTTGTGTGGCTGCAAAGCAGGAGGAGAAAGTGATGATTATGCTAGAACTTATTTCCCAAATATCATTGGGCAGAGCCCTTTCTGCACGAAGATAAACAATGCAGCTTTGCATGGGTGACAGTGTAGGAGGCTGAAGATTTCTGGGATTTTCCGTTGGCTCTTTCTTGTTTTTTACTCTGTTGTCTCCAGCTACACTCTGGTTATTCTTGTTTATAATTGCTCCCTTTACAGCTTAGGGCAACAGTAACAGACTTTTTTTCTAGTTAGTAATATTTATATTTATTTGTCTTGGGGACTTCCCTGAATAATTGCTTAGAAGTGGCTTCTGCTTAGCCTTAGAATTAGAATTTATTACTTGGATTGTTAAGATTAGAAAGGGGGTGGAGGTTCTCTCATAATTTTTTTTTTTTGGTCCTTGGGATCACCAAGGAGCAGAAACTTCCCAGGTTGCCACTGATGTTAGCCACTATACATTGGTCTCTCTTCTTAGCAGACACATAGTCTTCAAATGAGGTTCAAAAGTTCACTGGCAAAAACTGTTTGCCTTTGTGTGCTTCAAGGACCTTAGACTAAGAAGTTTAACACCATTGGCTGTGTGACTCTGCTGTCTTCTGTATAGCTGAATGTGGTTATTTAATGAAGTAAATTATACTTAATATTTTTAACATTTACAGCAAAGCAGAAATGATAGTATGTGTGGTAACATGTTGTGTGAAGAATTGAGAAATTAAGTTTCTTTTGGGCACAGGTCTGTGATACTGTGGCTTTGGAGTGTGTCCCATCCTACATCTGCCATCCCATGCTATTCTTACCTGCACCACTTCAGGGCTGTGTTTTGTACTACGGCACAACAACCTCGTAGTTGTGCTACTTAGAGTGAGTGTGAGGGCTGGGACCAGACAGCGAGGTGTTAAGAGGGCTTCTGGAGCCACTGTTAGGTATTACTACAGCCTTAATTTTTACCCAGCACTGGTTCTGCAGGTGCATCTGTTCACTGCACTACCTTCTCCTCCCCCCAGAAATGAGCCTGCTCATCACAAGGGTTGTTCTGAGAGGAAGAACCAATATCTGAGGGGACGAGCACAGGCTTTTATAATCCAAATACCATGTGAAAAACGTTACATCCTCACACAGCTTTTACCTAAATCTGCTCTGATTGCTCCTCTGGCTCCTCCGACCTGCAGGTGGCCAAACCCACCTTTCTCTCTGTCAGGAGGTGCAGGTGTGCTAGAGCAGTGCTTTTGGATCAAGCTGGGCAAGGTACCAGCCATACTGGTTTTGTGTGTGCCCAGCGGCCTGCCTGGGATAGGTGATTGCAGGCAGAACACGGTGCTAGTGCTGTGCCCAGGCCTCTGATGGCAGATGCAGCGGCACTTCAGCTGTACTGAGGGACACGTCCTAACACCCAGAGAGCTGGGATTGTCTCTGGCTGGTATGTTCTGGGCAAAGATTGTGGAAAAAAGAAAAAAAAACCCTAGCTTTTATTTAATTTTTTGCAGAGCTGATATGATATGTTGGCTGGTCAACACTAGGGTAGTGGGAAGGGATACATCGAGGCATACAGCCTTCTTGGTAGCTGACTTCAAGTCAGGTATTTCTATCCTTTCCTCTGGAGGAGAGGGGTAAAACCAATGAGAGCAGTACAGCTCAGCAAAACAAACATCTCGCCTTGCAGGTCTGTAAAAGACCCTGTAGGAGCCACTCCCTTGTGAAGAGGAGTGATGGCTGAACACTTGGCACCTTGCAGTAAGTACACTTAGCGTGGCAGCATTGTTTAGCAAACAGCAGTTGTTCTCTTCCAGCTCAGGAAGCAAAGGGAAGGAGCTGGCTCCACGTCTGTGCTGGCAGAGCCCACTGCTGGGAGCAGGTTGCTCTGACAGAGCTTTGTAGCAATCACTGATAACAAATTAGCACAGTGGTGCTGTTTGAAATAGAAGTGCAGGGAAGAGAGAGAGCAAACCCAGGAACAGACAGCTACGTGTTTTGGGAAATGATTCACACAGTAAGTGGCTCTGTGTGTTGTAAGTGGCTGTTGAAACGTGCTGCTGGAAGGATTAGAAGATAAGTCGAGGTTTCAAGTGCTGATGAGAATTTTAAGAATATCCTCTCCAATAGTCACCCATGGACACTTGAGAGCTGGCTAATGAAGTGCTTGGGACCAGTCGACAGATGAGATATTTTGCATTATCTGCACATCCCTATTTTGGGTGTTAGCTTGTTTCCAACAATGTAGTGGTAATTCTTTGGCAAGCAAAGCTAAGTATTGAAAATACCAAAACCTTTGTTTAGAAAACACTCATTTGGATAATTAAAGGCTTTTGGTTTATTTCACTGAATTTTAGGCTGCTGGTAAAACTTTGTAATGCTCTAGAGTCACATGGGGCAAAGCATCAAATGGATGGGTTGGTTGGTTCAGCTCCCCTTGACTAGCTCTAACTCCTGCCCATCCAGCTGGCTGACATACTAATTACACAGAATCACATAGAGTCCACCTGGGTGGGAGGAGACCCCAGCCTGAGCCTGCCTAGTCCACCTCTAGACCATGTCCTTCAGCACCTCATCTATTCGCCTTTTCAAGCACTTCTGTTCCAACATCTGACAACCCTTTCAGGACAGAAATTCTTCCTGATGTCCAACCTGAATTTACCGTGGTGCTGTTTGTAACCATTTCTTTTCATCCTATCACTTGTTACCCGAGAGAAGAGACCGACCCCACCTCTCTGCACCCTCCTTGCAGGGACTTGCAGAGAATGGTAAGGCCTCCCCTCAGCCTCCTTTTCTCCAGACTCAAAAGAGTTCCATCTCTTCTCAAAGTTTAACTTCTTCCTTTGGAATGGTCTTCATGGAAGCTTGCTCATGCCTTGGGTTTTTGACCCAAAATGAGGAGAAAGGAACATTTTGAAACAATAAACCTGTTACGCATTTTATGGCCAGGGTTTGTAGTGCTTTCATGGAAAGATGCACAAGTGCCAGAAAAGCTGTCTGGCTTCTGGTTGTATCCAGAATTCATTTTTTAGAGTCCCTGGCTGAGTGAGTTTTAACCATCATGTATGAAAGCTTGTATGCCTTTCCATGCTGTTATATACAAACACATATCTCTATCAGCTGAGAGAGATTTTAAAAGGCATTTTTGCTGCCAAGGAAGCCTGGTACTTTTAGCAAAGCATAGCAAATATCAGTTGTATTAGGAAGAGTGAAATTGCGACATCATTATTTTCTAGCTTAGAAGCAAAGTGAGCTTCCCAAGCAGAAATGTTTGTTCTTCTAGAGTAAGCATGAACTTTGCTTCATTGGATTACAAAAACCACTTGTTTTGTTGGTGTGATAAATCGTGTATTATTGCATCACTGGGGAAGATCACCAGCTCTTCATTCCAAAGTTTGAAAAAGACATTTTTAAAGGCATAGCTTTATAAGCACATACAAAATATACTAATGTCAAAATACTGTAAAGTAATTCTCTCTTATCACCTGTTTTATTCCTGTGGTGTTAAAAGTATTCCCATCCCCACGTGGGTCTCTAAATAAATCTTATTTCCTGGAAGCCCGGAGTCAATCACGTGTTGGTTATAGTGCAGTAACTGGCAGTGAACTGACAGGAACTCTGCAGCAGAGCCAATCAATACATCATCTTGGGGAAGGGAGTAGAAATAAACCCCAAAACCTTCTCCTAAAGCTGTTTCCCAAAAGCAAAGAACAAATCCAGGTTCAGAGCATTCTTGTTTGGGTTTAGGAGGGACGAGTGGCTTGACCAGACACTGTGAAGGATGTTCTGTAGGAGGAAAAGCCAGCCCTGTAGATGATAGGAGATTATGTGGGTCAGGTACAAAAGTCATATGCTCAGGGAAGTGAGCCCATTTGCATGCTAAATAATTACCTAGCCAGGGTTTGTGTGTGGGGGAACTAATTAAAAAAATATGTTTTATAAACAAATAAATGTCAATCCCTGTTGTGTTTCTAGCCTAGAGGCTTTATGGTAAAGCATGAGCTGTCGTGAGCTTGGTGCCGTGGTTACAGGGGGACAGTTCTGCTGGTCTTTTCAGTGCTCCCTTCTCCCTGGAAGCTCAGCAAAAGCTGTATGTGACTTCCTAGACTAATCAGACCTCTATAAGCAGTATTCAAAGTGACAAGAACTGGGTCAAATTTGGAGTCTTCTGCAGCTTCAAACAGCCAAGTACAAAAGCTGAGGACAGATGCTGGAGAACCCGGAGCATCTGCTGTAGGTCACTGGCAGAGGAAGATCACAAACCCTGTTATTTGATTTGATTCAATATGACAGTTCTTAAGTAGTTATTCCCCAAGAAGAAAGAGTGAAGATTAAGGCTGGTATGAAGTGATCTAATTGAAAGGCAAGCTTCAAAAGCCAGGAAAGCTTAGGGAGGAGGAGGCACAGGGAAGGAAAGGAGGAAAGGACTAACAGTCTGAAGATTTTCCTCACTCAGTCTGGCTGCTCATTAGGAGAATCCTGTGTTTGCTGATATGTCATTCCTGTTGTGAGAGATGCAGAAATAATTCTGAAGGTACCTTAAACTATTGGAGAAGTGTTACTTCAGTCTCTGAAACCACCTTATACACTTCAGGAAGGATCTGGCCCTTGACAGAGCTCCTTGTGGAATGGGCTGATGATGGACCGCTCACCGGAGAACAGAAGAACGTGATGGATGTGTTCAATGTGGCTCTGCCTGAGCCCAGAAGACTTGTCTGTTTGCAAGTAGCTGGCATGTGGACAGGCAGAATGCAGTCACAGAAAGAAGCTGATGGGTGGGATTGCAGAGAAGAGTTTGTAGGACTGAAGTTGTTGAGGACCAGCACATCTCTAGAAAGGCTGTTAACACAGCAACTGGGAAAGTGTGAGTTGAGTGAGGTTTTCCGTGGTGGACCAAGGCCCTCTACTGATACTGAGTTGGAGAAATGGTTATCTGAGAGGGTTCACCTATACTGACAGTGAGATGACATCCTCTCCGTTGCACGTTATTGGCTTCTCACCTGAGCACTACTTTTGAACTCTGAACTTTTTGAACTCTAAACTCTAAACAAGAAAAAAAAGACAATGAAAAAAGAGAAAAAAAGGAAAAGGTTATGTGGGGAGAGGGAAGATGACACTGAAACTTAGTTGCAGGAACCAAAAGGGACTGTCCCACTGAGAGGGGGACACGTGTACTGGTTTTGGCTGGGATACAGTTAACTTCTTAGTAGCTAGTATGGGGCTCTGGTTTGGATTTGTGCTGAAAAGAGTGTTGAGCCACGACCTTTCCAGCCTCTTAGCCCACCCTGCCAGCCAATGAGCTTGGGGTGTGCAAAGAGCTGGGAGGGGACACGGCTGGGACAGCTGACCCCGACTGCCCAAAGGGATGTTCCGTGCCATATGGTGCGATGCTCAGCACGTTAAGCTGGGGGAAGAGAGGGGAGCTTAGCGATGGTGTCTGTCTTCCCAATAACTCTTAGGTGTGATGGAGGCGTTATCTCAAACCATGAGGGTTTTTTGCTCTCTGATTCTCTCCCCCTTCTCCAGAGGGTGAGAGCCAGAGGCTGCCTGGGGCTTTGTTGCTGGTTGGGGTTAAACTGTAACAACATGGGAAAAGAAGCAGAAAAAGGGAGCCTGTCTCTCAGTATCAAGGACAATGATAGATTTTAACCTAGTAAAATGAGGAGAACAACAAGACTTTCAATCCACTTACTGAAGTGCTCAGTTTTCAATTCGAGGTCAAACCATAATCAATATCGTTAGAGTGTAGCTGTGTGGCTGCTGTATGTTGGTAAAGGGCAGGAGCATTACAATAATAAAGGGCTCTTGCCAGTCCTATTTGTGTTGCAGTAAAGTATGTGGCAGATTCTGGATGAGGCAGATACTGGAGACAGTTTGTTCCTTGAGCTTTTTAGGTAATTGTCATTATTGTTTCTTTTCGGGAAAGAGGATGGGCATGAGGTCTGTTAGTAACCCTTGTCTGCTGGTGTTTCCAGCTGATTCCTTGTATCTGCTTCAGGGGGAGGTGAGGTTGTGTGCCCTCTTACCAGGGAGGGCTTTCAGATGGCAGAAATCTCAGAGGCCACTATAACCCTTGCTTTCAGGGTGGTTGTTCTTTGCAATGGCTTTTTTTTTGTTTTTCCTAAAGAGTGGTCAGCAGTGGTCAGCAAACAAATAATAGTTTGCTAATTCATCACATGAACTTTGTGTGGGAAAGGAATGGAGAATATGGGTTAGCCAGTGAGGGAAGTATGTGGTGGTGGATTTTTCACCAGTATTTACTTTCTTTAAATCCAAAATTATGTGAAAGATTCATCAGATTTATAGAAACAACACTTTTGATGGAGACCACACATGGAAATGTTAACCCAAGGGTGAAAAGGTTGTTCCAATAGAAACTGTAACTATAATCATACGAGTATCTGGTAATGCTGACCACATAATAAAGTTAAAAGTGACAAGTAGGACTATGAATGCTGCTCTTTGGGCTTCTGATAAAAGTGTTTTAGTGAGAAGAGTGAAGCCACACAGGTGTCTGTTGCAAGGAAATGCTGAGGTTTGTGTATAAGCTTATGCAGAGTTTTCTCTTCCTTAGAGACGTTTTAATTCTAACGAAATGGCTGGCTTTAAATAAAATAACACGGATTTGTCTTTATATCTGAAATATCTTCCACCTGTGCAAGGTGTCTTCATCTTAGCCTACTTCTTACTCTCCAGACTTGTAGTAAAGCTGTTCATTAGAGAAGTCCTTGGAGGCTTTATTTTATTGTCCATTCTGGGTAGTTGGTAGGGAGTTGGGGATTAAAGCGCTCACGCTTCTCCTTCAGAACTGTCCACGACTCACTTCCAAGTGCATGCTAAAATGTTGAGCATCAAGGAAGCTCTTAACTAGCCAGGATTATTTTCCTCAATCATCAGAAATACTCAGTGGAGTGCCTGATTCTGTACCCTTCCAAGGTGTGCATTGGCTTTGTTGCCATTGGTAGAAGGGCTTTGTTTTGCTCTCTAGATGATTGTCCCCCATGAACAAATAACGGCTGTTCTCTTTGGGACGTGGGGTGGAATGCCGGGCCCTGACTGCAAGCGGTTCGAGGTAAACCCGTGGGGTTGCATTAATAATAGCTTTTGGGGGTGTTTTGGAAAAAAAAACCCCAACTGAGCAGGATGAAATATTTAAGAGTTTAGTCACTTATTATGGAGGAGCTTATTAAAACATAAAGTGATTAATGATCCCATTAAATCTCATTATGTCATTTTATGCTGTATCAAAGGAAGCAATTAAACAAAAAGGTAATTGCCCTAGGTTAACTCTTGAAAATTATAAGTATTTAATAGTGGGATTACAGAAAATTAGATCTCTAGAATTTATATAGGACACAGCAAACTAGCAGGTATTGTGCACTTTATTTACATAATGCAGAATGCCACAAACCTGATTAATGTGATGGATATATAATTACACAATCAGATATTTACAAGTATGTTAATTGGAACACGGAGATACATGCAAAATTATATTGAGGTATCTACTTGCTTTTCCCTCATAGCTATCAGTACAGTGTCTTTCTCACACTTATTTGCAGTATTTAGATTATTCTGATTTTTTTTTAATTATAAGAAGGTTTATTTATATAGCAAGCTAAATAATCAGTTTTGACATAGCCTATTTTATCACTGAAATTACATCACATAGTTGGAGTAATGAATTTGGAAACACGTATTGCATGGCACCTCTGCTTGTGGCTGTTAAATGTGTGGGCAATGATGGTGTCAGCAGTATGATGTGTTGATGAATTTCCTTTGTGAGCCTGTCCATGCTCAGCAGAACTCCTTCAAGGAGAGCCAGTGTTTTACAGGGGTTCAGCAGAACAGTGAACCTGCTTTGCTGGATTTTGTGCAAAGGGCCATGCTGGAGGAGATGGGCTGATATCATCTTACCAACTCCACTGTAGCTCACTCAGGGAGGAGGTTTGTTTACAAGCAGTGTTCCTGAGTTTTGTGTGTGCTGAAAAAAGAAAACAAAAAAAAAGTGTCACTTCTTGTTGAATATCACTGTAAGCTTGTTACACAAAATAAAAGATTTTGTACTTGGGAATTAGTTAAAAGAATCATTTGTAATACTTGGAAGCTGTACTCTCACTACTAGTCATTGTGTGCCTGTCTTAAGGCAGAACTATGTGAAAGGAGGATGGTTAAGGAAAGACTAAGATAAGATCATGGAATAGAATCACAAACCNCCCCCTTCCAATTTAAAACCATTCTCCCTTGACCTGTCACTCCATGCCCTCCAGTCCCCCCCAGCTTTCTTGTCAGCCCCTTCAGGTACTGGAAGGCCGCTCTAAGATCTCCTTGGAGCCTTCTCTTCTCCAGGCTGAACAAGCCCAACGCTCACAGCCTGTCTGCATAGGAGAGATGCTCCAGCCCTCTGACCATCTCTGTGGCCTCCTCTGGACCTGTTCCAACAGTTCCATGTCCTTCCTATGTTGGTGACTCCAGAGCTGGACACAGTACTCCAGGTGAAGTCTCCCGAGGGCAGAGTAGAGGGGGAGAATCCCCTCCCTTGACCTGCTGGCCACACTCCTTTGGATGCAGCCCAAGATACAGTTGGCCTTCTGGGCTGTGAGTGCACATTGTTGGCTCATGTTGAGCTTCTCATGAAGATGAGCTGAAGAGAATGAACATGAGGCTTGTAGCATCCTGGAAAGGAAGGAGAGATGGTACTGATGGAGATGAACAAAGGAGAAGCAAAATATCATGATCCATTTTGTAAATTTACAGCAACAAGATGGAATTGGTGCAGTGCTTGATAGGCTCAAATGCTGATGATGGGGAAGTGACATTTATCTACAAGTGTCTGTAGCACACAAGTGTCAGAGGCAAAGGAGTAATTGAGTGGTTACCTACAATTAGGAATAATGGTATAAAATTAAGGTATAGCAAAATGAGGCTTCATGTCAGAAGACAGCCTAAAGCCACATTCTTTTAATGTGAGAAGCTGTTTAGCAAGAGAAGTTATTTTGCTACATTTGTTCAGAACTAGACTGGGTGATTAATAATTTTTTTGTAAAGTAGTTTTCTAAAGTAGGATCCTTGATAGAGTCATGAAGAATGTGACTTAGTGTCTCCACTGTTAACTTAATTTCAGACAGCCAGAATTCAAAAATTTGGAAACAAATGCCAAATATATGAACTTGGTCACTTACTGTTTCTACTGTTGTCCTGTTGATGAAAATGGTTTGTGATCCTTGTGTGTGATGTAAGAGAAATATTGTGAAGTAAGGAAAGATGTGTGAGAATTTTGTAGTCAAATGAGGTCCTGTGTGGAAGCTGTGACTTTGAATCTCTGGATCTCCACTCATGCTGATGGGGTCCAGGCCTGAGGAGGTTGAGGTGATGCCTGCTGTAGGTGTATGACTTCTCATGCTAGGTGGGAGCAGTGATTTCCCCTGCTCTTCTCTGAAAAGTCTAGATTTATTCTGCTTATTTGGAAAGTGGAACTTAAGAGTTAGTCAAATTTATATCTTTTTCGTTGGGGTTTGTGGGTTGTTTTTTTTTTTGCTGTTGTTGTTTGTTTGTTTGTTTGGGTTGGGGTTTTTTACCCTGTATGAAAGGAAGTGGAATTATGGGCCTTTATCAGAATCAACCTGATGTCTGTATGTATAGAAGCCTTTATTAAACCTTCACTGTCTGTTTTACACCAACTTGCTCATCATCTTATTGACATCTATTGAAGCCTTCTAGCTAAAACATTCCCTCTCTCATCTTTGGTGGGTAAAAATATTTCTATGAGTATATGAAAATCTTGGCTGAGTTACAATTTCTTGCACCCTGGATTATTTTTAGACTTAAGTTCTCTGATTTGTTTTTCTAGGATCCCCATGCTGAAGAGTTTGAAGACAAAGAATGGACGTTTGTCATAGAGAATGTAAGCTGGAATGTTGTTATGTTGTTTTTTTTATACATGTTAGACTAAAGGGTGTCCAAAGGCTGTAAAGGGCTTGAGTACAATTTGAGCTGCTGAACCACTTGCTTCTCCATAGCAATAAAGGCTTGCTAAATACCTATTGTCCTGTTTTGACCAAAATACAGGAGAGCAGAGTACTATACTACACTGCTTGAATTCCTCCCCTGTAACCATCAGCCTCCCTTGTGTTATTTTGCTATGAGGAATGGAGTAAACAAGTCAGAGCTGGGCTGTGACTCATTGTTTTATGGGTTATGACACATTATTTGTCTGTGAGCAGGGGAATGAACAATTCAGACCTGAGTTATAACATCCAAAACAACAGTGCTCCCTTCCTGGCTGTGAATGCTGCTCGTTAGCCAGGAGCACAGCTCCATCACCTGCATTTTATAGGTGAGAGAGCTGAGGCAAATGGAGAGATGGGACCAGCCATGGTCACCTAAGTGAAGAGCAGGAAAGCCATGACATGCCCCTCAGTCTCTCATTCTGCCCCCTTGCAGCTTCTGCTCTGCAGTCACCCACGCCGAAAAAAATCAGAGATTGCTTTACCTGGATTTTGCTTGAACAGGAAATTTCTTTTTGAAATATATTAAAAGGACCGTGGTGTAAAGACAGTGTGTTTATCTCTCATTAACATACTTTCATTATGGAATGTTTCTCAGTAACACAGTTTAATTTTCATTTATGTTGTGTGTTGGTTTTGGGTTTCTTTTTAAAAATTGCTCTTCTGTTAACTTGTAGCAGTACCACACAGCACTGAAGTATGGGGACACAATGGAATTAGCATGTTATCTCTGTTTCACCCCAAAATGTTGCTTTTTTCTTTCTTTTCAATATCAAAGTGATCTGGCTGTCCAAAGCTAAGGTTTATTCTCCTCACCGGTGACCGAACAGTTAAAAGGGCTGAAAGCAAAGTGCGTAATTTACACTTGTTCATAAATGTCAAGTTTCTATTTTCATTTATGAGACTTTGGAACACAAAACACGGTTCAATTTCTGTTTCCTGGAGTTTCCTTTTCTTCCTCACTTCGTTTATTTTAGACAGGGAAGTTTCCCTCACCAATTGTCGCTGTACAAGTAACTTCATCAAACAATGTCAGGGTATTTCTCAGCCAACCCCTCTGGGTGTAGTTGGGTTTCCTGTGACGTTATGGCAGATTTTTTTTCAGCAGCTTATAGTAAACATAGAGATTTCTTGTTCTGCTTTATAACATGTTGCTTTCTTTCATATGATACATAGAAGTGCAGCAGTACAGCTGCTACTTGATGTTCTGGCGTTGTGCCTCAGCCCGGCCGAGGGGAGGCTGCTTCGGTGGCTGTGCCCCAAAACGGGGCTTCAACTGAAGCATATGGAGATGGTTCTAGTATGTGTCAGTGAGGGAGTAATCTTTTGTGCTGTGCAAACTCGACAGCCTAGTTGTGCTGTTAGTTTATCCCACAACAACTGCCAAATGGCCAGTGGTAGGTAGATGTTTATCCTTGGTTAGAGGATATAAAAATATTATCCTCAGAATAATAAATTTATAAATAGCCTTATGGCAAACATTAGTCAGAGCTAAATCAACTATAAAACCAGTTGCTTTTAATAACCTTTTTATTTTTTTTTTAAGATGAAATACTAAAAGCTCTAGATATTGCCAAAACCATCTAATATGTAAATATGTTTGAAGATACAGGGAGAAACTCCTTTCCAAGAGTAACAGCTCCACTTAGTGGTGGATGGAAATATGTTCATCTGTTCTAGCAAGTAACCAACGGTCCGGTCCAGCTGCTGGGTGACATTTCAGGGCACAAAACCACCAAGGCAGGGAGGTAGGAGGTTCATCTCTTTCCTCCTTACATTGTCGACATTTCAGGCTTAAACTACGGTTTTCCTGACTTTTAAAGGAACATATTTATCAATCAAAATTACAAGGGAAAATCACCTTTGGGAAGTGTGGCGATGTCTACAGTCTCCTGGGGGCTTTTTCTCCTTCTCCAAGTATATGAAATACTCTGCCCTCAAATGCTGGAGGGTTTCCCTTCTTTCTTGGTTAACCACACTCCCAGTGTAAAATACCAAAGCCTGAAAAAGTTTATGGATGATTTTTCATTGTGAATCAATCTGGNCTCTTTCTCAGTCACGCTACTAAGCTGTCATAACACAGCAACAGAAAAAAAAGAAAAAAAAACCCAAAAACCGAAAACACAACCACTTCTCTTGAGCTTTATTTTTTTTATTACTGTTAAAAGTCAGTCTCCAAAATCATTTTGTGATGCTTCAGTATGGCTGATCAGAGATACTCGGTTAAGCTTGTTGCCTATGCAGGTAGATGCTGCCAAACTCAGAACAGGGTTATTCTGGACTTTCTGAGGAATTTCACCAGTGGTGAGGGGATTTGTGCAAGATAACCATGCTGAAAATGTAAACAAAGCAAGATATGTGGGGGTTTGGTTTTTGTTTGTTCTACTTTTTTGGGTGGTTTTTTGAGTTTGTGGTGGGGTTTTTTATGTGGTGCAATCAGTTTGGAGCTTTTTGTCCAGCAAATACATACGTACTTTGTGATGCATCACTGAAGTTCTTGTGGGATTTTTTTTTTTTGTTCTAGCTGTATTTTTTTAATGTCATAGTCACTCTATATTCTAGATGAACCTTTATATGTCCCTACTATGTGTCAAAACCATAATTAATTCTACCACAGCACAATTTCTTAATGTTTAAATGCTGACAATTTTCCATCAGCCTCTTCCATTTCTTTGCCTCCTTTTGCATTCTTCTTATTTTTACTGCTACCTTCCTTGTCTCTAATGTCACCTCTGTTTAATCACACTCTGTTTATTTGATTTTTCTGTGTGGATTTTATGGTTTGTTTGTTTTTTGGGTTTTTTTTGTGAGGCAGCTCTTGGAGTGGTTTTGTTCTTTGTGCTCTTCTGAATAATAATAGTGATGTTCAGATTGGCTGTTGCAAGTTAGAGACCAAGAAATTCATAGCTAAGAATAAGGCTTATCCATCTGTGGAGAGGTAATAGGCTTTCAAAATCTCACAGATTTGCATTAGTTTATTTTTCCTGTTCAGTTTAAAGAACAAGGACTAGTTGGCTTCCATTTAAAAATATAAGCCACTTCCTCTAGTAAGTGGTTTTTGTCTCTTGTTGCTCCTGTGTGTAGTTTGAACATGTGCTGTTTCCACATTTTGTTCCTTTCACTGTCTGAGCTCCAACTGCCACTGTTATTTTTTTCAGTATTAACTTCTGATTTCTTTTCTAAATTTCTTTCTCAGGGTTTCTGACATAGCAGTGTCAGCTTCCAAGTGGCAAGAGACTGTATGTGCCAGGACAAACTCTCACAGACAGCACTAATGCTCCCATCAAACTTTCTGTGGGGTTTCCGTGCTCTCCCATCTATGTAAAGGAATGTTGCATGTTTCTCACTACCTCTTTGTCCTTTAGCAGTAAAATGGTTTCAGGTGAAGTGGCTGGTGCCAAGGCAATTGTTAAGGGTGCTCTCAAAGGTGCCAGGAGGAGGGCAGCTGGTGAGCTTCTGTCAGCTTGAAGACTGCATCTCTGAAGAGTTCAGCTGACCTGATGTTTGGGCTGTTTCTTGATCTCTGCAGATTGTCTAGATAACGGAAGAAGAACAGGATAGGAGTGAAGAGTGGAAGCTTAGACTGGTTCCAGACATTAAAGTTTTCACTGACTCTATGTACAGGGACTTTGTCTAAAGTAAAGGTAGCTGAAGTTATGGGAAACATAATTTTGCTTCCTAACACGTTTAAAGCGTGGGAAAGCACATAAGAACATCCACTGAGGACAGACCATCGCATTTGCCTCTTTGCTGACAGCTTTGTAGACAGCTACCTCTTAAGTAAATTACCTAAACTGAAATAAATAACTGCAGGATGTTTTTGGAGGGTAAAGGATTTGGCCTATGAAACAGCTCTTCCAGCTTTTTTTAGAAAAGTTTTTTGAGCCCAGATTTGTGTCTCTAATATCTAATAAATGACATCCAGCTTTTTATGGTTTGTTTTAGTAGATTCCTCCATCTTCCCTCTGATGCTTTGTTTTTCACCGTTGTATATTACAGGTAATTCACAGGGCCCAGGGTTGTGGTGAGTGAGCCCTTTCCAGTAGCACTGATGTAATCCAGGCATCGTCAGTCATCGCTGCATCCCTGACAATAGCCATACTTCTGTTTACCCAGCAGGCCTCTTCAGATGTGGTCATGCTAACTACAGAAGAGGACATCCCAGGCCTACTAATGTAGCAGAAAATCCTTGCTAGGTTTTGAAGCTGTGCTCTAGGTTCCTCTTGGCTGGGGCTGGAGGCAGCCAAGCCTGGCCTAGTCTGGCAACTCAAGGCTGTATCATTCCAGGGAAACACTTGCCTAAACTGTTCTTTACAGTGTTTTAAGACGAGGCCCCTTCAGTGTCTCCAGGCAGTGAGAGCTCCATTGCCTTTGCTTTTAGGAATCATTGTGGCCTAAGTCTCAATTTGGTACAGTTTATGGCTGTTATTTCTTGTCCTACCAGTTACTGCTATGCAGAGCAGATTCTGCTTGCTTTATGGCTGGAGGCTCTCTCCTTTCTTCTCACCTCAGATTAATCAACTGTAATAACGTGATAGCGGTTACATTTTCAAGGGATCTCATTTCCCTTGATTGTGCATTAACAGATCGTTACTCTTTATAATGACTCATTTGTGTGCTCATGGCTTTGAGGGATGACCAGCACCCAGCTCTTCCTGCACACCATCACCTGCCTGGTTGAGCATTGCCCTGAATTTGTAGGCTGTTCTTCTATGGAGATCTTGGAAACTGGACTCTCTTCTGCATCTGTCCTTACAAGAGAGTCTTGCAAAATAGTTTGGTGACCATTTTAGACCGCTGTTTTCTAACAGCACCATAAGGAATGGTGAAGAAAACCATGCCAGCCTTTCAAGTCTGACAGTGATTTGTAAGATGTCAGATGTCTCAGACACATCCATGCTTCCAGTAATTTTCTTTCTTTTTTTTTTTTTTCTGCCTGTTAACCATATGGGTAGTCCAAGTGGTTTCTCCAGGAAAATACATCCAACAGAGCCACTGAACTTAAACCAGAGGAATGTAGAACTTTCTGTTCATGGTATCCTCCAGCAAACAGAAAGAGTAAGAAATTTAAGCTGAAAAATAAGATCTGACTTTTCCTTCTGTTACTGTTGCGTAACTTCAGGATCCCTACCCCAAAGAGTTCTGAACTAGCCTCTGTTCAAATGAGAGCAAAGCCACAAAATTATAGAAATGATAGAAAAAATTGAGACTATTTGACACAATCTAGTTTTATTTTATTGGAGCAAGGGCATTGTTGTGTACTTTTTCTCCTAAAAATTCTCTATCATGACTGCTTATGGTTATTTTTAATTTTCAATGCCCTAAAACCTGTTAGGAGGTTTGAAGAGATGATTTCTCTTTTCTAAAATGCCCATTTGCTGATTTTTAGGTATGACAACACAAATGAAGGTGGTAAATAATGTGAAAGTAATGGGAAAGAGAGGACAGGTAGATGTGAGGTAGAAACTAATTTGTTTCTAGTCTTAATGGTGACCACTTTTAATTATGATACAGTAAAAGGAGATATTAGGAAGAGGTTAAATTTTCATCACATGTAACTCTGAATACGTTGTTGTCCCAAATAAGACTTCTCAAGAAAAAACAGTTCATTTGTACATGAACAATGATTAGCCCAGGATTTTGGCAAAATCAGACTTTTACACCATGTGACTGACTTTGCAGGAGCAAGTTGTGCTTTATATCAGAATAAATCTCAAGTCTAGATGCCCAATCATCCCAGCCATTTCTGGAAGTAGCTGTTGGGGGACAAATGCAAGCATGGCATAGTGAATTGAAGTTCTGAGGGCTGTCAGTGCTGTTTGTAGAAAGAACTGGGGGGAAAAAAGACTGGTGTACAGAGAAAGATGATTCCTTATTTGCTGATCAGTTGCTGTACCGGAATTTATTACAAAATCTTGGCTATCTCTCCTAGTGCATCTCTGTAGCATGTGGGAGCTTAAGTTTAAATTGGCTATTTTCTTTATTTAAGAAAAACTAATCAAAAAAGCTCTCTCATTTGGTTTGTATTTTCTGCTTGAAATATATTTTTGGCTTAAAATAAGAACCGACCAGGTTAGCCTTTTTCTGAATTAAACGTCTGCATTTAATACATTTAGAACAGGAAGCTCATAGTTCAGACATGCTTTCCTGGTCCTTTAATTCCCCTGTCATGTTCTGCTGTATGTGATTATGTGAACTGTGACTGTCTGTCTGTGTAAATTAGGCTGGTCTAGATACAGCTCAGAATTAAATGCTGCTTTGTCAGCCATCTCGCTCTTGCTCTACGTGTAATAGAGAATCAGAAAATTTGTTTTGCCTTCAGGTTTTGCTTATATTAAATATTGAGCACTTGGTTTTAGTTGAGAAATCTCCCAGATTAGGTTTTTGGAGTAAAACTTGTGGAGATGGTAATCTTGATTGTCTGCTCTGGTACTGGAGGAGATAGGGGTAGGAAATCTTTCCAGGATTACTGGATCCTGGGTGTTTCAGGAACATGTTGTTTCTTCTGTGTGCCGCGACGGCGTTCCTGCACGGTTGTGATGGAAGGGAGAGCACAGTGAGAGGCAGGGTCTTGCTTGGGTTAGCAGTGGGACAGGAGCCTGTGTGCAAACCAAGTCACCCTGGTTTGGAGTGGGGCATTTAGAGTCTCCTCTCAGTGTGCCCTGTGACCTACGGCGGGGTGGAGGCGGGGAGTGGGTCTTGTAATTGAGCAGCCCTTTAGCTTGGGCACCTTCCCTGAAAATCACAGAAGATTGTGGAAAAAGATTGTGCCTGTGAATTCTGCTGGAAAAATTTTATACCAAATGCTGTAGGACAAGTGAATTACCACTTGCATTTAGTGTCAGCCTTACTTGAGTGAGCTGTAAAGAGTGTTATAGGTGGGTTATAGGTGTCTTCCCCTCCATATGGCACAGCACACGGAGAGGAGGCACTGCTGGCAGTCCTGGATTGAGGTTAGGATCACAAGCATAAGCTTCTGCAACAGCTCTGCCACTGCAGCTACGTTACAACCTGCACAACCCCTGTATCCTGAGGCAAAGCCTGAGAGGAGCTTCAAACTGCCTGCACTCACGTGCTGCAGTCAGTGCAAAGGGTGTTTTATTCTGACCAGCACGAGACTGCCCAGATCACCTGAAATTAGGGCCACCACTAATCCATTTTATCATTAATAGGTAATAATCTATTAAACCAGAGCTGTGAGATGACAAAAATCTTATCTAAATGAGAATTTTAGATGAATTGCTGAAAGAACTTTTAATATCTAATTAACTTTTTATACTTTTAATCCTTTTTTTTTTTTAATCTGGAATGGGTAAAATCAGGTATGAAATGTGGGTCTGTCCAACTCTTCTGTGTGGTTTTTCAAAAATAGTTACAAAATTTTTCTTTTGTTATTTGATCTTTATCTCCTGAATGAGATGCAATGCCCAAGCCATCCTTTAAATAATGCTGTTTCTGATGCTGTGTTAATAACTGCACTAAGTGGATCTGTATCCAGTAGAATTGCCTGCAGGCGATACGGCAGTTTTGAAAACTATATTACAGCGTTTCAGTCTTAAAAATTATAAAAATAAAAAAAAAGGTACATCTTATTTTCTGGTATTTATGCTACAATTACACGAGACAGTCTCAGAAATGGAAGATGGAGACAGGAGGCTGCTGGGCATTGGGCAGAACACCCTGGATATCAGTCCCCAGCGTTATTAGCTCAGTAAGCGCAGTAGACTATGACATTAACCGTGGAACAAGTTTGGATGACATATAATTTAAATGGTGATTATTGATTCACAGTAGTAAAGTACAACTGTTTTCTAAATTGCTAGAACCATTTTGTTTAGGTTTTTGGGGAGGGCTGTTTTCTGCTAGAAGAACGTGTCTCCTATGGATGCCTGTACTCGGCCAGACGATGATCAGAGTTGCTATCAGTAGTATTCTTTGCCAGCTGGAGGGGGGAAGCTGATAAACAAGGCAGACAGCTTTGGGGATGAACCTCTAATACTACATTAGGCATGTTTAAAACCAGCAGTGTGTTTCAGACTCTCTTAGCATATGTTTATTCATAGAAAATCAGCAGTAAAATATACTTGCCAATGCACACAAGAGACAGAGTCTGCATGAGGTCGTCTCTCTTTCAGACATCAAATACAGAAGAGTGTCTTGGTAATTGTTTTACAGTGGGGTTCTAATCATACTCTAGGCATAAGCTGAGCCAAGCAACTTGCCTTTTAATGGAAAAGTATTTGCTTTTAAGCTTGTTCAGCTTGCCACTTTCCCTTCCCCCCACCCTCCCCAGTTTTATGTATCAGAGTGTGTTTTTGCATTTACATACAGTCACGGATATGTGTCTGCTCTTGGTGCAGCTCAGAATATCATTATGTAAAATGCCACTGTCTGGGGCAACATTATGATGGATAAATCTCATTTTTGACCTGGTAGCTGTACGGTGTTAAAACAGTCTAAGTTGCAGCCCTGCACAGCAAAATTTTCAGCTTGAAAAATGGAAAAAATGGCAAGGTGTTAAATGAAAAATATTTTTGACATAAGTCATCTTCAAAGGCAGATAATCTGGGAGTCCAATTGAACATGTTAGTTGATTTGAGATAATACCTTGCAATTGCATGTGCTCAAACCATGTGTGTCAAAAAAACCCCGACAAAACCCCCTCATTATTGTGTAAAACGTAGCTCTGCAGTGAGTAACTGGATAGGATTGTACATGCAAGCAGTTGTAATTTAACTCTGGTCATACTATTTAAAAATAGTGGCCACTGGTGGAACAGTAGCCAGTGGGCAGAAAAATAGGAGTTCTGGCATCCTGAAAAACCTTTGTTGTTGGGAAAACCATCTGGCAGTGTGATTGTGACAAAGTCTTACTGCCTTCAGTGTCATATCTTTGGTTGTTAATACTCTTTGGTTGTTAAACTCTTAATAGAGCTTAATATAATGGAAATTAATTGATCTCCCTAACTTAATTGATGCTGTTCCATTCAGGTTTTTTCCTTCCAGCACATTCTTCATTCTGAATTTATACAGCACCGTCGTATTGTTGGGGTTTTTTTTCACATGAAGTTTCTCCTTTCTCATTGTTTTGGGTTGTCTTTGTATTTGGGTCAAATAATTTCTTGAATCTTGACAGACAGTGTAAACAAACTTTTTCTTGTTGAGCTTAGGTGTTGTGGCAACCTGAGACTAGGCTGAAAAGATGGCCTGAACAAAACAGCAGTGGATAAAGTACCATGAAATGGCATCTTGTAGCTGCTTGGTATTTTCTGTGGTTCCAGGTACTAGCATAAAGATAAGATTAAACTGAATCTCTGCCAAATTTGTGACCCATACATGGTTGCAACCCTGGACTCAGAGATCACTATTCTGAGCATAATGGTCTGCACTTATGCAACTTTTCTTACAATTTCCAGTGGCTTGAAAATAAAAAATGTAATAATATGCTAGACATAATTAATTTAAAGCCTGAAGATGATACAGCTGTGTGTTACTTGAAATGGTGATATTTCTGCTTCTGGTGTGTTTTCTGTAAAGCAGTGCTGAGCAGGAACTGGGCTGTCCTTCCTGGGAGTGTAGCAGCTTGGCAGGGCAGCAGGCTGAGCATGATGGATGCCAGGCTAGAAGAAGTCTATTTTCATACCCTGTGGTGCGCTGTCTGAAATAAGAAACTGCTAGGTCTGGCTCTGAGGGCTCTGCCTGCTAAAAATAAATACACATGCTAGTTTTCAGATATTTTCTTTAAAGAAACTCAGATTTTGTGCTTAGTTTTAATGGTTTATATGATAAGAGTATTTTGCTTTCCCACGTGCTAAAGAAACTCAGAAACAAATACAAAAAGAACGTAGAAATCAGCTGCCATCAAAATCTGTCTGTGGCAAAACCTTACACCTTTTCACCTCTTCCTCACCCTTGGGCTGCTTTTTTTGCTTTCCCAACCCAACTATTCTGGTATTCTTTGTCCTTCAACACATCTTTCCCTGAAACTGAGAAGTGAGATGTGATGATGTTATGAGAAATGCAAGATGTGGCCGATGTTGCTGCGTAGGGAACTGTTGTCTGGAATGGAAAGGAGACTGAGGAAGACTATGGTTTGGTAACATGGGTAGCAGGGAAAGCAGGAGCAGAGAGAATGAGCTGTAGCTGTGGCAAAGTGGAGTAAGAGCAGGGGAAATGCTATCACAGAAGTACTTCCAGCAAGTTCCAAAACTCTCAATGACTAAGGCATGGGGTGCTTGCTTCCAGGAGCAGCCCCAGGGAAAGGAGCATGATGAGTTAGGGAGGATTTGGTCTATATATTCGTCAATGAAAGGACAAAATGGAATATTTGGAAAATAACCCTAAATATCTGTCAGCAAAGAATTAGTATAAAGTTTATGAGCTTGTTGTTCCATGAATCATCTGTATAAACCTTCCCCATAATTAGTTTTAATTCATATTATATAAATTTAATTATATATCATAACTGAAGAAACTCATTTATTAGGAAGGATTTGAAGTATTAAATAAATAGGCGGTATAAATAACTAGTGTGGACGCTGTTCAGGAAGGGTATTATCTCAAAGGATATTTGAGATCTTTGGAACAACTTGGGTGTTTCACTTGGAATTGGAGAGATGCAGGCTCCTGCTTCACTGCCTCTGCATCCTTTCTCTGCAGGCTCCCCTTCAGATGAAGCAGCACTCTGCTGCTCTGTGAAAACCAAGATCCTTCTCTTATTTTTTCTTTTAATTTCTGTGACTCTTACATATTATGCAATACTTTGTAGAGCAGCCTAGAGTCATCTCAGGTTGTTCTTGGTAAGTTCTTTATTTCCCACCACCACCACTTTGTCTTTGGAAGTTTGTGCACAGGTTTTCTGTGAAGGGTCTGTATCGTAGAGCTGGGAATTTGGCTGACCTACTAAGTAGCAAGTGTAAGGGCATCACTGGGACGCATGGAGAGAGAGCATGGGGGAATGCTAAGGGCTGCCTTCATTGTTTCTACATTACAAATTCCAGTTGTCTTGGGTCCCCCACACGTGAGTATTGCTTTGCAGTTGATGAAAATTCCTTTATGGTCTTCACATACACGTGTGGTAACTACATGCTCTGGTAGGCATCCCAAATGATGAGTGGCTGCCACGTTGTGTAGCCACACCAAATGTAGGAACATTGCTCCTACTTCTGGGAAGAGTCTCAGAAGAATTTGGACCTTGTTTGCCTTGAATGTTTCTCAAGCATATATATTTATTTGTCACTACCACAGGAAAAACATCACTGAAGCTACGCTCTTAAAAGTTTGGTGATTGTGCTGGTGTGGCCATGGTGGTTCAGCTTTTTATACCTTGGAGCCAAACCCTTTCAGAAATTAAGATAATTGTGTCAGTCTTCATCAATTGCATTAAAATTGCATTTTCTTGTTACTTTCTTTACAAGTGCAAGCAGGATGGTGTTATTTTAAGTGATAGCTGAGTTTCCAGAAGTCACTGTGTGGATGACCGCCGTCTGGTGATGCACAACTGGTTTAGTCTTCAGTCACATCTTGTCCCCACCAAGAAAAACTCTTCAGTGTCCCATGACATTCAAAACTTTTTTCCTACAGTAGCAAATTTGCCACAGTTTTTAGGAAGGCACCATTCTTTTTCGTTGGAAAAATCTGTCTCTGTGTAATGGAAAGTGGTTTTTTGCTTTGGGTTGGATTGGTTGGTTTTTACTTGCCAGGCAGAGGTGAATTAGAGCAATGGGCAGTGGTTTAGAGTTTCTAGTGTATCAATTAGAAGGAAATGTTTAAATATGAAATTATTTTTGGCTATTGGTATTTAATCTGAAAAGGCCAGTTGTTTGGGTCAGATCGGGTGCTTGTGCTGAAGACAGAACTATCAAGTCATCTTCATATTGCAGAAGGTACTCAGCACTATCATTGCAGGGAAGACCCCTTACATTGTCTTCAAGTTCAGTATGGGTACAAATTAACAAGCTCTGATTTGAAACTGGATGTGGTGGCATGAGTAATTGTATTTATTGTAATCCCTGTCTTCCATGAAATCCCCCATCCTGCAGCACCCTTCTAATCCTGGTGCTCCCTGGGAGGCTTTCCAGAGCTTATTAAGACTGTTCTTAATGTGTCCTCTGGTGTACAGTGATGAGTAGCTGAGCAGGTGACAACCAAGACAGTCCTGGAGCCTGCTGACCCATACAGAGACAGGGATGTATCCTCGTGTGGAGCTGATGCTTAGGCTGGGCATTAGCATTGGAAAGGAATGAAGTGGCGTGGCACCACCCTCTCTCAGCATCCGAATTCTCCTGACAGCTTTAAATTACGGCAGAGTTTAATCCACCCTGTGTAGCCCCTTGCAGAACACGAACTTTGCATAATGCTGGTAGTGTGCTACAACCACTTGATGGCACCCTTTGATTTGGTACATAGCTCATTAGCCGTCGCACAGTGCAGTGTGGCTGTAGTATTTGTAATGGAATAACACGTAAGAACTAAAGACTGCAAGGTATCTGGTTAATGTAGAGATGAAATGAATGAAACAGCAAGGCTAAGCTTTCCTGACCCTTCATGAGAGAATAGATGAAAAAAGGAAGAATAAGCTATTGTGCCGAAGGGAGATGATGAAATTCAAGATCCACACACATAATCTCTGGCTCAGCCTCTGAAATGTTAATCCCTGGGTAGAATTATTTGAGCTGTAGATTGCAATTTATCATCAAAATGGCACTGTGTCAAACAATACTTCTTGTATGTGTGATGTTTAGAACTATCCAATTTTAATATAAAATGGTTCACGGAGCACTGTCTAACATTTAAGCAGCAACTCATTAAGCTCAGGATGTTTTTGCTCGATTCTATACACCCACGATAATCATGTAAAGTTATATTCCACAGATGGCTCTTAGAATCTTTTACTAGCTGTATAGTATGTTTTAGGGAGTGATCTGTTTTGATCTGAACAGTGACAGGTGATGGAGCTGCTTGATAGTAAATGTAACACGAAGTGGTCCGGGAGGTTTATTTTCAGGTGCCCAGAGAAATCCACCCCAAATTCACTAACGGCTTAAAAATGCCCAGGACTTGAGATAAGCATTTTGCCAAGTTGTACAAACAATTATTTGGAGGTTACAAAAAAATATTTTCTCATTATGTTTTACAAGCTGAAATGCCCTTCAGGTTTTTCTTTCCTTGCTTTTAGACTGTGCCAGTAGAGGGAGTAGAAAATTACCATCCCGGTAAGGATAAAATATTCTGTGCTAAAATCCAGCCCTTTCTCTTTTAGAGATCTTAGTATTTCATACTACAGTCTGTAACTGAAATGAAAAGACCCAGTACCTTGAGAAAATGGAATTAGGGGAAGAGAAACACAGCCCAGACAGTTTCTGAAATGTGGGAGCGTGTGAAACACCATCATTATTAGAAAGGAATATTTAAATCCAAAGATATATTTAGAAATATTAATTGCACTAATTTTTCCTCCTAGTACTTATGACTTGTTTGAAAATCACAGTGTGATTTTATTGCTGCAGCAAAACCCAATGTGTTTTAGTGTATGCTAATAAATCAATTTCTCTGCCTTTATTTCTAAATGCAGCTTCTCTCTAAACGTGCAATTAAATTGTGTAAGGATTTTTGCAAGTAGGGGGTTTTGCTGCATTGTCTTGCTTTTTATTTTATTATTTTTCTTCTTGGAAAAAGGAGAGAGAGGCTGAAGGAGGAGAAGGGAGGAAACAAAGTGTGTTCCCTGGCAGATTCATAATTCCTCTCCCAAAGTTATTTCAGGAGGTGGTGAGATTTGAAGCGGAAACTATTCGTCGATCTTACTGTGTTTAAAAAAGTCTCTTTCAGCGTGGTGGTAATTAAAAATCTCCTCTAAAAATATGCCAGTATCAACAAGAGATTTTGAAAGTCTCTGGCATGTTTGGCTAGCAGGTATATCCGCGGCGTTTCAGAATCGTAGGCCTGACTGAGCAGTCACGATGGCTGTGAACTGAACTATGAAGGAGACATTTGTCTTGGAGTGGGACCTTTTGTGTTAATCCTTCCAACCTTTATAGCGTAGCATTTCATGATGGTATTTAATCAACAAATAACTTGTATTGCACACTTGTGATCCCTCTCCATCAGAAACGAGCATCTGTGTGGAATAACTATCGGCGTTAGATAAGAGCTGCTATTTTATTTTTCCTGCACTGTGGCCTTTTTTTCTTGGTGGCTGGTGCCTTAGTAGCTCACCTAGTTTCTAGATTAATATTTGTAAATGGGCAGGCAGGAGAGGAGCATGATTACATCGAGTGAGTGTGCAGCTGATGATTTGTGATGCAGTTGTTTTTCGGTGCACCCTAGATAAACGTGTTATCAGAGTAGATCTGAGCGCAGATATACACGTCTTAAAATTACACATACCAGTAAGATCATTTTGTGTCCACAAATTCATCTGACAGCATGTGCTTAATTTTAAAAAGCCCAGGCTGAGCCTCAGTGCTGTCTGCCCATCCCAAACGCACGACGCACAGAGTATATAAGCGCCGCCACTGGAGTTTTTCTGCTTTGGAAAAGGGATTTTTCTCCTCTGACTGCCTTTTGCATGTCTCTCTGATGTGAGTTGCTACATCAGATTGCTATTTCTGGTTTTTGCTGCTGCATCAACCTTGGTATTTTAGCTGTTCAGGCTTGCACTCGCTTCCTCGCTGATCTTCTGCCTCCTGGTTAGTCCTGTGTGTTACACTGAGAGCAGGAATGCTTTCAGCAAATGGGTATCGGACGAAATTACACAAAGGTGTATTTTATGCTCTAGCATCTATTTGTATCAAGTGGTTAAAGTTTTTACAACTTAAAACTAGTCATCCCTCAGTCGAGTCTATGGCCATGGGGATTTTGTGGTTAAATTTACGTTGAAAACTACTGCATGTTTTCTAGAATCAAAAAAAGTTATGTTTCATTCTTGCACACTGCTGTGAGGGGTAAAACCTGTGTTTGATAAATGGGGACTTCAGGTTTGGTTTGTTAATAACCTTTACACCAGGTAGTTTGATCCTTGAATTATGTATGAATTTGAGGATCAGATTTGATCAACTTAATAATGCTGAGCTGTTTAAGGGTTTGTTTGAACTTCCGCTGTGTATGAGCAGACAACTCGAGCGACATTCTCCTGTCCCGTTTTACAGCACGGTGGTAATTAAACATAAAATCTGTCTTCAAAACAGAAATTGTAGAGAAGCAAGTCACAACAAATCTTGGTAGTGTTGTTTTGCATTCTGGCTGGCAGTGGCATGACAAAGTGCGTTCGAGAACAGCTTTTGAGTGTGTCCAGGACGCATACGTAGATTTCACTGTCAAGCTTTGAAAATTTATTTTCTTCTAAGTAAAGATTTGGAATCGTGGTACATAAAGAGAACAAAAGGGGTTTTTAGCTTCTTGTCTCTGATTTTTTTTTTTTTAAAGTGTTTCTACTGCATTTGATTTGTCAGTATCAGGAAAAAAACCACACACATTTGTGTACAGGGCCTGTGGATTTATTTTTTTTTTAATGAAGCTAATGGCTCTCAAAAAAACTTTGTGCCGAGCTTGCCGTGATATCTAGCTTCTATATTTCCTTATAAGGAGCCTGCTAAAAATAAATAGTGGTAATCAATCTGTTGTGATTTTAACTCTGGGTTCCCTTCAAAAGACAAACTCACATTTAAGGGCAGATTTGTGCCGTGCACACTGTGCACTTCTGCATTCCCGAGCTAATTGAATGTAAAGCGTCGTGCGGATTTGTGGCGTTTGCCGGTGAACCTGGACAGGCACTAAGAATTCACTGTACTGGAGCCTGTTTCATGTGCAGTCGAAGCACAACACTTGGTTTTGTTTAGGGTAGATCTGGATTAATACTGGCTTACAATTATTACTCACAGGGCATTATCATTTCAGATCTGTGCATCTACTTTTAAGGTACGCCAATTGCTGTAATTAATTAAAGTGCTGCAGATGCTGCTGGTTAAGCCAATTTAAAGAACAGAGCGTGAATTTCCAGTTATGTGAGCTAGATAATGATAATGCCTTAACGTGGTAGTCGCTCTTGTGAGCCAATTACCACTCTAGATAGCTGAAGCAGGTCTGTGGTTCACTCTCTCTGCCTTCGCCCGTTTGGAGAACACACGGCTCCTTTTTGTGCCTTTTACTGCTGAGTAATCTTAGTTTTCCTCCCCGGTCGTGGGGTGGTCCGGCTGACAGCTTTTAATCTTAATAAGCTTAGAGGTAATAATCCAAGTCCCGTTGGTCACATGTACAATATGCCTTTTAGTTTCACTTTTTCCTTCTCTAGTTTTGCCAAAACATCAAGATTCCCTGTAATATTAGACGAGTGCTATTGCTAACTGCCTGGGATTGAAGCACTTCTTTCTGATAATTAATGCAGTGTTTTTACGTAAGGATAATTATGAGATTAAGCCTGGGGTTTTTTGTTTGTTTGGACTTTTTTTTCCTATTTGCTTTTATTGTGCAATATTCTTAAATAAGGATGGATCACATATTAATTTAATTAATCATGAGAATTTTTTTCAATTCCATAAGTTGGGTTAACTTCACAGCCAAGAAGTAGAGAAGAAAATAGTTTCCTTAGAGATAACTCCACATTTATTAATTTATTCTTGTTTTCAGTTTAGATAGCAACATGATATGTTAATAAATGAACCATTAGTAACGTCTTTGCTTTTTTGTACACATGTAAACTTTTTTCTAGGGGAGCTTTAGAAATTTTGACAGTACTTGTGCCTATAGTACGCAGGAATACTCATCATCGGGAACGTTCCTGATGTCGCTGGAATGTGGAGAATCACATCTTCTAAATGAATGTAGAGAAACTGATTATTTGAAACCGATATTAGAAAAAAAATAACAATTTTTTTAAGTCTAATAATAATTTATTTAGATCTTGAAAATAAATAAGAAGATGAATATGTGACATACTTGGTGTTTGATTTGCCAATGTCCAATATCAAGTTATAGGCTTAGATTAGGGCGACTGTATTTTTGGAGTCAGCTCTACGATTGTGTCAGGTATTTTTGAGTGGGGCTAATAACATCCTAATGACCTGAGGAGTGACAACCCCTTAGGACCGAGGACCTGCTGAACCTTAGAAAAATGAGTGCAGCCCAGTTCATATGCAAAATGGAGAGAGAGTGGAATTTTCCTAGAATCAGAGCGGAGAGAACAGGTTTTCATCCTGGATCCGTAAACAAAGCCTTAAAGATGTGGGAGGGCTCCGAGAGCCTGGTGTAGATGCATGGAGAACGGGCTGGGGAGAGAAACAGGGGAACATTGTTTTGGAGTAGTTGAAGCTTGGGCCAGGACAGAGATGCAGGAGGAAATTGGCTGCCGAGGAGAAAGAGTCCGTAATTTCTGAGAGGGAGTGGAAGAGAACAGAGAAGTCTCTACTTAGAAGTCTCTGGCCTCGCTCCAGAGAGTGGAAATAAAGACAAGAAAGTGCATGTGAGCATTTATCGCTTTGTCCTTTTGTGTGGCTCTTCTGTGACCTGAAGCAAAGAACAAAAAATCTTTCTGGGAAACCTTAAGACAAAATAAAAATCTTTGTTTTGCTTCAACAACCTCCTGTCTGCAAGGAGGGGGAGCTGATTACACACAGTCTGGAGTGGGAAGAGTAAATCTCTGTCAAATACTGGGGAGCCTGAAAATGCAACTCTGTGGGATGACAGAGCCGTTCGCAGTTTGCTGCTGTCAGAGCAGGTGGTGTCTAGCTCCCCACTTTGAGCTGCTGCCCCTTCAGCACACCAATGCTGGGGCTCACCTGGCCTTTGGAGACCACATTTGTCTCCCTAAGCCAAGCAAAACCATTGTGGGTTGGGTTTTTTGGGGGGTTGTGGTTTGGTTGGGGGGTTTTTGTGTTTTTTTCGGCTGGATGAGATTTCTGCTGGATTAGTGAGGAGAACCAGGTCGTGAAAAAGAAGAGCCAACAAAGTGCAAGCCAGGGCTGTAGCCAGGCAGGAGCATGTGGCTGGAAAAGCAGGATGCAGGTGGGAGATGAGTTAGGAGTTGGACATTGTCTGGTTGTCTGCAGCGTCAGGTAGGCGTTGTTGTCTTGTGCCTCTGCTCTGGACGAGGAAGTTGAGGAGAAATGGGTGTTTCTGAGAGCCATCATCTTCTCTTGCGCCGCAGGAGCTCACACCTTGCGCTGCAGGGTGGCTGCTCCAGCTGGGCCTGGTTGCCTTCACTGGCCATTTCTTGTCTTCCAACCTGACATGGGGAAAACTGCATAGTGTTAGGAGTGGAGGAACTTTCCTCTAGCCTGGGCTTGGGCCCTTCAAAGAACTGCCAGCTAACAACCATGTTCCTTCACAGAGAGCAGAGACCTGCACCTCAGAGGCCCTGTGGTCCCTGCGTGGGCCAAAACAAGCTTTCCATCCTCTCTCATGCTGTCCTCTCATCCAGCACTGTGGTATTTCAGGGACACCCCAAGAAATCACGTTCTTCTGTGTGGAGCACAAGCTCCTTTCTAAACTGAGCTTGCTACGAGCGTGCCTTGGGTTGGGCTGTTTCCTGCCTCACACTGTGCTGAACTTTCTCTGGTAGCAAGATGAACCAAAGTTCACACTTTGTTTTTAGTGATGTTGAAGTCAGATGCTTAATAGACTTGTTATTTGTTTTTTTGGACAGATGGTAGCAAAGTGTTTATAAGGTGTAATACCTTTGGCTGTCTTCTGGCAGTTTAGAAAAGAACAGGACCGAATCGCCCGGATGAGATTTGTGGCTTAGATGTCGTAGTGGCCAGACCTCCTCCTAACCTGAGTAAGAGCTACACTTACTGCTCTCTAGCTACACTAAAAATAAATCCCCTCTTGCAAAAGTAGGCATAACACTCTGTGTGTGCGTGTTTGTTTTCATGTGCTGTAAACCCAGAGATAGAATCTCCTGTTTTATAAGGGCTAATAATTTGTTCCCACATTTAACAAGGTGCTTAATCGCATGGCTTTCTTTAACTTGATTTAATTACAAGTAGATCATATGCTTGAAGTCAGGCATGCGTTTAAATACCTTCCTGAACTGAAGTGCATCCTTTTTGGTGTCATTATATCACAGTGTTTAATGGACATGGAGGATTTATGGGCAGCTTTTGTGCACGTGTTATCCCGTGATAGCTGGAGTCAGTAACACCAGATCAGGGACAAACTGTTAGTTACAACTGGCTATAAGTTTCCACAAGACTTTGCCAACACATCTTCATTTTCATTATATTTTTCTTGTAATAGGAGAAGAATCCTGTAATTATAACTTGCTGCCTGTCCTGCTCAGTTTGACCGACTTTTTGGGGGAATAAATTTTAGAATACAAGTTATGTGCCTTGAAAGGGAATGTTTTGAGAAATTGAATTGTGTGGCAGGATTTGAAAATTGATTTTTATATTAAATATTATGTTAAATATGCAGTAACTATTGGTGTTTGTTAACGCTCTAGCAGATTGCTTTGGGACATAAAGTTCTTCCTTGGTGAGAAAGGGGTGGTGGGGGGCAAGGTGTATCAAGTTTTTTGCAATTAAAAATCTGGAAAAACTTGTTTAAGAAAATGTTAGCCCAAGAACACGCATCTTTTGTCAGTATAATATGCAGCCCTGAACACAGCTCTTTATCAACAGTACAGTGTTTCATATTTAATCAACATAAAATGAAGTGCTTCCCTCACATGAATGTAACACAGATCAAGTCTCAGCCAAAGCAAATAAAAGAATGAATGCTTTGTTAATCATCCATAACTAATTTGTGCATACACAGAAAAAATGAAATCTGTTTTTGACAAGAGCTTTTTTCATAGAAGCAGCAAGGGAGAACTGAACATGTAATGTGCATTAGTAATAGTGAATAGCAATGGGGGGGAATCTGAGATGTTTGCCCTGGACTATTTCTATTTCTTGATAGCAGCAGCATTTAACAGAAACATAAGATAAGAGAAGGGAGATTTTTTTTTAAGTTGTTTTCCAAAATACAAGATGGCAAACCTGTGCTGAAGCAGACATGGATGGGTTCTTGTATGCCTTGCCATATATTCATAAGTATTGCCGGGAACTGCCACATATCTCTGTGACAAACTCAGTTAATAGATAATACACAGTGAAGAAAATGTTAAATGCATTGCTTCTTTGCACAGGCAATATGATTGTATTGCTCTAGTGACAGTGTGGTTATGCTTGATGGGGCAGCTTCATTACAAGACCCTGTTTTCAGGCTATTGCAGCTTTAAAAAAAATAAAAAAAAAATCACCCATCAGACTGAAATTTTTTATGCTTGTCAGCCTTGAGGTGAATTTTACTTTAAGTGCAAAGTTAGAAGAAATCCATTTAGCTGTTTCCCTGGTCGAAACAAATTTGGAGAGAGGGATGGATGGGCTTTTAAAAAGTTGAGGTTTGTGTTTATTGCAGGGCGGCATTTTGGAATGCTTTACATCCACCTGTGATGTTAAAATGTAGATTATGTTGTTGATAAAATATAAAATATATATATGTAATATATATAAAATAAAGTAAGTGCATCTGCAGCATGCACTGTTCTTACTTCTGTGCGTGCAGAGGGTGTGACAGCCGAGATGTCCTACATGCGTGAGCATGCCCCTACCCGAGCTTCACACAGATCTTAATTTTCAGCTGCCTCCCTTTTCCCCCAGTTCCAGACCTACCCTCTGCCCCTGCTTCTTCCCACATGCATCAGATGCAAATCCCACGTCAGCAGTACGGGCTGGCTCAGTCCATTGATTCAAAATTTTAATTATTTTCTTTTTTCCCTCCTTCCTTTGCTCTGTAGAGGGGAGTGCTGCATGCAGGAGCTGTCTCTTGCAAACCACACTGCTCTTAGGTAACACCCTGGAGTAGGTTTGCATATTAAAGTTGACTCACCGAGGGGTTTTTGCTGCAGATTTGGATAAAAGAAATAGTCATAAAGTGGCGTGGATGAGAGAGCTGTATGTTTGCACGAAGATGCTTTCTGGAAGAGCCAACTCTCGTGGAGCATATTTTGTGATTAGAGTCACAGTGGAGTTACGGTGGTCCTGCAATATGTCCTCCAGGGTGGTGGGGAAATGTACTGAGGGGCAAGGAGAGGAGAGGAGAGCACCAGCAGGTCCAAGAATTTCTCTATAGCATGGAGGACTTTCCTAACTGTGTTATATCTTCTTGATGTTATGTTTTTTGGTGGCTTTGGCACATGTTTAAGGTGAGGTTGTGAGCAAGAGGGAAGAGAATTAAAAAAGCATAGTTGTGAATGCAATAGTGGAGATACATTGATGGTCCAATGATATCTGAGGGATTCACTTTGAATAGCATCACACTGTTTGTTTGTTTGGTTGGTTTTTTTTTAAGCACCCTTTTAGCCTAAACTGAAGATAGTTCTTCATGGAGAGAGTGGTGAGGTGCTGGAACGGGCTGCCCAGAGAGGTGGTGGGTGCCCCAAGCCTGGAGGTGTTCAAGGCCAGGTTGGATGGGGACCTGGGCAACCTTGCTAGCTCCAGACCTGGAGGTTGGTGGCCCTGCCTGTGGCAGGGGGGCTGGAAGTCAGTGATCCTTGGGGTTCTTGCCAACCCAGACCAGTCTGTGATTCTGTGAATACAGTAAATAATGTGAGCCAAGGACTTTGGTTCTGACAAGGAGAACGATCACTGTGTGAGCTTCACTGATCAGCGTGTGGCCATGGGACGTTACAGATGGTATTTCTGTTCATTCTGTGCTTTTCAAGCTAAGGTCCAGCTTTCAGTACAAAAATAATAAGTCATAGGAGTCTTAATACTTTTGCTTGACACTGTTAAAAGCTTTTCTGTCATAAGCCCTGCAAATTTTGTCATTTTATGTTGTGCATTTGCTCTATGGAAGTTATCCTCAGCTAGTAACAACTGGTTGATGACACACTGCTGTCTTACAAAACTCCTTTGAAAAGATTTTATCTATGCTAGACAATTAAGTCTAGACAATTTATATGCCATCTTAAAATACAGTATTTTCTGGAAAGGTAAATGAAAAAAATACAAAGTTGCTGGAGCAGTTAATGTCCTGACCTTGTTTCTTTGTTAATGAGTATTACCTCAAGCTCGCTTCCTTGTTGGAGGTTACAAAGCAGTTGAATCATGTGGTTATGTTTGCGAGTCTGAGTAATCCAGAGTTAATTCTGGAGTCTGTATCATGTG
>VXBZ01002169.1:133391-160494 GCA_013399135.1 Heliornis fulica | reverse complement strand
GTTGTTCTTCCTAAGTAGTAACCTTGTCTGTGAGTCACCCACTGCTCTAATCTCAATTAAAATAAGATCATTCATTACGTTTGTAATGGAGATGGGAAGATAAGAACATTCCATAGCTCATCAGTGGCATCATCTTGTTTTGTAACCTTTGCCTCTCCTAACCCTGCCTGCTCCCAGCAATGCTTTACCCTCTTGTCTACATTTAATTTTTGGATATTTTAGGACAGGGGAAAAATCTTCACCTTTGGCTTTTAAAGTGGCCAGAACAATTCTCAGCATGCTAATACAGTAAGTAATAAGTGATTGGTGTTTGCACTCACATTGCTTATGATGTCAGCAAATTTCTATGTTTCAAAAATGGTTGTGCCTTACAAAGAAGCAAATGAAACTGGCAGGTTCCCCTGACTAGAAAGCTCATTGCTGACCAACACCCTCCTGTGTCATGTGGGTGTGCCTGTGTGTTTGTAGAGCCCTGAAAAATCCAAGGTAAGTCAGAAAGCAGAGCAGTTCAAGGCTCAGGATCAGATCACAGGGCTTGAAGAGGCTGAAAGTAAAGCTGGTGCTGAGGACTCTTCTTAAAAAAAAACCAAAACCCAATACAACTGAAACAGGAGAGTCAGAAGAAAAAGTTCATATTTTATATTCCTCATTTCAGCAAGGGGAAACTGAGGCATGGGAATTAGACTGCTCCAAGGCGATGATAAAGACACTGCTCTAAGCTGATGTTAAAGTCACTGCTCCAAGGTGATGTTGAAGTCACTGCTCTGATGCCTTTGGCTGGTAGACATCTCATGGTCATGCTCAAGGGGCATTCTCGCCCATGCAACTGCTCTTGCTCTTCTGTCCCATCACCAGTGTGGGAAAGGACACAGTTTCACATGTACTTCACAAGCAGAGGTGGCATTTCCCGTGGGCTGGGGGAGGATGTGGGGCTGCCACTCAAGTAGGGAAGAAGCTAGAGCTGGGCATCAGCATCATCTTGAACTGGGCATGGAGGGAAGAAAAAGCCATCTACTGGGCTCTCCTTCTCACACAGACCAATCACTCAGTCATATGATGTTTTTTTCAGACTTATTATGGTTTTAATTCAAGATACAGGAAGTCAAGATACTGAAGTGCTGAGCCCACTTGTGCCTGGGACACGTCAGAGAAGCTCAGCTGTGGTGGATAGGGATGTCTCTCCAAGAAGCGTGGACAGCAGATTGAGAGAGGTGATTAAGATTTAGGTTGGACATTAGGAAAATGATCTTCAATATGAGGTGGTAGATCACTAGAACAGGTTGCCCAGAGAGGTGATGGAGGTCCCATCCCTGGAGATATTCCAGGTCAGGCTTGATGAAGCTCTGATCGACCTGCTCACTGCAGGGGATTGGTTTAGATGAGCTTTAAAGGTCCCTTCCAACCCAACACATTCTATGATTCTATGATTCTAGCTGGAAGGTGGGAAGAAGCAATGTTGGCTGCTGGTTTATCCAGCCTTGCAGAGTGAAGGGAGACTGAAATTGCAGGTTTTCTTATTTGTGAAACTTCTTTAAGCTGAATTTCCTCTCTGAAAACATTTCTATGTTCACCTGCACCTACAGCTGGACTGTGCTCCTGCAGAGTGCAAACACAGGTGTGGAGGTTCTTCCATGCCTCTCAAAACATAACAGTGATGGTATGGTGTGGGGAAATGATGGATAAAGACTTATTTTCTGGAGCTTTCCTCTGTGCAACTTGCTATTCCTTTCCTCTGCCTCTTCATCTGGGCTGATGGGAAGTCAAGTGGGTCTGTACTCTCTCCTGCATCACCCCCTCTCTCCAGCCTCTGCCTTTTCCAGGATGTGAAAGAAGGGCTTCACAAACTGGTTGGAATAAAGAGATGAACAGGTGATGAGACACAAAAACTCAGTCTACATTAATGTATATTTCCTTTTGTACTCCCTTAAATGGCGTGTGTGGTACGTGCATTTGTCATGCCTCTAAGGCAAAGAACAAAGGGATGGGGCCAAAAGAATTTTTCTGTGTTCTCCCCAGAAGAAAGTTTGTTTTTCCCTGCTTGACCTTCAACTCCCAGAAGACCTGAGTTTAACTGCTTTGATTTACTTCCATAATAAAGTGATCGATTAATGTTAAAGGCAGGCTTTATGAGGCCTGTCCTCAAATGGTCTCGGAGCCTGCCACAGCGAGGATGTTATACTGCCATGCTCTGAAAAAGGTCACATGAAGGGAATCAAAGACAAGATAAATGATGGTTTACACATCAGAAAAGCTCTCCGTAGCACAGACAGGGAATGTGGAACATAATGTCTCTCAGGGCTCGGTGCAGATGGTATATAGTAAATATAGTCTGAACTGCCTCCCTAGGATTTATTATCGTTGCCGTTGTAGTTGTTTTGGGGGTTTAACTTTGGACAAAGCTGTGCTCTGGAAGTGTGTGACATATGGGCAGCCCTGGTTAAAATCTAGCGAATGAAGAGGTCTGATAAGCTGATCTCGACACGCTGGTGTGGAAGAACTTGAGCTCAGAAGTTGAGAGCCTGATTTCATACGATTTTCTGGGCTTGGTTAAAAAGTGTAGTTTGCTTTCGTTTTCTAGCTAGACTTCACTGCAGATATTTCTCCCTAAAAAGAAGCAGGCAAACTGAGTAAGCAGAATAAGAATCAAGCCAAAACTTCTGGCTCTGTCCACACCTGTATGTCCTAGAGAAGAATGTATATGGTATTGTATTTTCCCTCCAGGTTTGGGTGAGAAATTATTTATTCTTTTCTATTTGTGACTCCACTGGACTACGTTTCCTCTGACAGGCAGAGATATTCCTTATTTGCACTGATGTAAAAGGAAAAACTGATATAATAAATTTTGAAGATCAGCTACAAGCAGGAACCTGAGTTTTAATAATGGTCTTAAACCTGAGTAGGACTGGCCAGGTAATGGTATAAAAATCCATTTTCTGTGGGAAAACAGTTCTCAGACCAAATGTCAGGCTGAATGCTCACACTTTTGACAGTGCTCTGATAGGGAAGGCTTGTCAGGTGTTGGATGAAATTTTGGATCTCAGTCAGGAGTGGACAGGGGGGCAGACTGGAGAGCAGGCAAGTAAATGTGCGTCTCCCCCGGGGCTTGGGAGCTGCAGGCTCCACAATTTGCTCTGTACCAGTTCAAGCAGGTATTTAAACTTGTCTGCTTATCTGATCCCTCTGCCTTAATGGCCCAATTCTGGTCGACAAGGTCAGACTGGGTTGAAGGACAAGACCTAGCCCCAGCCCTGGGAAGCTGGAAGGGATGTGGACATGCAGGGAACTACCTCCAGAGCCAGCAGCTCTGTTGCTCCCTGGGAAAGGGGGCAGATGGGGTCATTGGTGAAGATGTGCCCCTGCAGAAGCCATCATCATGCACAGGCTGACCAGCACTACTGTGGCCCACCTGGCTTTTCCTCTGGCTGAAATCTAACATGTCCATGTACAATTCAAAGAATCATGGAATCACAGAGTGTTAGAAGTTGGAACTGACCTCTAGAGATCATCTAGTCCAAACCCCTGTGCCAGAGCAGGAACACCTACACTAGGTCACAACGGAACACATCCAGGCTGGTTTTGAACATCTCTAGAGGAGGAGACTCCACAACCTCTCTGGGCAGCCTGTTCCAGGGCTCTGCCTCCCTCACAGTAAAGAATTTCCTCATTGTGTTTAGGTGGAACTCCCTGTACTCAAGTTTGCGCCAATTGCCTCTTGTCCTGTCCCTGCACACCACTGAAAAAAGACTGACCCCATCTGCTGACACCCAGTATCTTCCTGAGACCCCGTGTCTCCTGCAGCACAGATGCCCTGTGTCTGCTCTTCTGTTTGTAGAAACTAAATAGTGAATATAATGCCAGTTTACAGTTCCTGTTGCAATCAGTGAAAATTATTAAAATATTATGGCACTTCCCTGGCCTGTTGCAAGCCCATAGGTGATATAACCCATCAAATCCTGCTCGGGCAGGGGCATTGGACTAGGTGATCTTTTGAGGTCCCTTCCAACTCCTAATGTTCTGTGGTTCTGTGAAATCACATGGTGAACTGCTCATGCACATAACTCAGAAGCAACTGGTGGTATGAAAATTGTCCTTTGAGGATGCAATGACTGCTTCTGGTGTCCACGGACGGGACGCTGAGGTGTCAAAATACCACAGAGGACATGACCTTAGTGCCCTCTGCCTAGAAGTACATAGTACTGCGGCAGAGAGTGCTGTCACCTTTGAAGTCATTCCTCAAACGGCCACTTCAGGCACTTGGCTGCTGTGATTGTGCAAGCTGTGATAAAACTTGTCATGGTAGAAGGAAACCAGCTGAGTAAGAAGATTATTATTAAGGGCTTGTAACTAATAAGAGTTTTCACGTGGCAGTAATGTGGTACGACTGGGTCTGGCAAACCAGGTAGTATTGTAGCCTTAGGAGGGGAGAAAGAAATAGGGAGAGATCTAAGGTGGAAGGCTCATCTCTAAGTATGTGGAGTAAACCAGTCTGTGTAAGGCACAGATTGATGCAGCCTGATCTGAAAAATATTTGGCAAATGGCATATAATGAGATTTTCAGACTCCTAGTACTTCCTTTTCATTATTTAGAGGAGTAGAGTTTAAAGAAAAAAAAATTAACTACCTTAACAACATTCTAATCACATATAAATAGGCAAATTAAAATTATAAAAACAGCTCATAAAACTGTAGAAAGAACTGATGGAAAAAGTCCTGTCACTTATTAAACCCATCCTTTGCCAGCACAGAGCTGCTGCGTATGTTATGCTAATGCTTCCACCCAGTCAAGCTTCAAAGCTGATTTTAACTTGTCTTTATAAACCTAAGGTTTTCTTCCCTGGCCATACCAACCTTTTAGAGTTGCAACTGTTTAATATTCTGCTTGGCCCAGGGGAAGAGATGAGTGTATTAAAGATCCAGTTCCAAACCACATTTCTCTCTGCGTTCAGTGTAACCTGACGAGACACCACAGTTGGCAGACACCAGATGGTTGATTGGAGTCTCTAGTCAGTCTCAGCAATTGCTGAAGCCTTAAGGACAAAACAGCACCAGGGAGATAGATCTGGTATGGTTATGAATCACTTCTGGGACCACAGGAGATAACTTGAGATAGGAGTCATGCAGGTCACCTTCCTGGAGCTTCTTCTGGTACCAAGTGAAAACGGAGACAGGAGAAGATTGATACCAGAGAGCAAAGAATGATGGATGGTGTTAGTGGACTAGTGAGGTGTATTTGGGGTTTTCTGGACATGCTCACCTCAGTGTTTTGAGAGGATTGTCTAGCAGAAGTGTGCAGGCTTTTCAGAGTCAAAAAAAGGCAAATCTTGTTGAGGTGGAAAAGAAGGAAAATGAAAGGCTTTGCTTTATTTAAATGATACCACGAGTACTTTGAACAAACAAAGTATCAGATGGTTATTCAGGAATATAGAATGAGCAATATGAAAATGTCCCCATTAAAACTAGGTGGTTATTATTAAAAAATCTCGAGCAGCTATTCAGATTATAAAATGAATTTCCTGCAGCTGTACTCACATCACTTTTTCCACTTTTCATAAATTCTTGAGTGACTGATTTTTTTTTTCTACACTTCAAAGTTTTCACGCAGAGGAGCAAGTGTAAGGCTTGCATGCTCTAGAGCCCTGAAAGTTTCCACTAGGAAACATGCTATTTGCATAGGAAACAATTTGCACAAACACAAGGAAAAATGTTTCTGAAAACCTCAGTTAGAACTTAAAGCAGATCTCAGTGGGCATTATACAGCCCAGGTGAGACGCTGGCTGCAATCTTGTATCTAGAAGTATACTTGCATACATTTCTTTTTTGTCATTTAGACAAAAGGAAAACTACATTTATATTAAAGTCTCTGCCAAGAAATCCATAGTAACATATTTTGCTTAAGTATGATGCCTCAGACTTGGTTTTTATATCACAGAATCCCAGTCTGGTCTGCACTGGAAAGGACCCTCAAGGATCATCGAGTTCCAACCCCTCTGCCACAGCCAGGGCCACCAACCTCCAGGCCTGCACCTAGACAAGGTTGCCCAGGGCCCCATCCAACCTGGCCTTAAACACCTCCAGGTTTGGGACATCCACCTTCTCTCTGGGCAGCCCGTTCCATCACCTTACCACTCTTTCCATGAAGAACTTCCCCTGATATCTAACCTAACCCTTCCCTCCTCCAGCTTTAGTCCATTCCTCCTTGTCCTAATCTCAAAGGTTTTATTTTTTTAAAAAAGAAGATGCTACTCATTAGACACAAAACTTCTCTGTTATACTCAAGCCCCTGTCTTCTTTACAGAAGCACCCTCTTCAAATTAGAAGTACAGCAGATGTTCTATGGTTTGTCATTGCTACAACTACTTGAAATAATTCATTCCATGGGTATACACTATCTAGTGAAAAGATTAACGTTGGACAACACACTAGAGCTTTATGTACAGAGGAAAAAGATTGGCCTCAGCTGAAGAGAAAGAGATTTGTACTGCTTTGGTGGATAAATGAAGTCTGAAATTAAGGAGAACATGAAATGGTCACTGTATAGAGATGAATGTCAGAAGAAAAGTAGACTTTGGATGGTCTTGTGTTTTCTTTTTCTCTAATTTTTACTCTCTCTGTGCGTGACAGCTTGAGGGGGTTTACTATATTGGGCTGGATGAATTACTGGGGGCAGAGCTATTTTGTACTTTCTGTAAATGTACTGTATCTGGAATTTCCTCCTTCACTGCCTCCTATTGTGTACATATTCAAACAAAAACTACAGCTTTCACTCAAAGCATATTCCAAAAAGTTTTGCTTTATTCTTTGCTGAAGCAGCTCCATAGCTGGAGTGACAGCAGAACTTGGGCTATGCCTGGCTAGCTGGGAGCTCAGCTGGCTACAGGCAACAGCCATTGAGTCTCTCATCTAGTTCCATGCTGGCCCGGACCAGAACCACGTACAGTGAGGCCATTTGACTTGCAGGAAGATGATGGATGAAGCCAAGCACAGGCTTACGACTGTGTGGACTGTCACAGTGTAACTTGGTGATGTGAGCCAAGCATGGTGTCCTGTAAGAATTTGTAACTCCCCAAAATTTCAGCCAGTGTATAAGCCTAATACTTTCATAGGATCAGAGAATCCTGGAATCTCCTCAGTTGGAAGGGACCCATCAGGACCATGGAGTCCAACTCCTGGCTCCACACAGGGAAAGAGAAGTCAGAGCAGGGCACTGAGCGCATCATCCAGATGCTTCTTGACCTCAGCCCAGCTGGGGGCTGGGACCACTGCCCTGGGGAGCCTGTCCCAGTGCCCAACCCCCCTCTCAGGACAGAACCTCTTCCTGACCCCCCCCCTGACCCTCCCCTGGCGCAGCTTCATGCCCTTCCCTCGGGTTCTGTCCCTGGTCCCCACAGAGAGGAGATGGGCGCCTCCCCGTTCGCTGCCCCTCGGCAGGAAGCCCCAGACCTCCATGAGGTCTCCCCTCAGCCTCCTCTTCTCCAGGCTGAACAAACGAAACTTCTGTACATTTCTAGAGGAGGAAAAGACATTGAGAAAAATGTCCATGGTCCACTGGGAGAGTATCAGGAAAAGAGGTTGTGCTGGGAGTTAGGAGCTTAGCTCCTCAGAAGCATGACTGTTACTGTAAAAAAAAAATAAAATACAACCTTGCCATTGCTACTAGTGACTACTATATTTTAATTTTCATCAGCCTTTATGAAAATACTTCATTATAAAGGCAGAGAAAAGATATCAGAGGTCTACTGAAATTATTCACATAGTTTTGATTAATCTCTGCCTTCCCAGTCTTTGCCCACCATGGTAGGTGGTGTCCTAGTAATGGTCTCGCTAAGAGAACCACCTCAACCACCTCACTGACACCCACAAATACTGATCCTCAAGCCAAGCTGACTGTGAGTATGATGTGCTCCTCAGAATGTTGAATTTTTGAAATTTTATTTTCTTCAATTCTTCACCAGGATGAACAAGATTTTCCTTTGGATGTTGCAAGCTTTGTATTTTTATCTGAGATGGGTGTTGGAAAGGCGTCCCCAGAGAAGATTAGGGTGATGTTTTGTGGATCATCATCACTTCCTTGCATTGAGAAGTGAAATGTAGTGATGCTTATTGGCAGTTTTGACTGATTCTGTTTAAAATATGCTAAATGCTCAGTAGTGCCAGAGGAAAAGTCCTCCCAAACCCTCCAAACCCTTGCAATACTTATTGGTCTTATTTAAGGGGTGCAGAAAGTGAGGGGGGATTTCATGACCATGAGAAAAACTTCCTTAAGCCACATGCAATTTTTTGGTCTAGTCAAGTGAATTACAGCCATGACTCACCCCTTGAAAATTGCAACTTGGCTTCCATTATTTTTGCTCACACGACAATGAGTGGTTGGATCCATCCTTAAGTTTCAATCATCTCCTGCTTTGCTCGTGCTAGTGATGGCTTAGTGATTGTGGAGGAGAAAGGAGGAGGATTTCTTTAATTACTTCTCTGTACCTTGGTATCTTGGATTCTATCTGTGTAGAGTTGAACATGTTTCCTGTAAAGTGTGCAAATATGTGTCTTTTCGCAGTTACTCTTTGACATTTTCAAAGATAGTTCCCTCTTCCCATATCTGACTTGACAGTCAATCAAGCACAGAGTAACGAGGAGAATAAGAGAGGATCAGGGAATGAAGACAGGGAAGGAATCCAGAGAGAAAAAAAAAAAAAAAGAAGAAAAAGAGAAAATGAAGAAGGATTAAACAGGAAAACATATAGAAAATAAACTATTGTTTAGCAAAAAGCAAAATAGCAAAATAGGTGCTTTGCACAAACTCTCTTGCTTTTCCCCTTCATCACCTATCTCCAACTCTTTTCTCTTGTTGCTGTGTCTATCTGAGATGCAGATTTTTTTGGCCCATAGACCCTTACTCTATCACATCCTCATTTTCAAAAGGAGTTCACAATGTGCATATTCACTACTCCACACGTGGCTAAAATGAGCCTCAGTGTGACAATTTACACGAAACTCAAGAAACCTTCAGGAATTTGCTGCTGATCTTCCCCTCAGCTCCCCCGTGGAGACTTTGCCATGGTTACTTGCTGCTTGCAGGTGTCACCAGGCTCCCTTGCTCTGCAGTCTCAGTGAAGTCAAGGAGATCTGAATCCAAGAGCAGAAGTTGGCCTTTACGATTCACTTCCATGTAGCATATGTTACTATATTGTATACCAAGAAATGTAACCGAGAAGAACCGTGGTATTTACAGTATGCTAAAATTTAACTCTTGCTGTAGCCTTCTGAAGCCTGTGGGACACATCCCAGAGACTTTACTCACATTTTACTTCATCTCATGTATGGTAGGAGTCCTGTTGCTGAAGAAGGAATGATGCAATATGAATAAGGATTCAGGGTCTGGCTCTGTGCCTATTAGCAAACTGAAATAGTTCATTGGTGACTAACCCCCTTAATGAGTAGGGCAGGAGAGGTAAAGCTGACCAGAGTGAGGGATACTGATACATTAGGTTTTTAAATCATTATTTCTGGTGGTAACATCAGAGAATAGAATGATGTTTGAAGAGATGTTTAGCAAGTAGCAATGAGTTTTCCTTCTGACACACAGAGGGATGAAGTTGAAGGTGGTACAGTGGGTATGGAAGGCTGCTGCAAATCTACGTGGGTCTATGGCACTCTGAAAAAGGTGCTGAATTTTAAAGGGCTATAATATACCATTGGGTCAAGTATCTCCATCATTTCTCAGCCTGATTATTCCTTCTTTTACAAGGTCGATGGTCCCAAAATAGTGAGGTAATCTTCATCATACAGAAGAGGTGTGAGTGTCTGCTCACAAGCTGGTTGTGTGAGGGTCTCTGTATATCCAGGTGAGTGATAGTATCAATCTGCCCGTGTCCATACATCCCCTTGCCTGTAATGCAATTTTGCAGCAGCAGGATTAGAACAGATTGCTGGCATTATGGCAGCAAGAATATTGTTGGGAGTAACTTGGCAACACTTGTAGGTGGTGTGACGCTGGCTCTTTGCTCAAGGGCAAGGACAGGGGAGGGGATGTTGGATACCAACCAGAAATAATGTCAGAAAAGTTCAGAAGATGAAAGCAGTGACAGTAAATAAGTCTGAAATTATTTTAGGTTTACATACTTTTAAGTCCTCAGTGACTGAAAACACAGCCAAGAATTGCTTCAGCAATATTCCTTCATAAATCTGCATAATAATCTCTCAGAGGGGCTTTGGTGAAATTACAAGTATTCATTTACTAAATTGGGTTCAGTGTCTGTATCATACGCCGTATGAATATTCAGTGCCATGAATTCATCCAAGCTATATTGAAGTTAGCATGGTCCACAAGCTATCTCAAACGATAACCCAGACAGTAGGCATGGGCAGAAAGGATTTTCTCTTAAAAAATCAAAACAAAAAATAGAATCCAGTCGGGGAATATTTAGCAGCTACGTCCCTAAGAATGGCAGTGATACATGCATGTAATTTATTTTTTTTTTCTTGTGGAATTTCTGATCTTTATAGCTCTGAATTCAGCAAGAAATGTTTCCTTGTGAGATAGGGACCACAAACATAATGCAAAGGACTTATGAGTGATTTATCAAATAATACAATGATAACTGCCAGCCAGATGCAGGAAAGCTGTTTGGCTGGGAGACTAATAATAGAAACACTGAATATAAAGTACAGTGACCTTCATATGAAGCAATGCCTGGTCTTAGGTGACTGAGAAAACTTTCCATAGTTTTCCATTCAAAGATGGTACTGTGAGTCTCAATAACCTGTAATCCTGCATAATTCTCCATCTTTTCTACATTGTCAATCAAATATATGAAAAAAAAGCCTACCTAAAGAATATCTGGGGCAGTGGGTGTCTGCAGCATACAAAGTACCTCATCAGAGCAAGAAATGGATTGAATGCATGTTAGCCATGCTCTCACACTTGTCCATCACCATAGTCTTCACTCTTGATCTGGTCTTCTTTGGGTACCCAAGGCAGCAGTCCTTTCCCTCCAAGGTTGCTGGTTTGAACATAAGATGTTGCAGCAATTCTGTTAAAAAAAATAAATAAATAAATAAAAGAAGTAACTTGCAGTTTGGAGATTTCAGAAGCTGTCTGTGGCGAGTTGAGAGAGACCCAAGAAGTCACTCATGCTTCCTAGGAGAAGGTGGTGCACTTCAAAGGCAAATGTTCAGTGGGTGGATTCTGTGGACCAAATGGCAGCAAGTGAAATGCAGAGCAGAATGATAAGTAGGAGAAACTGCTCCAGTGGATAGTTTCTCAACTTCCTATGGCAAATGGCATGGGAGCTTTAACCTGTTTCTTCAGAAGGCACCATTACCTGAGGTAGTATTTTTGTTAGCAATGGTTGCAGACAGATAGATTGTCCATCCTTGTAAATATTATTTCTGCTTTCTGGGTTTTGTTTACTTCCCCATCTCATGTAAGATTGTTTTAGTTATTATATGTATTTTACCACATGCTTAAAGAGAGATTAGCTCAATGATCGCTTCACAAATCTCCAGCTTTTCTAGGGATTCTGCTTGCACTCTTTGTAAGGGAAATTCTGTGATTTATACTCAAACTATGTCTCTCTTCATTGGCAGTGACACTGGTTACTCTTTTCTCTTATTTATGGTAAAGTCTGTTTCTTCACCAAAGGTTGAATGTTGAAATAGTCCAAATAGGTGCTTAGAGGGATCTCTCACTTCACTATTACAGAGCATGATACCTTTATGCTTGTGGGTGAAAGAAGGGTTTCAGACACCATGCCTGCCATTCCTGGCACCTTTTCTAGCAATATATTCATTTATATAAAGTCAAGGTATATGCTTAATGTGTTCACTCATGTATTTCATTGTATTTTATATGCTAGTGGAATGGAAAAATACCACAGCAAGGGTTGAAAAATTTTGGTTGATAAACAATGGAGAAGAGGGTCCAAACCATCATGGCACCAAGGGCCACTGTGGTGATGAGGGAACTTGAGAATCATGCAAGGAAACTAATTTCTGAAGGACCTGGGGAGTCTTTCAGGGGTGAACGCCAAGAGGAGCTGGGAAGTGGGATCAGCCCAGGGTTGTGATTTGGCACTCTTCAGTGGGGTAACAGCCCCTGGTGCTGTTGGTTTTTTTGGTTTGGGTTTTTTTTTTTGCTATTGCTGCTTGTTGCAGCCCATTGTGCATGTTGCAACCTTGGTGCATTTGCCCTTCTGCTATTCCTAGGTGAAATGGCAAACAGTGAGCTCCCTGTCTGCCATGGAAAGGGAATTTCAAAAAAGCTGGGGCTCATCACCTTCACAAACCACTGCCAGATTAAACAAAAAACCCAAATAAACCCAACCCAACAAACACAAATAACTTTACATGCAATCAGTACAGCAACAAGCTGATATACAGCCTGAATTTTTTTCTGTTACTGAAAAACAGTCGTGGCCTCCTAAAGAGAATGAAATTGAGCCTCTAGCACCCAATCTTCAGAGATTAAGTAGTCACAAGGTGGGGAATGTTAATTATGAAAGAAAACCCACTTTGATGATTTGGAGAAGAATCTTCTCTTTAGTTTTGATCTCTAAATGATGTCCCTAGCATCTCACTGCTCTACCATTGCACAAGGTCAGGAGAGTCCTCTGAATTCAAGTTGTTTGTACAGCAGCTGAACAGCTGTTTACAGCTGGAAATTGCAGCATTCAGGAGCTATTTTGGAGAGGGATTAATCTGTGAGTCCAGAGGCTCCTCAGCAGGTCCTGAAACACCTTGTGATACCTTCAGCCTTTGCTCCGTCTGTCTCTCTTCTTCCACTTGCTCCTTATTTTTAATCTTTTGATAAAGGTAGGCAGCAACATAAACTTTTTCACTGTGAGGGTGACAGAGCACTGGAACAGGGTGCCCAGAGAGGTTGTAGTCTCCTTCTCTGGAGACATTTAAGACTAATCTGGACATGATCCTGTGTGATCTAATCTAGGTGATCCTGCTCAGGCAGAGGGTTGGACTAGATGATCATCCAAGGTCCCCTCCAACTCCTGACATTCTGTGATTCTGTGACTTAAAAAAGAATATAGAAAACTTAGAACCATTATACTTTTTTCTCCAAACATTTTTTTTTATTTTAACTACAACCCAAAAAGATTTCAGGCTTTCACATTCTTTCACCTGAACATCCCCCACCTAAGGCTGGATCCCTTTCTTGGTGGCTGTATTTGCCAGGTTAGCAATCATAAAATCTTGATCAACAGCATTCCTTTGCATTGGTGGCTTTCCATTCGTATATCGTTTCATGGTCCTTTGTCACAGCAGCTTATGCCATATCATCATAAGGTATAAAACATGTTCCTGCATTCAACAAGCAGAAAGCATAATAAACCTTTAGATTCTACACTGTGACACTACTCTGTTGCTTAGCAAGGGCATTGATTATGCTCAGGAGAAGTTTGAGGAACAGCTTTCTTTAGTCTCAAATTTGCGACAGTTCCCCTTTGAGTTGGCAGTACATTAATGGAAATGGAAACTTGCCTCATTCTAAATGTCAGAATAATAGAGCACCAAAAACAATTCAGTCATGTCTTTCAAACCACGCACATATGGTTCAGCACCAAATGTCACTATTCTTCCCCACTTCCTTTCCATTTGTCACTATCTGTTGATTATCATTGTTTGGGTTAAAACTTTCATGAAGGCTCAGTGCAAAGCTCACCTTGAGCAGTAACAGTAGACATATTTGCAGCATATTCTATACTTGGCATGTGCCTAATATAGTCTTCCCAAATGCAATGAACTGGGGATGCTGGGTACTATTGTTGCTTGTATACTCCAGAAAGGTTCAGACTGTCTATCCTGTATTTTTGAGAATTTGTTTCCATCACCTTGCTGACTTCTTTTGGATAGAAATATCAAGCAGAACAAAAAGAATTGCATTTTTAATTTTCCCTTGCCAAATACAGAAATTCTGTAAGAGAGCTAGCAAGTGCTCAGCCATAAGATCAGCTTTTCAGATATATTTTAAAAAATTTTCATTAGTGCTAAGACCTTGAACACAATAATAAAAATTTTCTTAAAGAGTGCACCTTCCTATTTCTCCTCTCCAGAGATAATGCCCTTTTATGGCTTAAAATAAAAACTCAGGCTGTTAGTTTTTTTCTTTGCCTGTTGTGATCCTGTTTATATGCTGGTTGTCATCCAGACTTTCAGATCGATGTATCTCCTGACCTAAAAGATTTCAATCCTATGGCAAATGTAAAGCAACAGCTGAGAGAGGCAAAAGGTGTGGGAAAGGAAGATGTTGGACAAAGCAGGGTTATAAGCAGGGCAAGAGAAAATTATCTTAAAGGACTCGTAAGTCTTAAAAAAATGAAATATTCTAGAATTGCAAAATGCCCCAAATATGAAGTCTGTGACCACATGATTGCATGTTATTTTCCCTTTTTCTTCCCAGAGGATGTTGGCCTCATTCAATGAGCAGAATGGGTGACATTCACTTAATGATTTTTCTGTGTCCGAGTGCTGTAACTTGTAAAAATAAATGCCTCAATGAGGTTTGGGTTTTTTGGTTTTGTTTTTTTTCAGATGGGATTTGGGTTTTTTTCTGGCCCCTTTTTGAGAAACAAACTGAACAAATTCATCTGGAAACATATCTGGCTTCAGAAATTTCTAAATGATTGTCACTTCATTAGCAGAAAATGGAATTGTACAGAAGGAAATGTCAGTTTTCCCTAAATATTAACTACTCTGCCCTCTCCCTATGCTTTACCATGGGATGGGAGATGCCATTGGAGATTATTTCAGTATCCTTGCCTTTTCTTAGTTGCTTGTGCTTGCTGGAGAATCATTCAGACAAGACCACCAATATGAACAGGTATGATCAAGTGTGATAAACTTGCTTAACACTGCAAGGCTGCAAGTCCATGCTCAATCTGGTCTTTTTTTTGAGTACCAGATACTTTGCTTTGAACCTCTGTTGGGTGGTTTAATTTTGTTCTCACTTTCATTCAGCTTTTCACTTACTGGTTCAAATCATGGCTTGATGACACTGCCAGAAGGGTATACCAGAAATATAAGAAGAAAACTCCTAAATTATTTCATTTTCCACTCTTATCTACTAACATAAGAGAGGTTTGCATAATTTTAAGCATGCTGGTAACATGTGACAAACCAGGCAAGTGTAACTTGCAACTGGCACAATTTTCAGACTTCTCAAGAACTTAAATACTCCTGTATTAATGCAAAATGCTGTAGTAGAAATAAAAATAAAGTTTAAATGCACATATAAACTCCTTAAAATTCACTTGGAGTTCTATTGTGCTGTGATGAGAAAGATGGTCAGGGACTACAGCACGAACATGACCAATCATCTTCCTTTTCTCCAAGAAATAAAGATTGGTTGTACTTAAAAATTAATTAGCAAAGATGTTATGGTCACTGTATATCAGCATTTATTGCTGTGTAAATTAAAATAACTAATCAATTAATACAGAAGTAATTTTATTACCAAATGGATAGAGGAGGTATGAAAAGCAGTAATTAAAATCATTGTCCTGTCTGTTTTACACTAATGATTCTCTAAGAACCAATGTTATTTGTGAATTAGCCTAATCACAGAGAAATTAAAGAGAACAAAAATTATTTGTATGAAAATAGTACTCTATATGCATGGAGGCTAGACAGAAAAAGTGCCTAGAGTAATTTCTATATCTGATCAACTGGCTTGTCTAATCCATTTTACTGAGGATATTTGGCCTGACATGACTTCAGATTAGTTTAATAGGGATTAAAGCGGCATGAAGTGTATAAATCTATGAATTTGCAAGTACAAACATGTTTAGGAATTCATTTATCTTTAAGGGCAGGAGGAGGGGAGAAAGTTCAAAGTAAAAATCTGGATACATTTGTAAACACAGATAATTCCACGGGAAATTTGGAAAACAACTAAAACCCATGCGATTCAAACAGCAAATCCTGATGACTTTACTCCGTTTCTCTGCACAAAAACAATTACTGAAGTCAGACAAGAAAGACCCTGAGATCTGGTGCTTGGAGAATTGATGTGGAAGTCCTTAGGTAAACCTACAAGTCCCGTTGATTACTGCCCAAATAAAGCAGACCTCTGGCATTCAGCTTTCTGAGCTGGCATGATCAGCGCATAATGTCTTTGGAGCTAGAGCTGCCAAGAGAAAAGAATCAGAGACAGCCAAATTATGATATCACACCAATAAAACCTCATCATAGTGACATACATAAAACACTCTGTAAATTGCTTTTTGTAACTTTTAATTTATTAAGAGCTTTTGAACCATGTTTTCATTCTGTGACATGTTTTCATTTACCTCTCATATCCTTCATTAATTTGTTTCCTGTTTGAGAAATAATACCACATTTTTGGCAGTTTGAAACCGCTGAAAAAATATATCATACCCTACATGAAGTAGCTTGCCAGAGAATCAGGAGTGTGCAGTATTTTGAATTGCTAGGCTGAATTACAGTGAATTATTTAACTACTCAATTTGCCTAGTATCAAGGTTGAGTCATGAGAGCTGCCTGTCATGCTGCTGTTTGCTCATCCCTAAGCCTAAATCCAGAGCAGCTTCTGCAGCTGATATTCGGGGCCTTGGAGAATTTGGAGATGCTGGATTTGTGTTCCTGAGGGTTGTGTGAGTCTGTGGATTGGTTTGTAGGGCCTCTTGGAGTGTTAAATAAAATAGATCAGATAGATTTTCCCTGATGGTTCCGGGAATGGTGGGGATGTACCATCAGCAAACCTAGCTCAGGGTTCAAACATTGGCATCCTGCTCTCTTCCCTGTCGCTGTCTTTCACTGCCATAAGTTCATAAAGGTGACTCAGCCATTCTGGGAATGGGACCAAAGGCATAAATGGACAGAGTAAAGAATTAAAATAACTCAATACCACATCATGTAATGCTGACCCCTCAGGTATCCATCCATAAATCCATGTGAGATGCATTTATGCTTCTCCTACAGCCTGTTCAGCACATTTTTCCATCTATGCCTGCACAAACAGCTATTCAGCCATGAGCTGCAAAGCTTCTGAAGCAAGCCAGAACCTCTATCTGAAAATGTCCTCTCCACCCTTGCCCCTCCAAACATCCTTGCCTAAACTGTAACTGGCTTTATGGTCCATTAGCAAAAAAGGCAACTGTTTCAAAGCACTAGGTAGGTAACTTTGAAGAGCAAAGCAGTCAGATCTTGTTACAGGTAGAGTTTGCCATTTTTGAAAATATATAGTGTATATGGAACCCCACAGATATTATACCCTTTCACTTTGCTAATACCAAACTCTTTGTGTTATGTGAGATCTAAGTCAGAAAATGTCTTTGACAATTTTCAAGAAACTGGAACAACAGAGAAATGTGATTAAAAGCAAGGAAATCAGATACAAAGCTAGCTGAAGCTTCCTTTCTTTCCAGTCTCCTGTGTAGAACATTGGTCAAGAAGGGAGCTACAACACCTTTGAAGATGACTTTTCAAGGCCAGGATATTCAAGTGATAGCAATATTTCTTTCCAGGTCCTGAGTGGTGGTGTCTCACCTAGGGGGTGTTGATTGATGAGAAGATCAACAAGAGACAGCAATCTTTGCATGCAAACCAGAAAGCCAGACATTTCCTGGTCTGCATCAAAAGAACCATGGCCAGCAAGTTGAGGGAGGTCGTTCTGTCCCATTCGCATGATACCCCACCTGCAGTGTTGCATTCAGTGTTGGGGTCCCTAGTACAAGAAAGAGGGAAGATTTAGATTAGATATAAGGAAGAAATTCTTCATTGTGAGGGTGGGCAGGCAAGAGAATAGGTGCTCCAATGAAGTTGTGGATGTCTCCTCCCTGGCAGTGTTCAAGGCCATGTTGGATGAATCCTTGGCAGCCTGTTCTAGTGGAGGGTGTCCCTGTCTGTGGCAGGGTGTTGGGACTAGATGGGCTTTGACATCCCTTACAACCCAAACCACGCTGTGATGACTCTATGATTCTATGACACTGAATCTAAAGTAAATTTTGGAATGAGTTGATGGGAAGAACTTGATTGCACTTGGGAAAGACTTCCCACAGTTCATGTGTCAGGCAGGGAGGAAAGATGAAAGCAACAGGGGCCAAAGGTTTTATGATTAAAAGTGGGGCAGAGAAGAAAAAAACTTATTTTTGTTTCCTTCTGAGATATGACTGGATTTTGACATGAGAAAATATTGGCTTCCTGCTGTGTAGGAAGCTCATAATGTGAGATCAAAGAATAGTGAGTGCCTAGCTACTAGCACATATAGATTTTAGAAGCTGGGTATTTGGAATTAAGCAAGTCAAACCCTAGAGCAAGCAAGAAATGAATGAACCCTCAACACCCAGTGCTACTCTACGTAAGAAAACAAGCTGGAGAATGGTTTTCCTGTGCTCAAGGGTGATCCTGGAGAAGTCTGGGCATTGTGCTTTTGCCATGGTGACATCTCTCCTGGGATGTGCTGAATGCCAGCTGAAATCTAGCTATGGCAGGAGTCACTAGAGGGTACTGTAATACGCAGTATTATTTCTTCTCATGACTGTCATTCATTCTTCCTGTCAAAGCTGAGACTTCAGTTCTAATTTTTGGAGGAGAGGCTGATGTATATAGAAATAATTTTATTATTTAATCTGTCTTCAACTTTCTAACTAGACTCTCTTGCCTGGGTATCACAGAATCACAGAGAATCACAGAGTGGGATGGCTGGGGTGGAAGGGATCCCAAGGATCATTAAGTTCCAACTCCCTGACACTGGCAGGGCACAAACCTCCAGGCCTGCATCTAAACAAGGTTTCCCAGGGCCACATCCAACCTGGTCTTGAACACCTCCAGGGTTGGGGCATCCATCACCTCTCTTGGAAGCCCATTTCATCACCTCACTGCTCTTTCTGTAAAGAACTTCCCCATGATACCTAATCTAAACCTTCCCTCCTCTAGCTTCAGTCCATTCTCCCTTATCCTACCAGTATCTACTCTTGAGAAAATCCAATTCCTCTCCTGTCCATAGGCTCCCTTTAAGTACTGGAAGGTTGCAATGAGGTCCCCCCGCAGCCTTCTCTTCTCCAGGCTGACCTAGCCCAGCTCCCTCAGCCTGTCCTCACAGGGGAGTTGCTCCAGCTCCCTGATCATGTGTGGCCTCCTCTGACCCCTCTCCAGATGGGGGCTCCTGAGGACAGAGTAGAGAGGAACAATCCCCTCCTTGTCCTTGCTGGCCACCCCTCTGCTGATGGAGCCCAGGAGAACATTGGCCTTCTGAGCTGCAAGAGCACCCTGCTGGCTCATGGTCAGTCTCTCATCCACCAGGACCCCAAGGTCCTTCTCAGCAGTGCTCCTCTCCAGGAGCTCTTCACCCAGCCTGTATCTATGTCTGGGATGCCCCCAATCCAAGCTCAAGACTTTGCACTATGCACTGTTAAACCTCATGAGTCTACTAGAGCAGGGCAATGCCTCCATGCTACTCACCAGCATCTTCATTGGAGGGGCAATGTAGCCAAGTGAACTGGAACTGGAAGAAAGCATGTATTTTCCCTACCACTACTTTTACCTCTGAATACAAACCAGCTTGCTGTATAGTGAGAGCTACTCCCCAAAAGCACACTTTATTTCCAGCAGATTAGCAATTCTGTACTGTGTGGGTTCAGAGAGATTACAGTATAGATATGAGCTCAAGAATCAACTCCCCAAGGCAGTCGGTCACTTACCTAGAAATAACGAATAAATTTGATGCTAAGGATTTTCTATGCACTGCTGGCCTGGGATATGGAGCAGGTATTTAATACAGTGTAATGCCATTCAGAGCTGAGGCTGAACCTTGTGTGGATGTCTCAACTTCTGGCCCAGCTGAATCCTCCTTGCTGAGTCCCTACGGGCATTGCCAGGTGTTCTGGGAAAGGGCGTGAGAAAAAGAAGGAACTAACTCCCCCTCTCTTTCCTCTTATTTTAGACTTCCAGTAAGGATGAGATTTACACACAGCTCCTGGGAGACTTTTATTGCTAGTGGTTAGTGGTACTGCATGAATATATTTTCTTTTCTGAGTGCCTTTCATGTATCTATAGATCTCTATATACATATATGTATGTATTTCACCACCTTTAAATCTGCATTTTGTGAATTAATTATAATTCTGCTGTCAGAATGAACGATAAAATGTGGTTATGTTGCTGTCTAGGAGGTTAGATATTCTTTTCCATGTAGAGATAGCAAATCCATCTTTGTAATTATTAACTCAGTCTTGATCATTTCAACTGCTGTCAGATCCAGCTGATGTGATATAGGTGTATCTACTACATACATGATCCTGGAAGCCTGAATCTGGGTCGCTGTTTTTCCCATGCTTTCTTTTTCATATATGCTGTCTTGACATTTGATATCATACTGGTACTTGTTTCTCATCACATAGTTTTCAAGTTTTTTTCCAATTTTAGTTTGAAAATCATTATCAGAGCTAATTTTGGTTTCTCCAGATACGGTAATCTTTTACTAAGTAATCAGTTACTACTTGCTAGTCAGAATAGAGTTGGTCTGATTATTCATTCTTTGACCTGAGTCAAAAGTATGATGACCTGGTCACTGCGCTCTTCTGGTTCCTTAATCTTGACAGGACAAGTAAAATCGATACATAAGTAATCACATTTCTGATCTTTACATTACTTATGTGTATTTTTATATATTTATATATTTATATCCACTGTGATATTTTATGTTCAAAAATTATTTGTTTGAAAATATTCAGATCTTTCCAAATACTTCCAAATATTCCATTGAATTACTCATATGCTCTTGTAACCACAAGATTGGACTCTGAATTTGTCTTGTTGAGAATTGCTTCTAATCACAGTTACTTGTTTCTGTTTTACTTGAAATACTTGAAAACATATCAATATTTAACTCACTTCAGTGAATTAAATGCAAACAATATTAATTGCTGCAAACAACCAAGTATTATTAAGCACAAATAACAGCGAGAGAAAAATGACGCATAGTATTCTAAAATTACTAAAAGTAAGTTTTGAGAACAGTTCCTAGAAATAGCTGCCTGTTTTCTGAACTCTTCTGATCACTTCTGCCATTTTATCTACAGACCACAGAGAAGATCCAAATTTTTACCACAGAGGTGGAAGAAGGCAGAAGCCTATTTATGTGTGTAAGAAAAAAAGGACTTTGAAAGATGTAGCTCTGCTATGTAAAATGACAAGTTCTTTGCCAGTTTTGCTGCCTGCATGCATTCACAGCTACATTTGCTGACCTTAGTGACAAAAATAGTTTTACTGATCTTTAAACCCACTAACCCTGAGGAGCAATACAGAATAAAGGGCTGAACCACACCCCGTTCCTCCCAGTTCACCATCAGTAGAGTAACTCCCTGTACATCATTCTGAACTAAAGCTTTGTGTGCTTGCTCACAAGTGTCAACCGGGGTGTTCAGAGGTCACTGGAGGTCTGGAGACAGTAGGGATGCTCAAGAGAACCTGAGAAAAAATGTCTCTTGGGTTCCTTGGTGTCAGCAATAAAGTTCAGGAAGGAATAAACTCATAAAATCAAAGAATCTGCTGAGTTAGAAGGGACCCATCAGGACCATCAAGTCCAACCCCTGGCTTCACACAGGGCCAGATGAGTCAGAGCAGGGGACTGAGCGCATCGTCCAGATGCTTCTTGACCTCAGCCCAGCTGGGGGCTGGGACCACTTCCCTGGGGAGCCTGTCCCAGTGCCTAACCCCCCTCTCAGGAAAGAACCTCTTCTTAACAACCAACCTAACCCTCTCCTGTCACAGCTTCATGCCGTTCCCTCGGGTTCTGTCCCTGGTCCCCACAGAGAGGAGATGAGCGCCTGCCCCTTTGCTCCCCATCTTCGGGAAGTCCCTGACCTCCATGAGGTCTCCCCTCAGCCTCCTCTTCTCCAGGCTCAACAACCCCAGGGCCTTCAGCCTCTCCCGGTCAGACTTCCCCTCCAGACCCCTCCCCACCCTCATCACCCTCCTCTGGACACTTTCTAATAGTTTTATGTCTCTCATGTCCTGTGGTGCCCAAAACTGCTCCCAGTGCTCAAGTACAGTAGCAGTGCAGAGCAGGATAAACCCAGTTTGATTTTTGTAGTTTAACCTGTTTGCCAGGTTGAGAGTTGAAAGCAAATTTGCTTTTTCTTTCTTTCTCCCCTTGTAAAATGAGCAGATTTGCTATAAAGCTCCTCAAACTCTACTCCTATATACAAACTGCATGAATACCTCACTCTGCACCAATGCAGCCCTTTTTTACTTTCCCATATAGAACTTTGCTGCGCTTCAGGGCAAATCTAGATACTGACAAGTGTCATGGGTGAGTCAACACTTTGGGCACAAAAGAGCTTTTAAATAAAACCTTCTGAAAAGCAGAAACAGAAGTATTACTCATCCCCTTTTTCTTCTGGCTGCCAAACTTGTTTCTCCTTGAAGACCACACTTTTTTTTTTTTTCCCTCATTTGTAATCCTATTATAAAAAGGCATGGAAGTAAACTGTCATGTAAGGACAAGTATATTGTGTGATAGAAAATGTTTGCTCCACTGTTTATCTATCTATCTATCTATGGCTGTATGTAAACAGTAACAAAACAGTGAGCTAAGCCCAGCTAATTCTCTCCTTGTGGGGGGATTTCTTGATAGCCTAGAACTTAGGACTCTCCATGCTTTCAGTATAGAGTGTTCCCTGCTCTCACTCACTGAAGTAGGTCATTGCTACTTCATATGTCTCCTTCTTTATGTAATTTAAGACATCTGGTGGTTGCCCTAAATTGTATTAAAGGACCACGGAGCACCTCTGAGCTTTGTCTGGGAGCCTCTACCATTGCCAAGGCAGAATCATCGTACTGAGGCATGAGTCATTCTTTCTTCCATGCTCCTGGGGAGCAGAGGGCTCACTGTGTGAATGCTGTACTCTCATACACAAAGACTGAAGGAAATGTCTATATTCTTTAAAACCAGTTGAGATTTGAAATTGAGATGCTATGCTGCCCTTTCCCTCAGGAGCCAGGAGATGAGGGGGTGGGTTTGTACTTGTAACCATCTTTCCAAATCTCAGGCTCCCATATGGCTAATATTGCTGCTTGTTGTGGCATTGGCTACATCCTTAGCTCAAACAGGCTTCATTGACTCATCTGCTACCAAATTGTTATGTGACACTGGCTTTCTCTTCTTGGTTGTTTCTTTTTCTTTCTGCTGAACCATTAATATTTACCCTATTATATTTGTTACCTGGAAACCTTGAGATGATTACCCAAAAGTTTAGCAGCTCTAGGCTTTGTCTTTCTCACTATTAAGAGTGCACCTGTAGATTTTATGAGCAGATTGTCCATGTATGTCTTTAGGAGAGAAGCGACAAGGAAGGATGACTAACTTACATATCAGCTGTTTCTTCATGACTACTCTTTCTAAGTAGGATTCTTTTTTTCTAACAAATGAACACGATTTCTTCTAGGAGAAGCAGATATGCAGGATATTTGAATGGCACAAAATGATGATGATAGTGATGTAATTTGAATGTTTGACCACCAGATTGCAGTCAAAAAAGATTATCTTTCACTGGAAGTTAAAAGAGCTAATGTTATCACTACTTTGGTGTGAAGAGACTATAGTTATCATTTGTAACATGAAACAAAATCCCCGCAGAGTTGAGCAAATAGGTCTTTTAGAAAGTAATAATCACAGTAAGAACAACAAATATTCAATCTATTTGCTGAATTTAACAGGAGAAGCACATTGCTCATGAATATGTATTGGACTATTATTCTATTGGACATCCAGAATTTCTTATTCATTCTTCAGGCAATTTAAATTTTTGAAACCATTGCTTTCTTAGCTGGATATAATTGAGCTGAACATAATTGATGTAGGACCTGAAGTTATTTCCAGTTGGGTTTGGACATCTAAATTTTCCTATGGTTAAGGCAGCCAGAGTAGACTTACTTTACATTCAGTAAAGAGAATAAAGGTAGGTTTAAGTTACAGGCATCTGATCTACTTTAGGTGACTCTCATAACCCAACTATTCTGAGGGGTTATGCACTGGTAAGGTTTCATCCAGCCAAAGAGACAGATCCAGGCTGCCTTCCGATAAGGTGATCACTACCTTGATGCAACACCCAGATGCCTCCTCAACCATCCTACTTCTGCTCAGTCCACAAATCTACATCTGAATGTAGAAGATTAAAGCACATTACCTACTGAGGACCTGCAAGTAAGGAATTAAATCAACNGATGCCTCCTCAACCATCCTACTTTTGCTCAGCTGTGCAAAATATATATGCATACAGTACCAAACCGATGTCCACAAATCCACATCTGAAAGTAGAAGATTAAAGCCCATTACCTACTGAGGACCCATAAGTAAGGAATTAAATCAATGAGACATCAAGTTTGGCGATAAACGTATGTTTCTTAAGCATCCAAATATTTACTGATAGTCACTATGTTAGATCTAACCTTATCCAGATATTCACAAATAAAAGTATATGAAATCTTAAGAGTTGTAAAAGCAATAACAATGCAACTAAGACTCGTGATTACATCAAAGGTGGCTGACAGTGTCATGAGGTCAAGCGTTCCCAACCAAGAGGATGTCACGGCACTAGTGAGATCCTCAGCTAATTCTGCTTGATGGCCAGTTTCTATTGAGTTGCTTTACCCATGAGTAATTATTTTATGATCCAAAATCAGACCACAAGTTTAGACATGCAGCTTGTCCTCCAAGATCGCATCACAAACCACACGTAAGGCACTTCTTTTGCTTTTTCGCTGATGAGCACTTCTTGCAGCGCCGTGTACCAGTGTACATCCTGTTGGTGCACATCCTGTTGGTACACATCATGTACCAGGAGTTCTAAGAAAAGTGGAAGGGGTGGGGTTGGTCACCACAGTTGCTGCTTTAGGATGAGATGAATAGTGCCCTAGACTCTCTTGTCTATATTGCCTCGATGCCATTTGATGGAAAGAGAGACAAGGGTAACTAGCTTGTCTATAGCTATGCAGATGAGTCCCTCTTCTTTTTATTCTAAATAGCATAATTAGTTGATGCTTGTTAGATGCTTTCAACCTGAAAATGCTGTGTATGGGCTTGTTCTGCTCCTCCCCTAAGAGGATGCATGCAAAATATGTATGGATTTAACAATTATTTGTTTTGAGGGAACAATTAAGAAAAAACACATGGGGTGTCCAATGCTCTGGAAGAAGCTGAGTTAAAGAAGTTTTAGAAAATTTTGTATATGCAATCTCCATATATGCATCGTCAACAGCTTATTACAGTTTTTCCATACCACTAGATCTAGGCTTTCTGCCAGAGCACTCTTTGGGTATGTTTAGTATGCAGCACCTGGAAGTGCTTCCGAGATCACAGACCAAGTTGTGTATCCTGATGCCACCCTCATTTCAGGGGGTCAGGTTTGGTTACATACACTTCTCCTTTCCTCAGCTCAGGTGCACATATCAAGCTGTTTAGACATACACCACGTGGCAATTAGTATTTAAGGAGTTTGACATATCTCAATGCAGCAGGTCAACTTTTATTTTCTTTACTGATCTTACAGTCTTAAGTTTAAATAACACAGATTGATTTCAAATTGCCTCCTACTCTGCTAAGAATGAGTTATGGGGAGATTTATTCTCTAAACCATCTAGGCTCCTGTTCTTTTGACGGTTACAGTGCCCACATGTATTAGAAATACAATTTAAATGGTCACATTTTGCTTATGTTATCCTGAGAGTGTGTTTCAGAGGTTCTGCTGTTGCTCTCCATTATGTGACTGACAAACAGTTGAGAAATGCTTGCTTATTCTCCCCTATTCAAGGAGCAGGAGTAACAAACAAGTCACTAGAAGCAGCAGCCAGAGAAAGAGCTCCCCTGGGATCAGACTGGATGTGACGGAGGGCACAGGGAGCTTTTCTATTGACTTTAAATGGAACCATCTCAGTCTTTGGAGCAATGAAGTCCCTTATGTCTCTGTTAATCTCTTGCATGTGAGATAACTGTAGGTGGAGGGAACTGTGTGCAATTGTTCTCCACTGGCAAAGATTATATAATATTTAGGGCGAATCTTGCAGATTTGTGGTGGAAAAATATGCTCCAGATAGATGTTGTGACATGATGGAATCTAGACCCACTTTGCCATTTAGTTGAAGGATTAAAAATCCACATCTTATTTCCTTGGCATGCCTTCATCTTCATCCCTTTCTTTGCAGTCTTTCTGAGTTAATTGCAGTTCTGGGGCCAGTGCCTAAATCTCTCTACAAAGACTTTGTTGTTATCCACTGAGGCCTGGGACGCCTAAAAGATTATCACTTAAATAAGGTACCTTTTATTATGGTCAGTCCTGTAACTAAGATGCTGTTGCATGCAAAACTGCATGTCGACTTCATAAGCTGCAGGAGACTTATAATAAAATATTGTGTGCTGAAAAACAATTTTCCCAACTGTTCTCAAAGCAAAGCTGATTGCACAAGAAGCAGAAGGCATCACATTACTTTAAAATTATATGGCATCTTATCATAAAATGTTATGCACCAAATCTCTGTGTACCACTAATATTAAGCCAAGTGTTACTAAAAATAATTATGTGTTTATTCAGTTCATGGAAGAACATGCAAGTAACAAACTATACAGAGAGAATTTCTGGTGGGGAAAAAGTATTTCTTACATGTAATCTATGTTGCTCTTACTTGTAGGTAGCCACTATGTAACTTTCTTATATCATTGTACAATTTTTACCTTTGTATTTCTTATATATTCATACACTAACCCTCTGCCTCACTATTTATTTAGTATTGCTTTTTTTTTTTTTCCTGATGGGTATTACCAGTGCTGGAGAATTAGCACTTCACAGAATCCCACACTGGTCTGGGTTGGAAGGGACCCACAAGGATCATCAAATTCCAACTCCCCTGCCCCAGGCAGGGCCACCAACCTCCAGGCCTGCAGCTAGACAAGGTTGCCCAGGGTCTCATACAACCTGGCCTTGAACACCACCTCCAGGGTTGGGGCACTGTAGTGGTTTTGCAATGTGGCTTCTTTAAGAAGCAGCTAGAAGTTTCTTAAGGGTCCAACAAAGCAAATCCCAGCTGGGCTCCCAAGGCCAAACTCCCAAACCCTGTTGCTGACAAGGCCGGGCCAGTCAGC
>VXBZ01002169.1:119475-133091 GCA_013399135.1 Heliornis fulica | reverse complement strand
CCCCCCCCCTCAAGAAATAGAACAACTTATGAGGACACTGATGGCAGACTGAAGCCTCCATTCCCTATTCCTCCCCTTTCCCTCAGTGCCATCTTGGGGAGGAAAAACATCATGGATGAAATGAAGTCTGCAGAGAAGAGAGGGATAGAAGACAGGCACCCAGCATCTCACTGATCTTTCCTTAAAGAACTTCCCCCTAATAGCTAACCTAACCCTTTTCTCCTCCAGCTTCAGCCCATTCTCCCTTATCCTACCAGTATCTACTCTTGAGAAAATCCAATTCCCCTCCTGTCCATAGGCTCCCTTTAAGTACTGGACGTCTGCAGTGAGGTCCCCCTGCAGCCTTCTCTTCTCCGGGCTGAAAAAGCCCAGCTCCTTCAGCCTGTTCTCACAGGGGAGGTGCTCCAGCCCCCTGATCATCTTTGTGGCCTCCTCTGAACCCTCTCCAACAACTCCACATCTCTCTTGTATTGGGGGCCCCAGATCTGCAGAACTACAGATTGGGCCTCCCGAGGGCAGAGTAGAGAGATTGTAGTAGACAATCCCCTCCCTGTCCCTTGCAGGAAAAAAAAAAAGTAAAAACATCACATGTTTAATAGAGTTGGGTTTTGCTCTCATGCTACAGTCTGCTCTACCAGTAGATAAGGTAGTTCAGGGCTCTTGAACATCTCCAGGGAGGGGGCAGCCACCACTTTCCTGGGCAACATGTGCCAGGGCCTCACCAACCTCGGAGGGAAGAATTTCTTCCTAAGATCCAATCTAAATCTACTCCCTTCCAACTTAAAACCATTCCCCCTTGTCCTACCACTCCTGACCCTTCTAAAAAGTCCCTCCCCAGTTTTCTTATAGGAGCCTTTAGGTACTGTAAGACCACTATAAGATTTCCTCAGAAGTTTCTCTTCTCCAGGCTGAACAACCCCAACTCTCTCAGCCTGTCCTCTAGGAGAGATGCTTCAGTCCTCCGATCACCTTCTTTAGGTTCTTGAGTCAATTTGAAAACAAGTTCTTGGCACATTTTTATTTGATATGCTTTAGCCCACCTTCATCTAACTGCAACTGTGCTCCCAGAGACATTTCCAGTACAACTTATGTTTTGTCATGAACATGGATGTCTGTGTAAATGAAGCAATTAGAGTACCATGATTTGGTGGGCTCTTGTCATTCAGTTGTATTTGCAGAGATGTCTTCTCTTGGTGATTTATATCTATGGTTGTTCTTCATGTTAATGCAATTTTCTGTTAATATATACAGCTATTCAAATGATGAAGTGAAGCAATCACAAATATAACCCTTCTAATGCAGTGCTGGTTTTTTAACCACGTGGAAGTGTACAGATGAAGTCATGCTGTTCAATGTAATTATGAAACAGAGAGCTGCTACATAATGTGTTAATGTTTCTCCCTTATTAATGCTGACTTTAACTAAATGAACTCTTTACTTAAGAAAATGGATTTTGTGAATCGGATACTGTCAATAAAATCATTACCTCTAGTGAGATCAGATGTTAATAATTAAGACTAAATGCACAGTTATAACTTTGAGGCCATTAGTTGTGAACTGATGAACAATTAGAAGAGCAGGATTTATCAAGACATTAATTCACAAATTCGCCATTTAGCACAATTGTGTTATTATGAAATTATTTATCATTATTATTATTGCTACTAAAACATACAGTGTAGCAAGGAAATAGTTTATCATCAGATCAGTCAATTTATTGCTCATAATACAAAAAAATTACTGTTCATAGCTAACATCCTGAACCATTGGTTAAATACACACACAAGTTTGTATAAAATAAACCCAAATGTATGGGAAAACTTGTGCTCCTATACTGAACTAAACCCAGCTATTGTGTTTTTCCTACACGCATATCAGTCAAAGTCAGACCCTTACCTGGGGAGAAAACAGTATAAGGTCACCAGTCAGGAGCTTGCCACTTTCTGAGATGTAATTGTAGTTTTGGGGACACAGTCTGAAATAGGTTAAAGAGGCTTCACTTCCAACAAGGTCTAGGCATTGAAAAATAGGCACAGCAGCTGACAGCTAAAGATTGGCCTTCAAAGTTTCTTCTAGAAGACTTTTTTCTGTGTATTATTAATCTATTAGCACTGGCCTATATAGTAAAAGGCAAACCATGTGTAAGTTAAAAAAAAAAAAAAAACCAAGAAAAAAACCCTGCATTTTTTTTAAGGATAGATATGACATAGCCTGCTGAAGGAAGTTGTATGATTTCTTAAGCTTCCATGACAGTTTATCAGCTTAGGTCTGTCAAGGTTTTACATGCCTGTATTGCTGGCTAACCCTTTTCAGAAGTGCTCTGTCTCAACTACTGACCGAGCAAACTCAAACACAGGGCTGCCAAACACGGAGCTATGGTTACCACTCACCCTGCCAGACTTCATCAGTCTTCTTGTACATTTGTCTGGGAAAATATCTACCTATCTGTTTTGATTTATTGATGAAAGATGAATAGTTTCATTTTAAGTCTGTAATTATTTCATGACCTATGTTCAGAAAAGATGCCAACCTTCTTTTTTTTTTTTTGTTTTCTTTTAAGGAACCCTGTCTGACTTCAGTACAGATATCAGGATGGATTTTTTTTTACTGCACAAAGAAGACATAGGTGAACTTCTTGTATTAAGAAACACTTAACACAAACTTTTAGACATTGTTTAGCTTGCTTGCAGAGGAACATACATCACAGAGAACAACCAAAAGGGATGTCTATCAGCATTGGAGGTCGTGGTTTGATTTCTGACCATCTCATCAGCTATCCTCTTCAGCAGGGAACATCTGCAGAAGGAAGGTGGGGAGGTGGATATGAGGAAACAAATCTATTAAAATTGCCATCCAAACCTTTTTTGGGTTTTGTTTGTAAGCAGCAATCTACTTTTTTTCCTTCTTTGAATCTAAAGAGTTGCATTTTTTGTTGTTGTTGTTGTTGGTTTTTTTGGGGTTTTTTGTTTGTTTTTCTATTTTTTTTTATTAAAAGATAGGTTATTCTGCAAAAGTTTTTAATTTCATCCAACACAAAGTCTTCAAATGTCATTCATCACGTGGAATCCTTTGAGGTTTGGTTTCTGTTTAGGCGGCTGGAGTTTTGTTGGATAATTTGGACTTCAGCATCCTGCTCATGTTCTATTCTAAGCTGTTTCACACTGGATTTCTTTCACTGTCTGCCCAGCTTAAAGAGCAGTTGTTAAAGGGCTTCTCAGTGCTTTTCTACAGCACTTGATACACCCTCCCATTGATATGCTTGGATTGACCTTTGAAAGACTTCAATCACAGCAGAAACTGCAACAAGGGAACTATATTAATAAAAATAGCAGTTTTATGCTAATTGATTCCAGACAGCACAACAGCTCCTACTGAGAATGAGAAGTGAGGAGTCCACTGGCAAATACAAGTTTTAGAGCAGGAAGCAACACTAGCTAAGTTAATCCAGGAAGCACAGGACAAAGAAAAGCAATCGAAATCCTGTGGGTTTTTTTCTACATTCTGAATCCTGTTGTACACAGTTGTGTGACTGCATTTTGATTTGCTCACTGCATGGTTCTCCTTCTCATAAAGCTTAGATGTTGAATCACAGGTTTACAGAATCACTAAGTTGGAAAGAACTTTGAGATCATTGAGTCCAACCATACCTTTTGGTGAAGAATTTCTTCCTAACGTCTCATCTGAACCTTCCCTGGCCATTCCCTTAAGGCCATTCCCCTTGTTCTATCACCTGTTACTTGGCAGAAGAGACCATTGTCCACCTCTCTACAACCTCCTTTCAGGTCATTATAGGTCAGGGCTAAGGTGTCCCCTCAGCCTTCTCTTCTTCAGACTAACCCCCTCCAGCTCCTTCAGCCGCTCCTCAGAAGGTTTGTTCTCCAGACCCTTCACCAGTCTGGTTTCCCACCTCTGGACATGATCCAGGACCTCGATGCCCTTCTTGATGTGAGGAGCCCAGAACTGAGCACAGGATTCAAGGTGCAGCCTCACCAGTGCCAGGAACAGGGGAACAATCCCCTCCCCAGATCTGCTGGCCACACTGTTTCTGACACAAACCAGGATGTTGGTGGCCTTCTTTGGCCACCTGGGCACACTGCTGGCTCATATTCAGTTTGCAGTCAACCAACACCTCCAGGTCCTTCTCCACCTGGCATCTGTCCAGCCACTCTGTCAAAAACCTGTAGCACTGGGGTTATTATGTCCCTAGTGCAGGACTCTGCACTTGCCCTTGTTAAACCTCACAATATCTCTGTATTGTCCAAAAGCCTTGACAAAGTCACCGTGGCAGCTGGGGATGCTCAGGTCATCCTTGCAGATTACCTTGCATGGACACCCCAATGCCACTCAGACCTGCTGTACATATCCCCTAGTGTGCCTCCTCAGGGGTACCAAGGAGCTGTCCCATTGGTCACCAGACAGCAAAGACAAACGTTTCCAGCCTCACGCTGTTGCACTAGGAAACTTTTTGCAGCAGAGGGTATTGGTGATACTGTAGGAAGAGATTAGAACAGGACTGTGAGGCAGTAAATCTGTCCCACTATCCGTTGATCATATTTATGGTGCAGAACAAGTCTTGCAACTCTTTCAAGGGCAAGGATTGCCTAGGGGGAGCCACTTTGTTGACAAAGCAGCCAGAAAGTAATTTCAGTGCAAGGAGACACCTTGTGCAGCTTCCTGTTTTTGCAGGTCCAAGGCTGAGCTTCATTCCTCCAAAAAACCATGATGATCACGTGCTGTGATCCTAATAATTCAGTTGTTTCAAACATAACCTATATCATCTGATTTTGCATCCAATTCCATGTTTGTATAACAAGAATTCATTACAGTGAATGAATTCAAAGGAAGGAATATTTGCCAGAGTACTGAATATATAGGTGTAATTCAGTTGTGCTCATTTTTGCTGGGGCTTTAGTTCAAAATTTTAAAGTAATTTCAGTAAAGACAGAGAATGGAACATTTTTCTCAGGAAAAAACACCTATTTTAATGATATTAACACCAAAAATGTGATGGGTGCTTTGTATCTTTGTTAAACTTACATATAAAAACCTCTTCATATACAAATATATATATCTATATATCTATATATCAAGTTTATTCCAGATCTAATAGCATTTCATGTAGTAGGTGTATTCAAGAGAAAAATACCTGGAAAACTCACAGATTAAGATAAATAATGAAACTCATAAAAGGAGCTTGTGTTTAAATAAGGGTTTCTTTTTTTGTGTTATCATCAGCAGGGTTCAGAAACAGACAGATCTTCCTGCTATGTACTGTTCATGGTGGGGTTTTTTTCTTTATATTTTGCTATTTTTCCTCATGTCCCTTCCTTTAGAGGTTCAATTAATCACTGTGTTCCCAAAGGAAATTGAGAACCATTTTGTTTTCTAGGGAAGATCTCTTTCACCAATGGTCACAGCCCAGTTCTTAGACCCCACTCCAAATTAGTTTTGCTGCTGTTTATTTTACACATACAAGCAGGCAGCTTCTAAACTCCTGGCATATTTGTTATTTCATAACTTTGTTTTAAGGTAAAAATTTACCTGCTGCAGTTTAGAGTGGGATTGAATTACAAACTTCTATAACTTGGTTTCAAGAACCATTGACACATCTGGCCTCCATATTTTTGAAAGGAAAAAGGCACCTCTCCAGTACAAAAATCCAATATTAAGTCTTTACATCTGTGACTGAACACAGGGCATTCCATTAATTTCATCAGGATTTATAGTTTTAGAAATACCATACATCTTTATGGAAGTTAAAGGATGAACTCTGTGTTTTAGATAGGAACCGAAGCACTAAATCATACCTGATGATGTATCTGATTAATATTTGAAGCTTCCTCACTCCAGTCTGAAATATTACATCATCACTCCTCTCCAGATCCTTGTTCCTGCACAATTTGGTCCATGTTTAATCTAGCTTTTGGTTTGAGAGAACAGGTTGATGACAGGAGGTAACACTCAAGCTAATGGTCTTCTGGCTGTAGAGGTAGGACAAGCCTGAAATAGCACAACTCTCTGTGTGTTGCTGCTTTGTCATGTTGGCTTACTCTTGTTCATCTCATCTGAGGGACATGACTGCTGTATACAGCAATAGCAGCTGCCTCTTGTGGTGGAGATGAACCTTCAGGTAGTGCCTTTCACATTGCAAAAACATAGGGTCAGCTTTTAAAGGCATGTGAGCACGCCAAGATTTGGGCAGGCAGAAATGAGATTTTAAAAATTCATAGCTACCTCATTTAGATATTTAGAAGCTTTTGAAAAGTCCACTTATGGTCTGCCTACCCAAATACACCTTCAAAGTCAGGTCCTTAGGGCAGGACAGACTACTGTTTGCAAGCAATTAGTTTCTCAAGTGCTGTGTTTTTCCTCCCATTTGTAAGTTATCCAGAAATACAGCCTTTTTTAACAACAGGAAAAAAAAAAAGTAGTAAAATTATTTTAAATAGGTTGGCAAGTAGTTCTGTGGACATTTTTGAGTTATGAACCGTCGTTTGTCAGCTGTTTGTAGTAAATATTTAGTTGAATCTTTGATATAGAGTTAGTGTTTGGCTTCCTAAATCACAGTAAAACGCATTATTTTCCTGGAATGGATGATGTAACTTTATAAATGACTTCTGTTTCTTTCCACAGTGAATTTTCAACATATAATGCATTTTATTTGTTCTGTTTGAAAGGACTTCAGTACGTGGGGCTCAAATTAGCTGTTTGGGTTCAGTTTTATGCACAGCTTTTTAGTTGCTCAAATACTAGTAAAAACTCATTTGCAAGGGGATAATGACAAAGTAAGTTTATACCTTTTCCCTTTCTTTTCTAAATGTTTTCCATTTTACGGTTTATGATACCTTTGTCAGTTCTATACAAACATTAACTAATTAATCTCCAGAGACTGCTGAAAAACCTGTAAGCCTGGTGTTTGTCATCCAGTTTTACAGTGGGAAATATCACACAGAGGTTCTACAGCGAGGGAACAGCGGGGACAGGTTTAGCCTGCGGTAACTGGAGTCATCCCTGCCCAGGTCAGCCTGCCGTGCTGTTGTGTGGTGCACGACACGATGCCTGTAGGTCTCTGATAACGCACAAGTCATGTAGGAATGTTTTGCTGAGAGTCTGTAAATTTTCTTCTCAGTGGGTGAACTTGCCATACATTTGGGAACTGGTTAGAAGGCAGCAATTCTCATCCTTGAAAATGAAAGATTTTTGAATTATTTTTAAAATAGTCTTTTAACAGATCAGAAAGCGTAACCTCTTTTTACAGTGCACGTAGAGAAGATAAATCATCGGATGCCTTAATTTATAAGTACCCATTATATTCCAGCTTCATTGCCAGTATCTATTTACACATTTCCCACAATGAAATTAAAATAGAAGAACATATTGTTCCTCAGACTTGTTGATTGACTTACTGATTTATGAGTTTGGTTTCTGAGACTCAACCAGAGCCTTTCCCATCGCACCACACTCGGAGTCATGAAAATAATGGAACAGAAATACCACATGGCTAAGCCATGCATGCTTTCAGTTTAAGCAACTTCAGGCTGACCTTGAAATAGTTGAATCTCCAAACCTGGAAATCTCCAGCGAACCACACAGGAAACAGTTGCTCCACACCAACCAAGACATAGAAGAGAAATGGTGTTGAAAAGAACTGGCCATTTATTTTTCTTTCAGCGGTGGCAATTAAATTAACTTAAAGATAGTTCAGCATTGACAAAATGTGCGTGGCCATTGAATGTTTTGAATTTTAAACTTCATGGCAAAGTAATCTTCAGGTTCTACTCTGCTTTCAGACACATTGGAGGAAACACATAGCAGATACTCTGTGTAATCCATCCTGTTTCCTTTGCCTACAGCATGAAGACCATTCCAGACCATGTCTTTTCTTTTTCACACCCCACCCCCACACACTCCCCTCTTTTTTTTTTTTTGTACTTAGCAGTGTGTACTTTTACTATATAGGTTTTCCTGCAGGTAATGCCTGTTTATTTTTAGCACAGCTAATGGTGTGCTTACTTACAACATAACAGACCTGCCTTCTGAATAAGGGGAATGACTCACATTCATTAAAATGAATCTTGATACATTTGGCTACTCGTACAAAACAGAGGTGCATAATGTGGGGGAATTAGAGGACACAGAATTCATTAATCCATGAGGTGGCAGTGATGCCAAGCAGAGACAGGCATAAATTTCTCATATGTTCCTTGGTGACAAAGTGATTGTTTTGGGGAAAAAGAAAAGAAGGCTAGAATTTGTGAACATTTAACTCCTGGAGGGAGATGTTCCACAGGTTGAAAAGAAAAATTAGATTGTGAAAATCAAGCTGATGGAGATTTTTAAGAGAACATTCATGTAGTTTGTTCGTATTTTTAATTTAATTTTGAATTTTGGTAATCCTTCAGACTTTTTTTTTGATTGAGTAATTTCTTCCCTTTGGAATGATTGTGCCTGGCAAGATTTCTAGTGGTGCACAGACTGAGAACAAAATCCATTATGTGAGTAGCAGCAAGAGGTGACATCAGCTTTATGCTACATGGTGATTTTGATTGCGTGTGGGCTGCGTGCAAGTCAGCCCCTTCTGTTTAAAATAACACTGTGGCCAATACAAATAGTTGCTGATGTTGATACTTGGCAAAAGCTGAGGAAGGGACAGAGAGAGCAAGTTCTCTATGCAACTTTTATCTAAGGAAAACACAGCTCTCGACGCAGCATTTCTTTTAGGACCAACCACCCACTGACTTCAAGAGGAGTTTGTGGTGTGCAAGGGACATGAAAGTGGTCCAGAGTTTTGAAACTGGGAAGCTTTCCATAATGCCAGTCCTTCAAGGCTCTGTCAGTGTGGGAGAGGGTCATCTCCACACACTGGTGGTTGCGTGACGTATCCTGAAACAGAGCGTTTGCCTCGGTTAACTTTTATGCCAAACACATGGTATTTTATAAAGACAACTCGCCTGTGCAGCCCTCTCACGTCCTCCAGTAGCTACGACAATATGTTCAGTGTTGATATATTTTAATATAGACAAAATAACACATAATCACTAATAATTTGCATGTAAGTAGCACGTTTTCTCCAGTGTCTGGTAAGCATATTACTGATTTGAATTGACTGGGTTTCCCAAGTCTTTTTTTGAGACAAGTAAGTGAAAGCTGACATTTACGAAGTTGGAAGGTTGAAGTTAGACAACTAAATCTGTACTGAAGGCTCAGAAAGAGCATTCCCACATTAAAAAATTCTGAGTCCTTGCAGTTTCCAAAATCTACAGCATTATGCAAGTCATACAGCAAGTCAATGATGCAGATGGAAAAGATGTGAGGGAAGAAGCCCTCATGCTCGGATCCAAGTCGCTCACATGCATATCCATTAAGTAATTATCATATGCCTCAGTAATTAAAACTAAAGTGTGGAATCCCAGGAGCTGGACTTCTTGCTCCTTATGGGTCCCTTCCAACTCAGGGTATTCTGTGTTTCTATGATGCCTCATTGATCCCACTGGTTTCCTTTCAGACTTTGTTGCTGCCATCTCAGACCTGCTGCAAGGGTAGAAAGCATCAAGTCCTAAATACTCAAGTATCTTCTGGAACCATTATTTCAGCTTGAAATTTTGGGATGGAGTATCAGCTTTGGGAATCTCCATTTCATTTTTGTGTCCCAATACATCAGCTGATACAGCCTTGGTGGGATGTCAACACAGGAAAATGACATTTTGCGGGCAAAACCAACCCCTGGACTTCTGCACTTCCCTGCACTGCAGAGAAATGCAAAGCTGAAGATGAACAAGCTATGTAGCAGCACGGTGACACTCTGGTGGCAAGCTCTGAGATGTGGAAGTTGCTTCAGATGTGGATAACATTGAACCCAACTCTTACAGTTTTCCTGTTGTTGCCCAAGATTTACCTCTGGAGCTTGCATTTTACTAAGTTCCTGATGGTCAAGCCAGGATGCTTCTGTCCTCACAAATATATAGGCAGTGTCATAAAACTCAGCATCTTCAAAGTCCTTTATTCTGAAGGATAATTGTTTTTATTATTTTAAATTATGTAATAATGTCAAGACACTGCTGTAATGGATTCCCTAAAACACACACACAGTAATAATGATTCCCCTTTTATTATGTCTCTCTAGGATGCTTAAACTAATAATCTCTGGAAAGCTTTCCCTGCACCAGATGCAGCTTGCGAATGGGTTTATTGTTATTCCCCACACTACCAGCATCTAATCCATGAAGCCAGGAAAGACTGTCCAGAGAAGAAGCAAATCAGCATTGATCACTGAGGGACTAATTTCCAACAGAGTGGATAAACCCCCACTATCCCTCCTAATGTTCTTCCTGGCCCAAGGCACCCTGACAAACCACTGGCCTCCCTCCAACCTGCTGCGAAAGGAAGTCAGAATCACAGTGAGATGATTCAAGGGAATAGTCTCATCCACTGCACCCAGACTGCTTAATTTTATTGAAAAGCCAAACACCATCTCCCACTGCCAAATCTGTCTAGCTGACATATACATGAGCTGAAGTTGAGTCTGATCATGTGTCAAGGACAATAGCAAATATGCTGCAACTGAAAGTGAAATATCAGGAGTTGGCTGGGAGTGGAGTTATGTCCATCTTCCCCCTCCTGATACACTTACACCCTTCTCCTCAGTGTTAGAGGCAGACATGATGTCTATGCTAGAAGTTGGGACAGAGAAGCCATACAGACCAACCTGCCTCCAAAACGTGAGCAGGTGATGGCTGCAGCTTGAGAAAACATTACCTCTGCTCTTCTGGCTCCATCTGCAGGGGCTGGGTGCTCTGCAAATGGGTGAGGTTGCTCGGTGGGGGAGGATGGTCTCCAGTGACATTGTTGAAATGGGTGCTGCAGTGCACCCCTTTGGCTCTTCAAATGTGTGTGGAAGCATTACACATAGATAGACACCACTATGGATAAATGTTATCTTTAATGTTACCCATTTTGTTGTTAGCACCATTATGAGTGGTTTGCAAACTAGGGATTTCCAGGAAATTACATGCTTGAAGCCTTTCACCTTTGCATATGAAAACAAGAAGAGGTGTTTGCAATAGGAAAAGATGGGGGCTTTAAGTGCTAGAGCAGGAACTACCTTGCAGCTCTAACTAACTTCATTTTATTAATTTCATGCCACTTTTTGTGAGACTGTGTTAGATCCTTTTTTTTTTTTTCTTGTGGGGAGAAGGGGGTTGGCTCTGAGTCTTTAGAAATTCTGAGTAAGGTTTTTCTTCTTCTTTTCTTTATCATTTTTTTCCTGAGCAACTTACAAGAATCTGAGGCTAGTTCAAATATAATTTTTTAAATTAAATATGGATGAATTTTCTGACTGTTCTGACTATATTGGAAAGCAGAAAGTCCTCTGAACTTATGCAGTCTGACTAAAAGACTGATACTTTAGTGAAGCTGAAAGAGACCTAGACACTTATGAATAAAAGAGAACCATAGTCATACTAGCAAAAATTAAATGATAAGATAATCAATCCTCAAGTTATGAGGCCCCTCCAAAACAATTCTACTGTTCCTAACTGCTACTAAAACCAGACTAGAGGAAGGGAAGGGAAGGGAAGGGAAGGGAAGGNGGTATGGTATGGTATGGTATGGTATGGTATGGTATGGTATGGTATGGTATGGATACAAACACATGGAGAGAGTACTTTTGTCCAAACGAAACCCTTTATAAGGCACACCACTGCTTGAAACTTTCTCATTAAACCATTTACATTATGATAATCTGAGATTTCCTACCCTAACTATGGAAATACAGGAAAGACCACACAAATTAGAAGCACAAGGGGAAAGAACTCTTCTAAGAATTCATTTAAGACATGTTAAGGAGCATGATTAGACTTTCAACATGAAATTTTGGCCTGTCAAAAACATCTCAGAACCTGCCTCCTGGAAGTTAACAACTGCAACAAGCTCAGCTAGCCACGCAGAGAGGAGCCTTCCCAAGAGAAATGTTTGACTTGGATGCACCACAGGCTCTCTGGACATTACTCCCACTATGCCTAAAGCATGGATGTGTCTTCCTCCTCCCGCAGGCTCAGCGACACTGTTGAAAATATTTGTTTAGCCCGATTGCTGCTGATATTTTTTTTTTTTTGCCTGCCCAGCCGCTGTGGACCAGTAGGTCTGTTTTGTAATTAGTGGTTGTTGCTCTTTCAGGCTCAGAAGTAGTAAGGGATAATTGGGGAAATGTGTTAAACTGACCCTATTATGTTGAGACTATTATGACTGGTCTATTATGACTTTATGCTTCTGTTTTCCCTGGGACACTCAGCAGCGACGTTGGGTTCCAGAGGCTTCTGCCCATCTTGCCACCCAGTGATGGATTTTTCCCATCCCTGACAGCAAGGCAGAGCGCTGCTTTTATTTGCAGTTAACCTTCTTAAAACAATAGCCCATCCATTGTTCTGGGGAGATGGCAGCTCATGTACAAGCAGGACGGCACGACAGCGCGAGGCCAAAGGGACAGCCCGCTCTCTGCAAGTTCATCGGGGGTGGTAAACACAAGAGAGGGAGAGAAGCTATTTAAGCTACAGAACAATGTTGGCACGAGAACAAATGGGTCTGAATTGGCCATGAATAAATGTGAGCTGGAAATTAGAAGAATATTTCTAACCCTCAGCACAGTGAGGCTTGGGAACAGCCTTCCCATTGGGGGCAAAAAAACCTAACTGGGTTTAAGATGGAACTTGATAAATTTATGAAAAGGATTATATGTTGTGGTTGCCTAAGACAGCAGGGGACTGGACATGATGACGCAGGATGCCTTTTCCAAGCCTATGTTCTTCACAGCAAAACCAACAATTACTCTTTCATATGTGTTTGGGTTTGTAGGNTATTAAAAAAAAAATATTTAGTGCAACTAGCAAGTGACAGATCCTTAGTTCTTCTTAACTCTCTTACAGAGGCAGAGACTGCTATGCAAATTTGGCACAACTTGTTATTTCTCATCAAGAAAATCCTAAGAGTGGAATAATAAGGAAATTCCCAATTAGGGTGAAGGTGCACTGGCAAAAGAGTTTTGGGCAATTTAAACAGCTTATCACACACAGTGTATATCTGGAGGATGTGATAAAAATTGTTGTTTATTCTCATAAATTGAATTTGTTGCGTAGTGATGTTAGAGACCTCTGTATTAACAGACTGAAATTTAAGAGCAATATTTAACATTGAGATTTATGTATAACAAATGTAAGGCAAGCTCATTGTAACATTTTTGCAGTAGGAAACACTGGTGATACCATTCCAATATCTACTATTTTGTTTCGGGAAATGCAGTTATCGCTTTGTTTTTGTGCTAAGTCACGGGCTAGGGACAGCAAAGACATTTCCTTAATCCTCTCAGACTTCCTCAAATTATATCTATGTTCAATACAGTCAAAGTCACGTTACCTGAATGTCAGGAATCGCCTAACAATGCAGTCCTATAATCACATGAGCTGTTGAGTGGAGCTTCAGCTCATGAAGATGATGATTGCTCCTTACAGGAACTTCCAATTATGTCTGTTGTCATCTGAACAGACTACCTGCAACTCCAAAAGAGTCACTTCAGCCTCTTTAGGTGACAGCTGTTCCTCCGCACCCTCACAGCATTCAGCAGG
>VXBZ01002169.1:103265-118913 GCA_013399135.1 Heliornis fulica | reverse complement strand
TGTAACATTTTTGCAGTAGGAAACACTGGTGATACCATTCCAATATCTACTATTTTCTTTCGGGAAATGCAGTTATCGCATTGTTTTTGTGCTAGGTCACGGGCTAGGGACAGCAAAGACATTTCCTTAATCCTCTCAGACTTCCTCAAATTATATCTATGTTCAATACAGTCAAAGTCACGTTACCTGAATGTCAGGAATCGCCTAACAATGCAGTCCTATAATCACATGAGCTGTTGAGTGGAGCTTCAGCTCATGAAGATGATGATTGCTCCTTACAGGAACTTCCAATTATGTCTGTTGTCATCTGAACAGACTACCTGCAACTCCAAAAGAGTCACTTCAGCCTCTTTAGGTGACAGCTGTTCCTCCGCACCCTCACAGCATTCAGCAGGAACAGTTTGCAACAGATGTATTTTTCAGAGTGGGACAGCTTGCCCACATCAGTTTCATGCTCTGGACATGAATGGGGAAATATTTTCTGATATTGTCTCTCTAGTGACTCCCTAGTGACTTCCCCTTTAGGTAATGCAGTACAGCCAACCCATGTTACACATGGTGTCTTATAAAATACTTATAATCATAGAATCATAGAATTTTAAGGCTGGAAATGACCCCTAAGATCATCCAGTTCAGCCATTAACCTACCGCCACCAAGTCTACCCTTAGACCATGTCCTCAAGAGAGGACATGACTTCAGAAATTGGAGATAGTTGCATGTTATAGATAACCATCAACATCTCATTGAGCTGTGCTTTATGTCAGTTGCCTAGCTGGTATTCCAATCAGTATGCCTAGCTGGTGATCTCTGGTTTAGAAAGTCCATAGAAGCTTGATAAAAACCTTGGAAGGTGGTTGGTCTTTCCTGTCTCACAGTTGTGGCATTCATAAACTAGGGATTAACATATTTACCTGCTTTGTAAAGTACTTTGAGGTGCNCAGCGTTCAGCAGGCACAGTTGGCGACAGATGCATTTTTCAGAGTGGGACAGCTTGCCCACCTCACTTTCATGCTCTGGACATGAATGGGGAAATATTTTTGACTGAGGTCTCTCTAGTGACTTCCCCTTTAGGTAATTCAGTACAGCCAACCCATGTTACACATGGTATCTTATAAAATACTTCAGAAATCAGAGATGGTTGCATGTTATAGATAACCATCAACATCTCATTGAGCTGTGCTTTATGTCAGTTGCCTAGCTGGTATTCCAGTCAGTATGCCTAGCTGGTGATCTCTGGTTTAGAAAGTCCATAGGAGCTTGATAAAAACCTTGGAAGGTGGTTGGTCTTTCTTTCCTGTCTCACAGTTGTGGCATTCATAAATTAGAGATTAAAATATTTACCTCCTTTGTAAAGTACTTTGAGGTGCAGCAAATTAAAAGCAGAAAATAAATGAGATTGTGATTAGTTGTTACTTTATGATATAAGTCATAGAATCATAGAACCATAGAATGGGTTGGGTTGGAAGGGACCTTTAAAGGCCATCTAGTCCAACCCCCTGCAGTGAGCAGGGACATCTTCACTAGAGCGGGTTGCTCAGAGTCCCATCAAGCCTGACCTTGAATGTCTCCAGGGATGGGACCTCCACCATCTATCTGGGCAACCTGTTCCAGAGATCTACCACCCTCAGGGTGAAGAATTTTTTACTACAGTTGCAATGTCAATCATTAATATGCTCATAAGCCACATAAGTCAGAAATTGTATGGTGAAAGTAACATTGCTGGTTTCAGTAAGGTGAGGCAGTCTTGCTGGCTGGCACTAATGTCTTCATCAGCTTTTGGACTGTTAGAAAACCCATACCTACACAGCAGGAATGTGGGGTTTACCATGGCAGAGTGGCTCAGTGATGCATCAAGTGCAGGATGGACACTCTGGTGAAGACACAATATTAGTCTCATTACTTAGAAGATGACGAGGTTTGATCCTGTTTTTATTGCAGTCAAAGGTGAAATGCCATGCGACAGCTGAGCTGTGTCATAAAATCATCCAGCTATTAAAAAAAAATAATAATCTAGAGATAGTGTTTAACTCTCCGACCTCCAGCATCAATAAAAGGCAGAGGCAGTAGGAGGAAGTGGACATATTTTGGTTAGTACATTTCAATTTGAGGTCACTGCCACATTTCCATATTTGTGGCAGAAGACTTCAAAACAGAATGTGCATCCGTTTTAAAATGAGTAAAGGGACACGAGTGAAGGGCTGTTCCTTCAGTGCTGGCTTTGTACAGAAATCTCTTCTGTGCACTTGAAGCAAACTCAGTTCTATATGGTTTAGGACTTTTTCCTCATGGAAGGAAAAGATGAAGTCAATGTGATATACAGAACTATTTGGACAAGCTCTATCAGCTTTTGGAATTTATATGACATTAGCAAGCAGTCAGCAGCCAGAGGCTTTTGCCTTTAAATGCTGTTTTATGACACCTGTGATTCACAGGAAGTATTAAATTGGTCTAATAAGGTGAATTCGGTATTATACAGAAGGTTCTTTTAATATTTTTCCTTCATTCATCAACACTGTGTATTTATTAGAAAGGACATTGCCTGGTGACAGATCTCAGCTGCAGATTTCTCGAGGTGATACTGTTGCTTGTTTTCAAAGCAGCGAGCGAACAGACAAGAGAACAAATGCTTTCCCAGCACTTTGAACTCTCTTACACTCCCCCCACCCCTTCCAAATTTCACAGTAGCATCATTTCTATCTGTGCCCACTAAGCAGGAGTAACATACTTTTTAATACAGTTAAACAGTTGTCACTTGGCTGATAATTTGCATGCTTAATGTTTCGACTTGCAGTCATCATCATTGAGCTGGCCCTTCACAATCCTGGGGCACTGATGTGATTTGAAGTATTTAACCTCTTGGATCAAGGGAACCAAAGCTCTGAATTTAAAACAGGAAGAAGGAGCTTTGCTAAGATTAGACAGAACGGGGGTGCACGCTGCTACTAAAGTATTTGTATTAAGTGCTAGTTTCCTACCATTAAAGAGGCACACTGGGAATGGCTTTCTCAGCTGGAAGTATTGTTATGTGTATGTAGCACACATCCCCAGGGACAGATGCTACGTATGATTTACTCCTAGTTTCACAGTTAGATTTGCTAAGCATAGATTGGGAAGCTGCTCCCAGAGTCAGAGATGCAGAGAAATACCTCTGGCAGGAGCAGAGCAGCATCAGAGCAGGATCCCATGACTGCTTCTGACTATATGGTAACCTATACACTTCATAGGTCTGAGAGAAACAGGAGTGTCTCCTTCCCAAAAATGCATCTAATTTCATAGTATTGTTAAATTTAGAAATAATTTTCATGATTCTCCTGTTTAAGGTAAAATATTACAGTTGAGATAAGCACTTAGAAGGTTGTACTTATGTATCCACAAATATACCTGTGATATGAAACACTATACATTGGCAGTCAGTGAAATGGCAGGTGTCTTTGTGATTTACTTTTCTTTTTTTGTAGTTGCAGATTGGAAAGACCTAATGGAGACCCACGAATGACTTTAACCTTGGTAGAACAGTGTCAGCTGGCATTAGGCTTTATCACAGCGATAACACGGCGCGGAGGGAGTCACCTCGCCTGTCCCTGTGCTGCCTGTTACATAAAGCGCTGCCTACCCTCTCCTGAGCAGTTTGGGATTTTTCCAGGGGAGTGAAGCTGGGAAGAAGCCAGCAGCTCCCAGGCAGGATGGTGACTGGACCTCCCAGGGAAGGTTGAACCAGAAAACAGGTATGACTGGAGCATGAGGGGAGTGGCAGCCACTGAGGAAACCACTTCTAGCAGGTGGGAAAATTACTCGATACATCTTTCATCACCAGTGGGGTTTCCCCGTGTCATCTGAACGTTCGAAGGTCACCCCGAGAAGCCCAGGGAGCTGCAGGATGCAGACATTCCTGAGAGGCAGCTTTCCCTTTGATGAAGTACAAGCAGTATTTTCCCTGGGAGGCAACTTCTCCAGACTCCCTGTCTATCCCCTGGCTCTTGGCAGGGGTGGAAGTGGCAAGTTCAGTTTTTTGAAGCTGGATGTTACGAATTATTTCCCTGCATGAAGTACAGCTGTAGGTACTATCTATCTTCTCTGTTTCTGAGTGACTACTCTAGAGGACCCAGAAGGTTTGGAGAAAAATTTCAATAAACTACTTAAAAATGGCACAAAAAACTATTTATAATACTCAAATCACACATTTCATCTCAAATTATGCTTCAGAGCTTCAAAAAATTTGAGAAACCCCTCACTTATGCACCAGACCTCCTAGATGTGACTTCCACTCTTTTGTAAAGAATGGAAAGGAACAGAAAAAAATCAGACTGGTTTTATGTTGGAAAGTCTGTAACGGGTCTGTCCCATGGCAGCTTCTAGAAAAGACCCCAGAAGTTCTTTGGTCATGCAGAGATGTAGTTCTTTGCTGTGGCTTCTCTCAACTCAATGTCTAGTCTATCTAGTGTACAGCTTCATACATGCTAATCCTGCAACATCTATGATGATTTGTGTAAGCATTGGCTATAGATAAAGTGGTTTGGGTTTCTTTTTCCATATATACATTAACTACCTGATTAAAATCTTGTCTTACCCCAGTATGGAAAAGAACAAAAAAGTTATTTCACATCATTCATTAAAATACATCAGACTGTGTTCTCCAGTTCTGCACTTCTAAACATCCTCATAACTAGATGAAGGTGGTCTTCACACTGGACATGGTCCTCACTCTGTCTCCAGTCCAGAGGTAGCTGTTGATGAACAGGTGGAGCATTAACCCTCAGTTTGCTTTGTCAGAATAACACAAAGAATAACTAAGTGTCATGTCTCTCTCAGGACTTTCACAAATAATAAGCAGCCTTCAAAAAGCCTCATTTTTCAATAAAGCAGAGAGGGGGATGAGTGTTATTTCAACATCATTTGCACTGAACTACTTTTAAAAAACTTAACCTGAAATGCTGGAATGTTTTCTGAGTCTTCTCTTGCTGCCCATATATACAGGGATGTCCAAATGATGATTTCACAGCCTCTTTGCAGATGTTGGTAACATCCAGAGAAGAGGCATCACACACTGCAGTGGTGGAATAAAGAACTTCTTTTTCTCTAAATTAACAACTATCAGACAGGCCACTAACTACCCATAAGATTTGTGCTGTTAGTCACAGTGATCTTGCCAGGAATTAAGATGATGGACCCATAGCCTCAACAATTCTGGTCATGTCTTGCTGCTGGTGAAGGAAAGCAACCTCTGTGATTAGTTACACTCACATAATGTAGTGTCTAATTGCTAGCCCCAGTCCTCCTTTGCATCTCTGAGGGCTTGTTTTGACTCTTAATGTCTCATAAATTATTTTCCCTGTAAGATCATCAAGGAGAGCAAGTGGAAGAGGGAAAAGTCACAGATAAGGCAACATAATTGCTTTCTCTGTAGACTGAGATTTAATAGAGCTGCACAGTCACAGGTATTATTTTAAAATTGCTATGAGTCCCCACTGTCAACAAAGGGAGAGGGAAAATTATTATTCCTGAACTTCAATATTCTAATATAAAGGAAGGTAATAAAGGAGTTGATGAGATGGTAAAAGCCTTTTGGCCTTTTTGATTGATGACCTAGAACTTGCTGAAACACCAATTGACAGACATTATATAAAATCTAAAAATCATCAAATAAGTGAAGAGCAGGTTGAGAATTTATAACACTGAAATCAGTAGAAAAGACCCATTGACTTAAGTGGAGGGAAAACCTGGCCATTAAACAGCAACTTGCTGAAATCATAATAGAAAACCTGATTGTGAAGTCACCAGGCCCCTTACATTTTATTTCTCTTATGTTTCTGACTCCTTCACTGACCCACAAATATGACAACAGAATAATTTCTATTCCTAAATCACTCTTCATTGATAATGGAGTCGATGTAAGATTTCAACATGGGCCTGATGACATAATTATGAATTACAGCATTTTGGTTCTTCCTCCCACCCACCTACCCCATAGCTGTGCCATCTGACAGAGGTATAACTGCTTCTTTATGCCTGGGCTCGGGAAAAGGTGAGAACCACAGGCTAAATATGCTCAGATCAACATCCCCAAAGGCTGATGTGATGGTGAATGATTGCTGGCCTTGGAGTCATAGGACGTATCATAGAATCACAGAATATGTTAGGTTGGGAGGGGCCTTTAAAAGCCACCTAGTCTAATCCCCTGCAGCGAGCAGGGACATCTTCAACTAGATCAGGTTGATTAGAGACCTATCAAGCCTTATCAGGAATTTCCCAACCAGGGATGGGGCCTCCACAACCTCTCTGGGCAACCTGGGCCAGTGATCCAACACCCTCATATTGATAAATTTTTTCTAATATCCAATCTATCACTTATTACCCAAGAGAAGAGACCGACACCCACCTCTCTGTACTAACCACACATACTGCTAAGATGCCACTAAAGGTATCTTTGCATATGTCCTCCATGTCTGTTTACAAAGTCACTTTAGGGAAGTCAGGGCTGTCTCCATATAACAAAGTCATCTCAGAAATAAGTTAATAGAACTTTTTGCAATTATTCTTCACTTAACTTGTTGGATCTTGGGGTTAAGTCATGCACAGGGGTCGGTAAACCAATGCACTCAGTAGTGCAATTCCACCCCACCTGTAAGCCAATTCTTAACAAGGATCTTCCTTTGATTATCCAAAATGGAGCATCTGGGACTATTCCTTGTCCCTGCTTGTTCTGCCAATCAGTTGTTCCCATTTTCCTTCATTTACTCCCGTCGTTTCATCTCATCTTCCAGTTGTACAGCCAGTGACATAATCATTTACACACACAATCTTTTATCCTTGTAGTCATATTGAGTCAGTATGCTCTTTTATCCATATTCAGCTATATTGAATCAGTCACTCAGTCAAATCACATCACGTTCAGTTGGGCACCCAGGCATATTTACTTCCAGACTTACCCTCAGTCACACTTCCTGACCTGTTCACTTGCATTCATTCTTTACTGCTGACCCCTAAGCAGGTGCATTAACTTAAGGGAAATTCAATTCACAGGATTAATTAATAGAATCACAGAATATCAGATGTTGGAAAGGACCTTGAAAGATCATTGAGTCCAACACCCCTGCCAAAGCAGGATAACCTAGATTGGGTAATACAGGAGCATGGCCAGGAGATTTGCATGTCTCCAGAGAAGGAGACTCCACAACCTCTCTGGGCAGCCTGTCCCAGGGCTCTGTCACCTTCACAGGGAAAAAGATTTCCCTTACATTCTTGTGGAACTTTCTAAGCTCCATCTTGCACTTATTGCCCCTTGTCCTATCACTGGCCACTGCTGAGAAGAGCCTGTATCCATCCTCCTGACACTCACCCTTTACAATTTATAAATGTTTTATATAGCTTCCAGTGGCTGTATCTCGCTGTATATCTTCATTTGATTCCTAGTCAGCACAACTGTGACCAGATAGATTACAGCTCTAAGAAGGGGCTTTAATATTGTGTTATATATGCATATGAATGTGCATATGTACATGCACATAGTTAACAGTCTCCAAATAAGAACCCTTGTTCTTGTCCTTTATTCCTCCAGACAGCCAAGCTTTGTCCAGGAGGCAATACACCCGAGTTGATTGGCTGATATAGCTGGAAAAAGCCTGACACCTTCAGAGCCACCAAAGCCCATTTACCACTCTCTCAAGTTGCCACTTCTTCCTGTGCTTTTCTCTGTAAATCACTCAGTAATCATACGTGGGCTTACACCAGCAAAATATGATTATTCATCCAGTGAACAACAGCACAGAGAGAACAGTGTTACGTGTAGGTTTGTGAAGTGCGCAGAGATCCAGAGCAGACGACTGTTACCTATTTCTGTTCCTTGTGCAAACAAGGTCTGTGTTTTATGAGTGATCCCATGGAGAATATTTCAAAACAGGAATTAATTCATTAGTTCACTGCTCTGTTCCAGCAGTAGCAGCTACACTAGAAGCCCAGCAGCAATTCTCTTTGCAAAGCTCTGCCACAACATATTCTCAGCAGCCCTAATGAGTGCGCATTTCTCTTTCACGCAGGAGCTCTGGCTGATATTGCAAATCAACTCAAAATATAAAACTTTGATTATGGATAATATAGATAGCATCATATTAGTAGTAGCAGCTGCTGGGACAAGGCGACTGATGGAGTAAGTGAGCTACTGTGATTTTTCTCTGTCTTGTACTTTGCTCATCTATCTTGTCTGGTAAATGCTGTGATCACATCCATTTGCCATCTCTTGGCAACCTTCATTTCTCTTCTACATCCACGACTGGTATTATGTGACTTAATTTTGTCCACTGCATGTCCTGTTTTTGAGCTAGCTGTCCTACTTGCTTGCAATTACATCTCCATGTATCACTGAGGAATAATTTCCTAGATGGATGTTTGTTATAAACCCATTCATTGATCTTCCTGACTTGCCCTGAAATATTTAACACCTTATATATTTCTCTGTGCTAAAAAAAAAATAAATAACTAACATTCTGTAGAGACCTTTTATTTCTGCTCTATACATCACTGTTAGCGGGATGAATTTTTTAAATGCCTGAAGAGAGAGATGAGCTGATTCTTGAGAAAGTTACAGAATTTATGAGACACTACAGCCCAGCTTTGTTCTCCAATTCCCCATCTCTCAGGACCTACACTCTGAACACCTGTATTACATTTATCCCTGGTTTTGCTCATTTTAAATAAACCATAGAATCCCACAATCTCTCAGCTGGAAAGGACCCATCAGGACCATCGACTCCAACTCCTGGCTCCACACAGGGCCAGACAAGTCAGAGTAGGGGACTGAGCTTTTTCCAGATGCTTCTTGTCCTCAGCCCGGATGGGGGCTGGGACCACTTCCCTGGGGAGCCTGTCCCAGTGCCCAACCACCCTCTCAGGACAGAACCTCTTCTTGACACTCACCCTGACCCTCCCCTGGCGCAGCTTCATGCCCTTCCCTCGGGTTCTGTCCCTGGTCCCCAGAGAGGAGATGGGCGCCTGCCCCTTCGCTGCCCCTCAGCAGGAATCCCCTGACCGCCAGGAGGTCTCCCCTCAGCCTCCTCTTCTCCAGGATCAACACCCCCAGGGCCTTCAGCCTCTCCTGGTCAGACTTCCTCTCCAGACCTTTCCCCATCCTCGTTGCTCAGACTTTACTTTCCTTGCTTCATTTGCCTTACCCCAAACACAAACCTCCCATCATTATCTCCTCATATATATAAGCGTAATGGGAGCTGTGAATGTCAGGTGCTCAAATACTGTCACACCTACCGACCACTCATGGACAGCTTCTTTCAGGCAGGCTGTAACTAGTGAAGGAGGCTTGAATATTCCTCACAAGCTCATGGTTCTTCTTACATTAGCTTGAAAGTTTCTGCTTGCCTTTGCTGCAATTACAGGGACAATTCATGTTCGATATGGTGCCAGGAACTATGTAACCCCAAACCAAGATAGATTGAATGTGAACGTTGTGAACATGAAGTCAGGGAATCCCATCCAACATACAGGCAGAGAAGCTGCAGTTAAACAGTGTGTGACTGGCCAGTGTGGGTAAAACTGACCCTGTCCTCTTCATTAAATATAGGAGGCAAATTACAAGGACTTTTGCTGTACTCTGTCACCGGTTGAAGTGACAGTGTGAGATGTGAGCACCTTTTGTGCAGCTAATCTCCTGAGAGGAGCCAAAAGGAGAAGGCTGACTGAAGGACCTTGCACACAGCCCTTCTAGGCAGTACTCACACTGTGACAGTTGGCATCATGGCCATAAATCTAAAAACAGAGAATTGGCAGTGCCTGTGCATCAAGGTTAATTCTGAACTACCCTGTAATTCCCATCCTCCAACTTCTATCCCATTGCAAAGAGGTTGTGGGCTTTTGGCAGGCAGCTGCTTTCAAGGGTATCACTGAATCTTTTAGCAGTTAATTCATACAGTTTTATTCAAGACAGGGCCATGATTTCTGTAGCCAAATTTAGGGGTTTTTTTTCACCTTTTGCAGTGAAATTCCTATTTATTTTTTCAAGTTTTTCCATTGAAATTTGAATATCATTTGAATAAATATTCAAAAGAAGGACATTCCTGATGCATGACCTAACCAGTAAGGATAAAGTCAAGATGGTTCAAGTTCTGGAGGAGTGATTTGCTCTCAGAATTATCCAGTAAGTAAATACAGAATTATCCAGTAAGTAAATAACATTTTTCTGAAGTAGCACTGACTGATTTCCAATGCTTGGAAGAGCAGAAGCTCAAGGCTGTTGCTGCCCAGATTCTCATCTTTCTTCTGTTTATTCTGCAGAAGCCAAACTCCCTCTATACCCTAATTAAGAGAATGGTAATTCTTTACATTTTACAGTATTTTGGGTTCAATGGCAAAAAAAAACTCTCTTATGCAACACAGCAATATAGATTGTTATGCCCTGGATAGCAACAGCAGTGGTAGTAGTTGTGGTTAAGATACCCCATAATCTCAGAATCACAGAATCACAGAATTGTAGATTGGAAGGGACCTTGAGAGATTAGTCCAACCCCTCTGCCAAAGCAGATTCCCTAGAGGAGGTTGCACAGGTCAGAATTCAGATAGGTTTTGAAGATCACCAGAGAAGGAGACTCCACGACACCCCTGGGAAGCCTGTTCCAGTGCTCCATCACCCTCACCATGAAGAGACATAGTAGAGATATCATCACAGTAGAGATATTTGAAGATCTATAAAACAACCTTGATGATAATGAATGGTTAACAGGAAGTTTTTCTCAACTCCAAGATCATGGATACAATATCCAGGAGAAAATTTGAACTACCTCCTTTATATCTGTTGTTTTTTGGGGGGCAAAGAACAAAATTTGGTCTCCTGTGCACTATTGTTTGCTTCATTCTCCTGGGTTGTATGCTGCTCAGGGCAGGGACCTGCTGTTCCTTTTTGCTCTGTAAAATCTCAAACACACTCCTGGGTGTCACAATAAATAATAAAGTACAGTCTTAAAACCAGAGCAATAGAACTTCTTTCAAATAAGGATTTTCATTCTTTGTGTGGCACCAATGCCATGTTTCTTAAAGTATTCCTTGTGAATTTACTTGCTTTTGATAATTGCATTGCAGGAAAAGGAAATAGTGTTCATCTGGCTGCCATGCAAACATAAGTTAATGTAATAAATGCAGTCTTTCTCCTGTGCACATATCTTTTTACAGCATCTTTAGTAGTTTATCTGCAGTTGCTGTTCTTCTATCCCGAGATAAATTAACATTGAATAATTGCAGGGCGAGCTCAAAAAATCAATTAAATGGAAATTACAGTTATTTGTTTAAAAACCTTGAGTAATATTTTATATCACAGGTCTCTTAGGTGACAAGTCAAACAGGTTAATCAGCAACCAGCTTTCTCTGCCTTCCAGAATAAAATTTACCTTTAATGGGAGTGATCGAAGAAGAGTCTCAAAACACCCACTTATGGTCAGTGGCAAAGATGTGGGAGTTTGGGGGAAATTGCAAAAGTTATGGGGGTTTGCCACTGCTTTTTTTGCAAATGCACCTTACTGCACCTCAGCAGCATGGATTTTAAATAGTAGAGATATATGTTGCATAGTCCTGAACGAACACATCCAAATTCCCTGCTTATTCAGAAGTTTGAAATATTGCAGATGTGTGAGACCATCTTTTGGAATCCATTTTTTTCAGCTAGACTTTAGTTTTCAAGTGGTCCTTGCCTGTCAGCAAGGAAATATCTCAAGTTCTCTATTATTTCATTTGTTTCCTAAGAAAAATTGTGGTTTTTTTTCTAATTCCTCCTCATTTCATGTAATGATCAAAATTGTAAAGCTATTATTGTGATGCCAGAAGCAAAAATCCATGTATTTAACTAAAAAAATGTGATATCAATATACCCATGAAACCTGAAGCATTTTAAAAAGCTTCCACAAACAGCCAAAATACTTTTTTTTTTATTTAAAAAAATAAGCAAAACCAACACTAACAAGCTCAACTAAATCTGGCTTGTAAATTGTTCACATAAAATATAAAAGATTAGTCCAGAGGGGTTTAAATGTATTTCATTTGCTTGTTTCTAACTGATCTCTCATAAAAAAAAAACAGATAATTTTTACTATATGTTACTGATCCCAAGTATCTATCTTAGGTGGGCAGCACAGTTTTCTTTTTAAGCTTCTTGTTATTAATTTTTCTTATCACTGTGGGAACAAGGAGGGTAGTTTATAGAAAAAAGAAAGGAGGGAAGTGTTAACTTCTGTGTCAGGATTCAAAAGATAATGGAGTGATGTGTAGCTCCTTCCTTGTCTCTCACCACAACTGAAGTTGCTTTTCTATACTTGTCCTCTTAATTGTTTATTTAGTGGCCAAGAACATAGACTTAAAATATGACAGTGACATCAGTCATTGAGATTTTCATTAATTGTTTCCTAAAAAGAAAAAAAGGCCAGGTATTTTAATGTAAACAGGCAACTATTTGTGAGATTCACACACTGAGATAGTAAAAGAATTATGTTAGTTATTCAAATATTAATAGCTAGGCTGTTATGGGGTTGTTTTCAGACTTCTTGTTTTTGCTCCCATGTTTTTTTTTTAAATATGAATCCTTTTTCCTTACTGTTCTTTTTTTCTTCTTACTTTTCAATTCCCTTTGCTTTTCTGCCTTTACTTTTCTGCAAGTCAATGGCTCAGCTTCTATTTATTTGATCTTTATGCTTTTTAAATATATATATACACTTTTTTTTTTCTTTTTGGATGGACAGCAGGAAAAAAGCACGTGGAGTGGTGAAGAGGAAGAGCAACAAAATCCTTGGTGAAAGTTGGTAGTGAGGAATCCTCACTCAACTCAATTTGGCCAAAGCATTTAAAGGGGTAATAGTGTTAAAATATTGATGTTTTCTCCTTGTCCAAATGAATAATTTTGTCAACTAATTTTTCCAAGGTTTTTCACTGAGCTACTATTTAACAATGGAGCATTTCAGTGCTTATTCAATGATCAGTTTTCTAAACTGCACTTGCAGTCATAAGTACAGAGTAAGGTCAACAAACTTTGCTGATAATATAATTACTTACAGTCTCTTATATTGTCATGCATTAAATTAACTGAGAATATGTAATTGCTGTCATTAATACCTCCTGTCTCCTTAATGAAGCAAAGGGTAGAGGCACAAGCCCATCTATTGTGTCTCCATAGAGGTGTCTGGGGCTCAGCAGATGGATTGGGTCCTGAGTCCAGGGATGTCTCCCTCAAACCCATCAGGTCTCACCATTTCTGCTTTGCTAAAAGGCATCCTGATCCCAATGTCAGCAGTGTCTGCAGAAGATGGTGCACTTTTATAGTCACATAGGGTGTCACAGGGTGTCAAGCAGGACGATTTTCTGCTTGCAATAGTACCATTAAGTGGAGCAGAATTAAAAGTGTGCTGCCTCTCTTAGAAAATACATTTTTCTGTGCACCAGACCATAGAGAGAAGTACAAAGAGACCTCTTTACATGAATGCTCAATAAAATAATAGACTTACTGAGTTATGTTATTTTGAGGACACTAACAGGTGAAATGATACAAGAATGAACCCACTTAAAGAAACACCTGGGAAAAACATAATAATCCACATTGTAAACTGATATGAATTTCACATACCAGCGGGGAACTTCAATGAATATTAGTCTTGTGCAACATGCTTATGTGTGTAAAATGGGTTTCTACTGTACTTTGGCTTTAAAAACATTATTCACTGTTTCCTAGTACAAAGCCCCAGCAGGCATGCACTTGGCTAGCTAGTGAAGAACTCTGCCCCAGTTTTCCATAATGCATTCATGAAGGGATTTGTAACAACTAGTGGTTACTGCGGCAGAGAGACTAAAATGTTGTACTGTGGCCCCTTTGAAACAAACACAAAAGTTCAATCGCTGCAGCTCTCACAGGCTAATGATGTGCTATAAACAGGGGCATATTGCTAGCAATGTATAATCCATACTCAAAGCAGCCATTCATTAGGGCTTATAATTTCTTTTCTATATGCTCCACTTTTCAGGTTAAAACTATGGATTTCAGAAGTCTCTGGTGGTGACTCAGCCGCACTGCTGTAAGTACCTGCACCCTGCAGGGCTCGGTTTACCAAGAGCTTCAATTTATGGAGGGTCCCCCTCTCAGCTCCCTAAATCTCTTCAGCTCTCTTTTGGGCAGAACAGCCATTGTCTGAGCATCTGTGATGAGGCCAGGAAGGTCAAAGGGCTCTTCAGTGTATCAACAACTTGCAAAGCCTGGGGCTGCAGCGAACACGCCTGGAGAGCGAGCAGCAAGCTGCAGTCAACACAAGGCTCAGGGCTGGGTTACAGCCTGTTAATTGTTAAGCATTAATAATTGGGTTGTTAAGTACAAGCTGGGCTTAGTTTAAGGTGAAGAACAGCACCTCCTTGGCCAAGAAAATTTGGTTTATCAGAACTGGCATTCTCCCCAACCCTCCTTTCTTTCTGACTTCAACTCTACTGAGAGCTTGCTCCCCTCTCTCTCCTGACTGTTTGCTTTGTGCCCAACAGTTTGCAAGCCTCTCTTCCTTATTTTCATGCTCCTCTCTCTTAATCTTGTATTTTTTTACTATCTGAAGCTCTCTGTTTCAAATAAAGGTGTGGCTTCATGCTGCATGTCGGAAAAAGCTGGAAGAAATTGGAAGAAAATTTTATCATACAGATTTTTTCTAAATCAACAGGTATAGATATTCACAAAGAAATAGATGTCATTTATGAGTATCTCTCTCCATGCAGCTTAGATATCCCTTTGAACCTGATTTCATCAGAAATGGAGCTCAGAAACCTGCTGAGATGGTACAGTACTCAATTACAGAGGAATATGTCTTACAAATGGCAACATTGCAAACTCAAATAGTTGGCAAAATGCAAAAGGAGATGGGTGGCCACTTTTCTGGACCTTCTGTCCATGCCCTTTCCCAAAAGAATAAGAGCAATGTCCATCCTGGGAGGAGTCTGGCCAGAAGCTCAGGTTGGTCACTGAAGCCTTGATCAGCATCCCCATATAGGAAGGCACGATCGAGTGTGGCTACACTGGTGGGATTTCATTCTCAGTACCAGCAGTAGGGCACTAAACTGGGTTGAATGAGCTTTATTCCTAAAAGGAGCACTAACACTGAGCATTATCCAATGCAACTGTTGTGGGATAAGTACATGATGTTACAATGGAGGGCTTCGTAACACACTTTTACAGTGCTCACCCTGAAAGATGCAAATTTGGTCATTTGCAAGATTGGATTCAATCTTAAATGACTGTATTTGATTTCAACCCTTGCAAATACAACAATGTAAATAACTGGGGGTGTTGGTTGACAGCTGCCTAAACATGAGCCAGCAGTGTGTCCAGGTGGCCAAGAGGGCCAATGGCATCCTGGCTTGTATCAGGAATGGTGTGGCCAGCAGGACCAGGGAGGTGATTATCCCCCTGTATTCTGCACTGGTGAGGCCTCACCTCGAGTTCTGTGTCCAGTTTTGGGCCCCTCACTTCAAGAAGGATGTTGAGGTGCTGGAGCGTGTCCAGAGAAGGGCAACGAGGATGGTGAAGGGTCTGGAGAACAGGCCCTACGAGGAGGCTGAGGGAGCTGGGGAAGTGTCTGGAGAACAGGCCCTACGAGGAGGCTGAGGGAGCTGGGGAAGGGTCTGGAGAACAGGCCCTA
>VXBZ01002169.1:89104-103230 GCA_013399135.1 Heliornis fulica | reverse complement strand
GGCTGCCCAGGGAGGGGGTTGAGTCCCCATCCCTGGAGGGGTTTAACAGACGGGGAGATGCGGTGCTTGAGGACATGGTAGACTTAGTGGCAGTAGGTTAATGGTTGGACTGGATGATCTTAGGGGTCATTTCCAGCCTTAAAAATTCTATGATTCTATAAATACTGGGTAGCAGCTCTCATCTATGCTGTTTGTTGGAACTGGCCCATTCAACCCCTCTGGAGAACACAATGTTTAGATGAAGAGTTAAAAAATACTGGATTTGGTAGAAGAACTAAAAGCTTGCAGGTGTGTGTGTGTGTGTGCATTAACACTGGCTTTAGTGCAGATGGTCTTTCTGGACACTTGAAATATGTGTGCATCCCTGCAGAAAGAAGGCTTGAATTAGAGAGGAAAATGCTTGTGAGGAAAGTATTTTGCTCTTGAATCTCTAAGAGGAGAATTTTTCTCTTGGAAATGAAAAAAAAACCCCATGCTGCAGGTTGCATGTGGCAGCCAAGGCAGGATTCAAGCTTCTTAATGTACATGCCTTAGGAGCTCATACCTTTCTTATGACCCAGTCTCAAATTAACCCATGCACACCCTGTAATTTGTACACAAAAGAGTTTCAAGTGGTTTACATGTGTTTATTTGCTTCCATGACCCATGTTTTGCTTCTGTGACAGCCTGTGTACAGATCTTACTTTGCTGGCAGGATGGGAATGTGACAGTCATGAGTTGGGACAATAACCTGTTCGACGTGGTCAACTTGAGAGAGTCAGATAATTGATGAAGCAGAAATACCAGGGATAAGGGTGGGGATTTGGGGGACTTGGGGGAGAGGTTCAATCCAGGAGCCTTAGCTGGGCCTCTTAATACTACTGTTATGTCAATAAATCCCAATAATAGCAAAAATGAACTGGTTGGGAAAATGTTATTATCCTTTTTCACTGCAGGCCAAGGAAGTTATTAGTTTGATTTGCAGACAAATCTCGAGTAGAGCTGGAAGGTTGCCTGGATCCAGAAGTATTCACCAAGCACATGGAGTGAGGGACACAAGGCCCAGGAAATGTGGAGACCCAACCATGTGCACACCCTGTGAGGACTTCGGGCTACGGCACCGGAGATGTTTAAGAGTCATCTTGCACAAATATCCCAACTGCCCAGGCGCCTCTCTGACCCGAGTCACCCAGCCTTTTGTGTTTGCTTGGGTTTTTTTTCCCCTTGTGATAATAAATCAACTTTAATGTGATAACAGTGCAGGATGAAGTCCATCTCCAAGGCTCAGTGAAGAGAGCTAAACCAGAGGAAAATGATTCTGGAAAAAGAATGAGTTTCAAAACTCTGATTATATATTTTTTTTCCAAATGATTTGCTGCTTGTTTAATTATGCATTTCTGTTCCTCCCTTGGTGGATCTGAACTCTGCTGACTGAAATCCAAAATTGCCCCTCTCAAATGGTGGAATGAACCCCCACATGCCGAAGCTCAACAAAACCATCAAAAATCTACAACGGGATTTTATTTCCCTAAAATTACTCCTTACCTTTTATAACTCCTACACAAATAGCTGTGATATTGTAAATATGATAAATCCCTCTATGTGAGCTGAATAAATTGATTAGGAGCAAAATAGTCATGTGGGCTGGACTAGATTGCCTTATTAAGGATTCAATAGCTAATTGCCTGCACAGTGTGATGAAAAAGGAGGAAGAAATAAATACAGAGAGAAATATATGTTTGTGGAATGGTTGATGGGCGGCTGGCCAGGGCAGGCTGAAAAAGACTGCAGGAGTTTTGGATATAGTGGGAACCTATTACCACTGGTTGGCATGGTGCAAAATTCAAAGGAAGACATCCACAGGCTGTGGTGCCTGGAACAATATAGCCGTGGTTCAAGGGTTTCATTTTTATGGCCTGATTGCAAATGCAATATAATTAACTGTACCATATACTTGCACAGCTCCTTTAATGTAATGATTTCAAAGAACTTTACAGAACATAATTAAGTAAGGAAAGATATTTAACCTGGGAGAAAAACTTGGTGATGGACCTCCCAGCTTCACACCCTTTCCTATCTTCTTCGTTAGATGCTTCCCTGTTTGCAGGATTGTGAATAGTAGAGCATGGAGGCAAAGCTAATTAGTAGTAAAAAGTCACTTGTGTGAGGTATAAAGGGCAGAAGCATGTGCATTTGAGTGGTGATCTGAAAGACAGAAGATGTCAAGCCAGAATGAAGGGTCAGGTAAGCAAAAGGGGAAAGCTGGAGGCAGAAAAGGAGCAGCATGAGCTCCTGTTAGGAAATGTAGCAGGAGCCTGGGAACACTGTTGCATATGAAGGTGGATTTTGTAGTATTCTTTGCCCACAGCAGCTCAGAAGTCCCATCTCCTGTAATAGCAAACATGGCAGGTCTTTCATCCTTCTAAATAAGGGTTTGGACATAACTCTACCTAGTTCTCAGCAGCCAATGCAAAGCAAAAAGCCTGAAGCTTTAGGGAGAAAAGGAAAATCCTTAACTCCTCTCCCTGTTATTCATTTCCTATAACTTTTTCAGCAGCAAGCCAAGGACTATACACAGCAAGCACAGAGAAAACGAGAGATTAATTAGCTCCCAGCAGATCTGCAGTTCCCTGGACATGCAAAGCCTTCTGTTGAAAAGAAGTGCCCAGTCATTCTCCTAGTCCAAGCGAGTGGAAAAGGAAACGACTTAACACCTTCCACATTTTTAGGCAAAAATGAATAAAGCAGAAGCGAGCTGGACTCTTAATAAACGAGGGGGGAATTTAAAAGTAGCACACTAGTAGCTGAGAACCTGAAGTACATCTGAAAAATAAGGGGTCAGCTTTCACCAGGTAAAATAATCAAAACCTGGAGCTGTGGATGGTTTAGGTTTTATGCAGGAGTAGCAGTTGTTACTGCTGCAGAACAGCAGAAGAAACTGTCAAAAACTCTGAGGAGTGGCTGATTGGATGAGACAGGACACAGTTCAGTGTGGTCTCTGTGTCACTTAAAATCCAACAAAAATAAGGACAGAAGCTCTTTCTCTTTCTCTTTCTCTTTCTCTTTCTCTTTCTCTTTCTCTTTCTCTTTCTCTTTCTCTTTCTCTTTCTCTTTCTCTTTCTCTTTCTCTTTCTCTTTCTCTTTCTCTTTCTCTTTCTCTTTCTCTTTCTCTTTCTCTTTCTCTTTCTCTTTTCCTTTTTCTTTTTCGCTTTCTCTCTTTTTTCCTTATTTCCATTTTTCCTTATTTCCATTTTTCCTTATTTCCTTTTTTCCTTATTTCCTTTTTTCCTTTTTCCTTTTTTTCATTATTTTTTCTGAAATGACTGGGTTTTGTTCCTTTTTTTTTAATTTTTTTTTTCAGTTGAACTTCTGATCTTAAAAGACTTTTCCAATTTAAATGATTCTGTGGTCCTATGACTCTATGATTTTTAAATGATCATTCCAGTAGGACTGTAAGTTGAATCGCTTCTTCAGCAAACTGTCCTGGTGAGGCCAAGAAGAGCTTGAGCTGCACAAATGTAGTTAAATATGTGGAATAAACAGAGAGATAAAGGTACTACTTAAAAACTAGAGGAGTGCAAGATTAAAAACTGTAGAAAAACACTGAGTTATTATTTTTTTTAAAATAAATGTGGAATAGTAATGAATAGGTCTAATCTGTAGCACTGGGGTCTTGGGAAATTATTGAGTAAAGGAATCCCAACAAAAGCCAACCGTGCTGCCAGTGGAGCTGCAGGCAGCAGAAACAACGCACACATGCTCCTGGAGCTTGGTGTGCTCCTGCAGGATCCTCTTCCAAGGGGCTTCCAGAAGAAGGTATTGCCCATAGCAGGAAGAGGAGATTCATTGCACAGAGCTAGAGAGTGATGCTCCATTCACAAATGCTCACAATGGCCTTGGAGATCTTAGATAAAAGGAGCAATGCAATATACATTTGAAGCGTTATTATTTCTGTTATACAGGTTTATTAAATTTAATGAGGACATTGAGAGATTCCATTAATCCTAACCACAAACCAGTGTCTCTCACATTTTCTTGATTAAGTGATTGAAAATAAAACAGCTCTGAGTGCCTTGTGTTTTTACACTGAGGTTGTTAAGTGCACTCTACGTACAACTGCATTTACTCATTACACCTGAATTCTATTCCAGCATGTACTTTATCTACTCACCCTCTTTCACTGAAGAAGAATATGATGCTATGTGAAGTCCACAAATACACTTTTCCTGTAACACTTTGCAGTAAGTGAAAATTTATTCATTCTAAATAACAATGGAGCTTCCATAGAGTTACATATTACATCTACACGAGTATCCAGGGAGCAACTTGATTAATGCCATTATTACAATGAATAGCAGAGGAATTAATGTGATTTGCTGCTAACCATAACAGAGGAGCATTTAAATTTTACTTCTAGGAGACATCTTCCTTATTTGCCTATACAAAATCTTTCCAAGCTGAAGGTAGAAGAATAGAAGTGATAGTGGGTAAGGACTTTTGGGAGTAGAGGTTTTGGATTTTCACCTGTTATTAGGCCCTGCTGTGAATGCATTCATGTGTATATCTACTGGGTTTTTTTCTGTAATTTGAAACACATTTTACAGTTAACAATTATGGGATGGACATGTGGGTTCACCTCCTGCAAAAATGCCCAGTAGTCCTGGTTCCCCTGCCCTTTGCAAGCCCTGTGTTTGGGATGAAGCTGCATGCTTCAATCAGAGCCTGCAAATGAAACATGCAGGAGGACTATAAACTGAGCTTCTTTTTGGGCTGTTGGTTTGTTTTGGGGTATTTTTTTCCTGCAATGGCCTCGAGATTTACTTGCTTTTACACAGAGCAGAGAATTGTCTTACAACAGATACTCATTTTCCTCCTATCACATTACTGATCAAATAAAACAAGTTTCTGTACCTATTCCCAAGAAGGAGTTGTATGTTCTTTTATCATTATGTACTCTAACTACCTTCCCAGGGAAAAATTAAAATGGATTTTTAAGGTAGTCCTGTGTCTTGAGAAGCAGTATGGTATAAAAATCTTAACAGTGCCTTCTTCCTAACAGAATTCCTGTTCTCTCACTTCATCCATTATTAGTTGGGTAAACAACTAAGTGCATGAGAGATTATTTTGTGGATGTTAGGTGTGAAACTCAAACCAGGATAAATTAAAGCTGAACTTCAGGAGACACACCATGACTACAAGGTTTATTCAGCTCATTTCCAAAGCAGAAGGCTTTCAAAATTTTATGTTACTTTTGGAAAATACATTAGAAAATAAGCAACTCCTCAAAGGCAGAAAAAGAGACAGATCTAATTAAAGGTGTTAAAGGTGACCCTGCCTACTGCAGGGGGGTGTGTGGACTAGATGATCTTTAAAGGTCCCTTCCAACCTAACTCAGTCCGTGATTCTGTGTTTCCATGATAATGCATTTTACCAATCCCCAGATTCTCTAATAACATGTTTGCTTGCAGTAAGTTTTTGGTGGTAGGCAGACAATGCCCTTAACTTTGTTCACAGAGTATTTTCAACTCAGCAAGCTCTTGATAAAGCTTCTGGAGAATGCAAACTTGAGTAGTTAAACTAGTTCATAATGGTAAGGCATTTACATTTTTTAGCACAGAAAAAACAGATGATTTTTCCTGTCCAGAAAACGTTTTTTACAGACCTGTGTTTCACCAGGACAATGAAATTTGCTGTCTCTGTAACTTTTCTACCAAACATGGATGATAATTTTAACATAGGGGTTAGAAAGCATCAATGGAGAGTCCATGGGTGATCCCTGCCAGTGGGCTGACTCCCTTGGGTAATGCCTGGTGACAGCCCACCAGTCCTAGGACCAGCCTGATCCATGCTCAGACTCCTTGAGGCTCCTGGTGTGGTTACTGTGCTGCCCAATCCAGGGAGAAGCAGGATCTCTGTTTACTCCACCAATACTTGAAAAGTGTCTGTCAGGATTTTATGAACACTTTTACTCAAAACATTAAAGAAAGAGTGAAACCAGAGAGCTCAATGATGGGATGTGCTCCATGCACAACAAACTGTGCAACTTTGGAGTCTCAGCTTTTCCTTTTTTTAAAAAATAAGGATTCTGGGAAAAGAATGTGTTTTTTAATAAGGGAAAAAAAAGTCATTATTAGTGTTCTTAGAAAAGGCTTGTCCTTTGGTAAAGCCCCTGTGCTGTATTTATGCAGCAAAGGTGTATTAATGGGGCTTCATACACATGTCCCTGATAAATGGGCAATATTTTCATATATGAGATGAGCAACTAAAGAAACCTACTCAAGAGATAACTAGAAACAAAAGCCTAAAGCTGAGCATACAGGTTATCTCCCCAAAGCAGGACTGCTAGCTAGGAAACTGCTGCACAGCTCCAAATGTAAAAAAATATCATCTACTGCCACCTCCCTCTTGTGGACTGCTATTTATAGTGCCAACTGGACAGCAGATAGCTGCTTAGCAGTTTGATGTCATACTTTATATTCCAAGTGAGGTAGACAGCTTTTTTGAATGTGAATAAACACCAAGGCTGATCCCCAATCTATTGACATGTATACATTCATTATCCCCCACGTCTCCCAGAAAGCAGGATCGCTGCCACGCTGCTAATTACTGATACGCAGCAGGCTCTGGGAGCCTACAAAGTGCACTAGTTACCATGAGAAATATTACCCCCAGGAAATGCATGATTCAAACCCAGTTTGTACGTGGTGGATGCCTACCATAACCATGCATAATTCAAGTAATTCATGAACCATAGGAACCTCGCTTGTTACTCCTGAGACAACCAACAAATGTCATGGTATGAATAATAGAAGAACACGTATATTTGTGTAGCGCGTTGAATTATCTACTGTAACTCCTCAACTCATTGCAGCTACTGGCAATTATCCCTGTGTTAGCAGACACTGAATAAGCAGAATATTTACCTGGTGGGCTTTAAGAACCTCAAACCACTTTTCCTGAGAAGCTTTACCCTGCCTGGGAAGCTCATTGAGTTGACAGGCTGAGGGAGCTGGGCTGGGTCAGCCTGGAGAAGAGAAGGCTGTGGGGGGACCTCACTGCAGCCTTCCAGTACTTAAAGGGAGCAGATAGACAGGAGGGGAACGGGATTTTCACAAGGCTAGATAGTGGTTGGACAAGGGGGATAGATTGAAGCTGGAGGAGGGAAGGGTCAGGTTGGAGATCAGGGGAAATTCTTCATGGAGAGAGTGGTGAGGTGCTGGCACAGGCTGCCAGAGAGGTGGGGGATGCCCCAAGCCTGGAGGGGTTCAAGGCCAGGTTGGATGGGGCCCTGGGAAACCTTGTGTAGCTGCAGGCCTGGAGGTTGGTGGCCCTGCCTGTGGCAGGGGGGTTGGAACTTGATGATCCTTGGGGTCTCTTCCAAGCTGAACCTGTCTGTGATTGTGTGAGTGCTATAAGTGAGAATTATCAGAATAAGTCTTCCCTTTTCATCTTGTAGCTCAGAGTGAGTCCAGTGCTCAGTTTATTCACTAGTGGTCTACTTCAACTCTGCAACTGTCGGGGTTAATAAAATTCTGCAGACATCTTTCAGATGCAGTCACCTTCACTTAATTGTATAACTTAGCTAAGCTGTTTGGGAGGAATGTGTAATTTTTCAGGTTGTCTACATGGAGCATAATAAGAATCTGATCTGCTTCACATCAGCACTCCATGGGTTGATCACTTATGTTTTCCTGGCTGTGTTTTGTCTTCAACCCTTCAGATTCCTGCAGGTTGGACTTCAATATCCATGCAGCTGCCTAGACTCCTCTTGGAACCAACAGAAGAAGCAGGCACTATTCATTCCCACAGGTAACACCCCTCATATAAACAAGTATTCATTTGGAAGGTGGGTGGCTAACACAGGACAGATGAATTCCTTTCCAGTTGTGCCTGTTCCAGTGATTAGAGTCCAGTAAAAGCCCATCTTAGATGCAGATATTGAGCTTGCAATTGTAGAAATTTAAGGTGGCTGAATCATACCTTTATTGTATGCAGAGCAGCTATTCTGGGTGTGCACTCTTGAATATGGATTTATGTGTACTTGAGATCACGACTCCCCTTTCTTCTTTTGGACCGCCTGTTTCTTTTCTCCAAACATAGGTGAGAAGTTGATTACTCACCCAAATTATATGAATATGAAAAAATATATCAAAATCTCTTTCAAAGCAAAGTCCTCAGTGTCCCAAAGTGAACTGCTGATTGTGAAAGTGTTCTTAATTTTCTTCTTAAAAAGAAAACCCAAAGAAACTTAAATTATTTCCCTTGGTTTTGATTCACAGAAGGCACAAAAATAGGTTGTTGTATCTTCATATTTTGTTTCCTCTCTAATCAAATTATTGATCCAAAAGAGTATCTTTTCCAAAAATTGAAAACTTTCTTAGCTCATCTATACTTTATCTGTTGTGAACCATTTGGTGTTTTGAAATGAGAAAAGTACAGTTATTTGCCAGAAAATCAATGACAAATCTGGAGCATTTGAAGAAACTTGCATATTTATTACTTAAGACAGGTGAAGTTGACAAGATACATAAGTGTTTTGTGTTGTTGCTTTCGTGTTTTTTATACCAATTAATAAACATACACAAACAGTCTGCTGTGAATGCACATGAACTGTATTCCCTGGACATTTTACAGCCTTCCAAAAATAGTCTCAAGCTGAAATATGTTGCTCTGAAGCAGCCCAGTGCTATCCAGGTTATTCAAACATGCAGAAAAATTGCACTATGGCAAATCTCTTGCTCAGAAGTTGCAACACAACTCATAGGGATTTTGCCCTGTCTCCCTTGCAGAGGCCAATGCAAAGCCTGTTTGGTGACATGAAAGAAAAAATTGTTACAACTTAAGGAGCAACACAGAACAACATCCATATTTACTGAGGTCACAGATGAAATGAAGGATAATTATACCCAAACTTGCAGGAGATGGAGGTTTGAAGGTGGTGGGTCCAAGGCTGGCTGTGGGTATGCAATCCTTGGCAGCAAAATCAGGCTTTGCTGTGAAGGATCAGCATCTTCCCTGTCCTCCATCAGCCTAAGTCCTAGATTCAAGCCTGTACCATCTCCCAGTTTAAGCTTGCTATTTTTTCTTCTGCTGACTGAGGATGTGAAAACCAGATTATTTTCTACATGCTTTCCAAATACTTGAAGATAGCCATTGAGTGTCTCTCAGTCTTCTCTAAGAAAAAAAGTCCCTATTTTCCTGTAGACAATGTTTCTAGAGCCTTGATGATTCTTCCTTGCTCTCTGTCTTGGTTTCATGTTTTTCCCCCAGGAATCAGTGTCTCAAACTGGGTGTGAATTTCATCAGTGAGGGGTAAAATGGAAGGATTACTTCATATTTTTTATATGTGGCATTTTTCTTTATGTGCTTCAGCATGAGACTTGTTTTATTCCAACAGTAAATAATGGTTATTTTACTCATGTGGAGTTTGAAATCCCCCAGGTTGTTTTTTTGCAGAGCTACTGCCTCCAACATCAGTACTGCTGTAATTGTGTGCAGTTGATTACGCCTATTTAAGTGTACTACTTATCACTCATCACTACCGAAATTTTTCTTATTGTATTTCAAACTATTTATACAATTTGATAAGAACTCCTTGCTTCCTAACCCTATACTCTGAAGTTTCTATGCCCTTTTGTGTTTTCTGAAAGTTTAATAATGCATTTTGCTACATGGTCAGTAAAAAAAATATTCTTAGGAATAGGACAGGACACCATAGAACCTGATTTGAAACATGTTTCATGACAAACTATGGACAACTTATTGTTTACCTAAGTTTTCAAAGTTTTTTGCATGGAAGTTTCAACTAGATTATTCATTTCTAGCTTTATTAAAAGTGTTGTCAGATGTTCACTCTCTTCACAGGGAAATTGAATATAGGAGGCAACCTGATGAGGCAGAGATTCTGAAATGGAAAATAAACATTCATTATGATATTCTTGACCTATTTTCTCTTTGGTTCCTCTTCAATGTGCAGACTGTCCTAAGAGATCTCTTTTCTGCTTCTATACAGGACACTTGTCCTATCTCTATTGCTCTCATGTTAGCATGTAAATGGAAGGAAGTCTGGATTTAGGCAAGACTCTGTTTGTGTTATACCCATAGGAAAGGCAGATACATTAAAACAGAGTTCTCAAGAGGGTGTAGCCAACAAACCGTCCTTTGGTTGAGATGTGTCTTTCTCCTTTGAGCTGCTGTTAGTTAGGTCTTCATCTACATTCATTTCTCCTGGTCTAGCCCCATTTTATTAGCTGGGATTATAAATCCCTGGAAGAAGAAATGGCTGTTTCAGGGAGGTTGTGCAATGCCAAGCACAGAGGTCACCAGTGTTGGCTAAAGTGTGTGAGTACTACTCAACTGATGAATTGATAATAATCAACTCTACTGTGTATTTCTCACAGTTTTGCCAGGTCCTATTAAGCAGATCATGTATCAGGGTATTCATAGCTTTTCTTAAGATATTTTTTAAGCAATCAGATCTTCTTGTCTAGAAGATATCCTTTATATTTCATGAGCACAATGATTGCTCCTGTGGAGAAAGCAGGATACAGGTTTGGGGCCAAGCAAAATCCTGACATCAGATACTCTCCTTTGATGATCAAGATTTGGTCTTAGTAAAATCATTCTGCTAAGCATTCATGCTGCCACTACCCTCTCAATAAGAAAGCTGGGGAAGAACTGTTCTCGAGGGCATGGAGTGATAGGACAAGGGGTGATGGTTTTAAACTAGAAAAGGGGAGATTTAGATTGGATATTAGGAAAAGATTCTTCAATATGAGGGCAGTGGAACAGGTTGCCCAGAGAGGTGGTCATGGCCCCATCCCTGGAGATCTTCAAGGTCAAGCTTGATGAGGCTCTGAGCAACCTGATCTGGTGAAGATGTCTCTGCTCACTGCAGGAGGGTTGGACTAGATGGTCTGTAAAGGTCCCTTCCAATCTAACACATTCTGGAATTCTAGTTGCCTCCTTTCCCATTATCTAACATTTCATTTCCATATTTACTACTTCATTTCAAGAGGGAAAAAATTAGTTTTAAAGGAATAGACTTCAAAATAATACCTTGTGAATTAATTTCTTTTTCTTAGAAATGTAGTTACTATAGAAAAATAATTAACAGCTACCACTGTATATTTTATTTTCTATGATAGTGCTTTTAAATGTTAGTTTGGGATTTGCATCTTTCTCTGCTTTATTTTGGATAAGCTAATTAACTTTAAAAATAGTCTCCCTAAGATGCAAAGCAAGGGAGAAAAGATGGTGGAAGCCAAAAGGTTGACTACAGCAAGAGTTGCATTGAATTAAATTAAACTCCAGCACAGAACAAACTCTGTGGAGTGCAAGAGGACAGTCTCATTTGAAAGGGTGTGTCTTGCTGTGCAGTCTCTTTAAGTGTGATCTGCTTTTGGCCTAATTTTCTGTGACAGTGTATTTAATAACAGTGGTCCCTTACTGAGAATACCTTCTGCCTGGTCTGTCACCGTAGAAATTTTGGCTCTGTAATCAGCATATCATTGTCAATTCAATGCTTAAATTTCCCTAAGGGAATTAGGAACTCTTAACTGTTAGTCTGGATGGAGAGATTTTACGCTGGTATTAAAGCACCTCAAACCTAAGCACTTCTGCATGTGTTGCTCCTCAACTTCGTTAGTGATTTATTAAAAAAAATTGGGAATTTAATTATAAAATAAGAAGGCTGCCTTATAAGAATGATTATTTAAAATCCTTAGGAAACTCTCAAGGGCAGATCAGGAGTTTCATAACAATATGGATTAATGTGAATGATTTTTTTTTTTTTTCTTAGTGGGCTAAAAATAGGTGGGCACCGCTGTTTGACGAGCATTTTAAGGAGAATGTGCATTTTTCATTATGAACATTCATCATTAAGTGGCTTTATATTTAAAACATTACCTAATGGAGCTGCATGGAGTCGAGATCCAACATGTAGACGTACTTCAGAGCTACTTGGTTTTCAAAGCAGCAGCCCTATTTAAATGTGTACATGCCTTCTGTGACCTGATGTATTAGAGGTTCTGAATTTAATTTAGTTTAAATGTGCGATTTTCTCTTTTTTTTTCCCTCCCTCCACTGCAATTATGCAGCATATGAAGTATATATAGTAAGTCTATGAGCATGCTGAGCCTGAAGAGCCCAGCAGACATGCTGAAGGATTATTTTTCTCTCAGCTCACCATTATACAAATAATTGTGGGATTAAAAATCAAAAGAATCTGTAATAACATCTAAGGGTCTTGCGTCTTCGTCTTTTAGACTGCCTATAGACACAGCAGGGGGAAAAATGATGCTTGAATTAAGTCCTATTCCTTATCTAAAGGAGTTCTACATGCTGTATCCAATATAGCACTTTATAACTGCTTTTGCCCCTGGTGCCATAACAAACATGGCTCCAGGCTCCCAGCAGGAGCTCAAAGTATCCCATCTCCTGCTGTATGAGTATCCCTGTGAGTGAACACACTGGGAAAATCTCCTCTTCCTCTGAGGATGGCAGACATGTGCTGTCCTCCCCCTCAAGTCCTTCTCACTCCTCCAAATTGGGGATTTAATCCCTTGGCAGGTTGTGTTCTCTTGCCTCAAAGGGAGCTGAAGAAGGTGGGCCTTGGGTGTGTTCCCTAGCAGCCAGTGTCTTGGCCTGGGCCTCATAAAACAGATTTCAGCACAGCCCCGTTTTGTCAGAGGGGATTTTAGGTCACTCACTCTGAAGGCTTGTGGTTTTCTTGCAGTCTGGAGCAAAGCTGAAACAGCATAGCCACCTACACATTGTTTCTACTCATTAAGAGAGGTCTCATGATGAGACCTCACCTGGAGTATTGTGTCCAGTTCTGGGCCTCTCAGTTACAGAAGGGCATGGAACTCTTTGAGAGAGCCCAGTACAGGGCCACCAAGATGATGGAGTGGAACATCTTCCTGCTGAGGACAGGCTGAGGGAGCTGGGTCTCTTTAGCTTGGAGAAGAAGAGGCTGAGGAGTGATCTCATTAACCTTTATAAATATGAAAAGGGTGAGTGTCAGGAGGACGGAGCCAGGCTCTTCTCAGTGATGGCCAGTGATGGGACAAGGGGCAATGAGTACAAGCTGGAGCATAGAAGGTTCCATGTGAATGTAAAGAAAAACATTTTCACTGTTAGTGCAGCAGAGCCCTGGGACAGGCTTCCCACAGAGGTTGTGGAGTCTTCTCTGGAGACATTCAAGACTAATCTGGACATGCTCTTGTGTGATCTTGGGTGATCCTGCTCAGGCAGGGACTTGGACTAGATGATCTTCTGAGGTCCCTTCAAACTCTTAACATTCTGTAATTCTGATTCTGTGATCACCTCATTGAGTTCAACTCACTAAATGGAGATAGAAAACCAAGGTGCCACCAATCCTGCAAGCGAAGGTGACAGACACAAAACAGAGGCTTAGGGAGTTCTAATCTGAAAAGGGTTCATTATGCTACTACATTGTACATAACAGTATTGGGGAGGGGCTGAAGTTCCACACAATGAATTGTTTTGTATTCTTAGACTGCTCACTAATGTAAGTCAGGCACATGAACACTATACATCTGTTTATGAAGCATATGCATCTCTTCCAGATTACCTCGATATTACTCTCGCTAGGAAGTGTATCTATGCAGTTCAGGAAAGAGACTGCACATAGCCAGCATGAAGGGGGAAAAAATTACTGGGGGGTGGGAAATTTGACATTTGCTTTAGTCTTGATGCGTATCACAGAATCACAGAATTGCAGGGGTTGGAAGGGACCTCCAGAGATCATCGAGTCCAACCCCCTCCCAAAGCAGGTTTCCTAGAGCTGGTCACACAGGTCGGTGTCCAGACGGGTCTGGAATATCTCCAGAGAAGGAGACTCCACAACCCCCTTGAGCTGCCTGTCCCAGGGCTCTGGCACCCTCACCGTGAAGTTCTTTCTCACATTGGTGCAGAACCTCCTGTGGGCCAACTTGTGGCCATTGCCCCTTGTCCTGTCCCCACGGGCCACTGAGAAGAGGTTGGGGCCATCTCCCTTTGTCTCCCACACTTCAGATATTGATAAACATGGATGAGATCCCCTCTCAGGCTTCTCTTCTCCAGGCTGAACAGTCTCAGCTCACTCAGCCTTTCCTCATAGGGAAAATGCTCTAGTCCCTTCATCA
>VXBZ01002169.1:71776-88734 GCA_013399135.1 Heliornis fulica | reverse complement strand
TCCCCAGAGCAGGTCACACAGGTCGGCGTCCTGACCCACCTCACCATCCACTCATCTATCCCACACTTTCTCAGCTTTGTTATCAGGATGTCGTGGGAGACAGTGTCAAAAGCCTTGCTGAAGTCAAGGTAGATGACATCTCCCTCCATCTACCCAGCCAGTGAGGACATCGTAGAAGACAACAGGGTTGGTCGAGCACATTTTCCCTTCTGTGAATCCATGCTGACTACTTCTCATAACCTTCTTCTCTTCTGATTGCTTGGAGATGGAATCCAGGACAAGCTGCTCCATCACCTTTCCAGGGACAGAGTTGAGACTGATTGGCCTGTAATTACCCAAATCCTCCTTCTTGCCCTTTTTGAAGACCAGAGTGACATTGGCTAACCTCCAGTCTTCAGGCACCTCTCCTGTTCTCCAAGACCTATCAAAGATGACAGAGAGCGGCTCAGCAATCCCCTCTGCCAGCTCCCTCAGCACACATGGATGCATCCCATCAGAGCCCATGGATTTGTGCACACTGATGCCATCTAGACACTCCCAGACTGCCTCCTCCTCAACCAGAGGGAAGTTATCCATTTCTGAAACTATCTTTCTTCCTTCCAGGGTCCAGGAGATGTCTCAAGCCAAGACACAGGATGTTTTCAACACCTCCTGCAGCACATATGTCCCAGTGTAAAATAATCAAGGTGAGTTCAAAGGTGCACACATCTACCTTCAGCACCATAATTTACCAGGGAGTTACACTCCATCTAAGCCTTTTAAATATCTTTTTTTAAAAATGGAGTGCAGTGACTTCTGGCTGGAAAAGAAAAACCTGATCACTCTGAGCTGTCACCAACCATCTCTCACCTGAGAAGAATATTTCTGTTATCTCCTCTGCAGTGAATGCTGGCTTTCTAACGACATGCATTAAATCTACTTAATGACACATTTGTATGACTGCAATAATGGCAATTGCCTCCCCTGTTCACATTGCCCCTACACCCTAACATTAACTAAGCCACATCTTTATACTCTCCTCTCAAGCAGGGATCATCTGCCACAGACACGTGTACCCGGTGCCACGTTCAAACGTGAACAATAAAACTTGCAGGAGGAGATTGATGTGAGAAGGCACAAAAGTCAAATGGAGCCATTTCTAATTTTATCCTGCTGTCATCCTATGGTGCATTCCCAGTCATGTCATAATAAGGAGAACAGAGGGAAGGCTGAGATTAGATGAGGATGGTGAATTGTTCAGGGGGGGAGGGTGGTTTCACTTTTGACAACTGGTTTCTAACTTGAGGCTGAACTCACGTCCCTTCCTCAGCTCTGAGGGTTTGTGCTTACTGAAGTCAGCACAGGAAAGATGTAAGGAGCTAAGGCAGTGTTTTCCTGAAGCAGAATGAGGAACAAAGAACTGTATACAGGGATGCATACAGGTTGGTCTCTTCTCCCCAGTAACAGGCGACAGAACTCGAGGTAATGGCCTCAAGTTGCACCAGGGAAAATTTAGGTTTAGGAAGAACATATTAGGAAGAACTTCTTTATTGAGAGAGTCATCAAGCATTGGAACAAGCTGCCCAGGGAGGGGGTTGAGTCCCCATCTCTTGAGGTGTTTAAAAGACAGGTAGATGCAATGCTTGAGGACATGGTCTAAGGGTAGACTTGGTGGCGGTAGGTTAATGGTTGGACTGGATGATCTTAGGGGTCATTTCCAGCCTTAAAAATTCTATGATTCTATGATTTTATGCAGCTCATGGTAAGCCCAGTAGGAATTTTCAGCTCCTGCATTTTTTAATGCTCTCTTCTTGTGTAGAGGTGCTTTATTACTCCTCCTCATTAACTTATAGTTAGGCACTGGTAGCTCTATAAACTGCCCTAACAGCCCCCATGAGTACTGCTGTAGTGAGGGATCTGGTTGTGTTTCCATTATAAACCTAGTTTCCGGGATATTTATAACTCAGCCATTTTAATTTGCATCAGGCTTTGGGGAACTTGGCTCACAGGTCAAAGAGTGAAACAATTTTCAGCTTATGTATCTGAAAAGAAAAGATTTTAGCCAAGAGCAGTCTGAGCATAGAGAATTTCATCATCGTTTCAAAGATTCTGGCATAAGCAAAATTGTCCAATGCAGTAATTATATAATGTGAATTATATATGTTACGGTTGTGTGCATAAATTCAGCTAAATAAGAGAACCTATATTTCTTGTTTAAGATATTTTATTATCAGCATCAAAATTTGCTGGCTTTACAAATTATCTAGAAGGTAAAAGCCCTGATAGTATAATTTTACCTTCAATTTTGGAAAAATCTTTAAAAAACAAAAAGATTATATGCATAACTTTCCCAAAATGTAGAAGAAAATGTCGATAAGGAATAGCAAAAGACCTTTGCAAACTGTGAAGTCATCTAATTAATTAGCTCCTGTATTATAATTCAATAATTCAATGGATTTGTACATGAAATAATTCTGGCATTTCCTTTTTATGGGTATGTGAATGTACACACTATCACATCCAGTCTCTATCCAATTTAGAAAGGAAATGAAAGCTCCTTTAAGTTTCAGGATGACTGATAGTTACCTTTACAGTTGGAGTACTTTTCTAGTGTGGATATATTTACATAAATATATTTGTAACATGCATTCAAAGATTTTTTTTGAATATTCAGTACTATTTGTCTTCTGGCAAATATTATTCTAACTTATATTTATGGTAATTTCCTCAGTTTTTTTAACTTGAGAATCTAATAAACAAAATTTCTATTCTAGATTACTTCATTGAGATCCTTCTCTTTATTAGTGTTTTCTATTGCACATCTGCTTGATGTGTGTATTTCATTTCTGTCATTAATACTCTCAGCTCTACTCCAAACCACACAATTTCTAGTCTCAGTCAATTTTCACTTGATAACTGGGCTTTTGCTACGGCTCTGACTCTGTCAGAGAGTTGCATTACCTTTTCTAGGTCACTGATATAAAAACTGAACGGACCCATCCTTAATGATTACCCTTGTAGAGGTCCATTAGTTGCATTCCTCTTTCTGAAGTTTGAAATTACCCTCTGTCTTTGATGTTTAAGCCTATTTTGTATCTGTGCAAATACCTTCACCTTTTCACTCTACTTGCTGACCTTGCATTTTTTCCACTTTGTATTGCCTATCAAGATGCCATTAAGTGCAAGTATATTGTGATGATGGTTGCCTCTCTTTCTTACTCTACCTGCTTTTCTTCTACATTTATCTTTACTTGCTCCACTAACACCCCATTTTAGTGTATTCTCAAAAGTCTGATCAAAGTTATTTTCCTACTATGGAACCAATGGGATGGAAACTATGGACTGGTGCTGTTTAATATCTTTATTAATGATATTGACAGTGGAACTGAGTGCACCCACAGCAAGTTTGCAGATGACACAAAGCTGAGTGGTGAGGTTAGTGTGGCAGAGGGACAGGATGTCATCCACAGGGACCTGGACAGGCTTCAGAAGTAGGCCCAGGTGAACCTCATGAAGTTCAAAAAAGCCAGGTGCACCTGGCTTGCATCTGGCACCAGGTGCAAAGTCTTACACTTGGGTTGGGAAACCCCCATTATCCATACAGGTTAGGAGATGATGTGCTTGAAAACAGCCCCGAAGAAAAGGAATTGGGAGTAATCATGGATGAAAAGCTGGACATGAGCCACCAATGTTCATCTGCAGCCCGGAAAGCTGACCACATCCTGGGTTACATTACCAGGAGTGTGACCAGCAGATCTAGAGAGGGTTGTCCCCTCTGCTCTACTCTGCTGAGACCTCACCTGTAATACTGTGTCCAGCTCTGGAGCCCTCAGCACAAGAAGGACATAGACCTTTTGGACTGTGTCTAGAGGAGGCCACAAACATGATCCAAGGGCTGGACACCTCTCCTGTGAGGATAGGCTGGGATAGTTGGACTTGTTCATCTTGGAGAAGAGAAGACACCAGGGAACCTTACCAACACCTGAAAGGTGACTATAAAAAAGCTGGGAAGAACTGTTTCCAGGGGTGTAGAGCAATAGGATAAGGGGTGATGGTTATAAACTAGAAAAAGATAGATTTGTGTTGGATGTTAGGAAATAATCTTCAACATGGGTGTGATAAATCACTGGCCCAGGTTGCTCAGAAAGGTGGTGGCAGCCCCATCCCTGGAGATATTCAAGGTCAGGCTTGATGAGGCTCTGAGCAACCTGATCTGGTGAAGATGTCCCTGCTCACTGCAGGGGGTTGGACTAGATGACCTTTAAAGGTCCCTTCCAACCTAACACTTTCCGTGATTCTATGATTCTATGAAACCTTGACCCAGATATGAAAGAAACTATTGTTCAATTCCAGATAGGCAGGGTCTCTCTTTGAAGTAAAAGACTGTTTTTAGACATGTATACAAAAAGAAAAAGTCTATTGCTAGTATTACTAATACCAAGGATACTTTGGAAATTGTACATACTATTTACAAATACTTCCATTTTAAAAGGGATTTTTGAATACAACATTTCACAGTTCAGCACTGATTGTTTTTAAATACACTATTATCCATACTGGCCAGTTTTCAGTCAGTTCATGTTCAATGTATCCCTGAATATTTTAAATCTGTACAACAAATCTCAAATACTTAGTTTCAGCGAGGAGTAGTGTTCATATATCTGCTTTATCTGCTTTAATCTTAATGTCTGTGGGTAATGGTTGCAATGGTGGATGTATGGTTTATATACAATTGTGAAATCATGCCAGAAAATGCTGATTTTTGTTTCAGATGGACAGGTTTTTTAAATTTTTGCAAAACCCCAGTTCTGCAAACAAACATAATTAAGATCATAAGTTTTTCCATTGCATATTGGGTACTTATGTATTTAAATTTTCAAATATGCAACAGCATTTCCAAAAACAGGGTCAAAGTTCCCAAAATCTGATACTATAGTTACCTTTGTTACAAATTTCAAATGTTTTGATACCTGAAAGTTAAAAGAAAATTTGTGATTTTTCTTCATCTTGAAGTGGAATGGGAGATCGATCGCTTTGAGTTCCTGCAAAACCAGATTTCTGATTTTCACTATCAAAACCTCAAAATAGACTCTTAAAAAATTGAGTGTCTGCTTTCATTAGAGTCAAAACAATTGTATGACCCTCAGTCAGACTTCCATCATTCCTCTACGGGCATATAATATGATCTGACAGCTGCAAAAGTCAAAACATGCACTTCAACCTTATCAACCCAACACACTCAACCTTATCAAGACAAATCTTTACAAAGCCCATTCTCATTTTGACAAATCAGCATTTTTAGACTGCAATTCATTCTGATTGTTCTAGAGATAAACTCAAGTATTTTATATAGTCATTGTGAAGTTTGATTCATGGCTTACAGTGCTCTGGGATACTCAAATGGAAACCTCTCCATAAGTGGAATGATATTAGTGCCCCTGCAAAAAAGCACTACAGTTTCTTAGGTACTTTTAATTTGGTTTGAAACAATGTTTTTTTTTCCTCCCTGTGAAAATCCAGACTGGTTTTACAAAAGATGACTTGGGGAGGACTTTATCTAAAATATGGTTGAATTAAGTACTCATTTAAGAATTGTATGCATCTTCCCTGGCTAGATCAGTGACAAAAAGGTCCCATTATCTTCACTCTATATCCAGTCCCTCTGTAACTTCCATTTCCAATGAGCATGTAAAGTCTTTCTCTTTTGCCTCTTCCTGATGAATTATAATTGAGCTTCAAGAGGACTGCAGAATTTGCCTGCTCAGAAAGACCTAAAATAATAACACTGAATTTTTGCAGGACTTCTGAGATTGTCTCTTTTACAGTGTCTTCTTAATCGTTTTCCCAGCTGTACAAAGGCGTTGGTGAGATGAAAGAGCTGATGATTTATTTTACTTAAAGCTTGCTATTCATTGTTTTTTTTTTATTTATTTTCTCTTTCTTCCATGACCATTCTTCAGGAACATGCTCTCTTTCTCACTACAATAAATACTGTAAATAAGATCTGTGTCTAATGAGTGAGTGGACTGTATTATATTTTGACACCACAGTAAAATCTGTCTTCAAGGACATCAAAAAGGACAAGAAGGAAGAAATGCCTAATGTATGCATTTGAAGTTGCTGCAAAAAAGGGAATGTAAATAGTCATGGAAGAATATTACATTGTATCTTCACTAAATGGCAGGGGGCTTTGAGCTGTAGCAATGATCTACTAGACCACCCAAGAGCAAGTAATATATACCATGTTCTGTGCCTTATGTATTCTATCAAGTCCTTAACAAGAGAATATATTTACCACACAAAAATTTAGCCACAGGAAAGATTGCTCCTATATTCATCTACTCTCTTATGCATGTATGTTGGAATAATTACTCATGTACTAAATATTGTAAACTAGAAAATGGATGTTCAGCTGCAGTTATCTACAACCTAATAGCTAGTAAAATAAGCAACAGCTAGATATCTTGAATAAACATTTAATTACATTTAAATATCTGGATCTTTTCAATATCAAATTAAGTTCAAACAAATGCAAATTCAAATAAGGGAGCATCTTAAAAAGTGATAGGAACGAAGATACACATCAATGCTTTGCTCCAAAGGCTTAATCACCTGATGAAGGAGAGCTGTGGTCTTCAGTAAAATTTGTTATTGCATTTACCACAACACACAACTATTAGAGAGAGAATACACTTAAAAACCAAGCCATTCAGATGTAAAAATGAAGCTTAAAAAGTAGCTGAAGGGAAAAAAAAAACCCTAGAATGCCTTAGAATCTGTGAGTTAACCTTGCCAACTCTTCTTTCACACCATGGGCTACAGAAAGAAGAGTGAAGCCCTGGAGAAACTGGTGCTCCAACAAGGTAACACGAATAATACATTGTGAACCAAACTCATCAAGAGATCAAACCTACTAAAAAACCCCATATGTTTGGCATTCTTTCCAAAATTAATTGAAAACAGAGTTGCAAATAAATTCCATTAACGGGTAAGCAGAAGGGAGAACATGCTGACCCTTCATCCACAGGCCCCTTCTTTGATACAGACACATACGGGCGCACGCAAAATCAAAGCAATTTCATTTAAGTGATGTAATTTCTTCCCAATTTGAAACATCAGCTTTTCAGAAACAAGTGCCCTTCATCTTGCAGATATGTCACTCAGAAGCTCTCCTACTGTCTACAGGGTCACGATGCCAAACAGCTGATGCTCTTAGAAGAGTGTTGGCGTGAGTTTCTGCAGCTGCGTAACTCTCGTTGCAAGCTGCCTTTTCCCTATGCTCAATTCATAAAATTGCCTCTTGGAGGTCTGTGCACACTCAGAAACAATGAGAGCTACAAAGAGGTATGACCCATGAGCATTGTTTGTATTCTCTGGGATATATTTGCATGAACTCGTCAAACCAGCCGTGTCCTGTTCACATCCATTGAATGCTCCTGCTCTGCACTGTGTTGTCTTTACAGGGGATCTCTTGCAACTTTTTTATTCCTCCTTTTTTTAATTATTTTTCCATTCGTGTTTTGGTTGGTTTCAAGATTTTTCCTGCTGTTATACCCAGAGCCTCACTGTACTTTGTCCAGAGGCTGGCACGTAGACCAGCAGAAGGAATGAAAGGAGCTTTCTCTGACTGTGATGGCATCAGGAATGCACTTTCTGCTGAGTCTGCTTTAGACTCAGAATCTAGTGAGCTTGAAGGGACCCATAAGGATCATTGAGTCCAACACCTGGCTCCACACATCCTCCTGGGTCTGCCAGCATGGTTTCTCCTAGGGATCTGGGTTGTTATGCTCCAGAGCATCCAGAGAAAAGCCCTGTATAAAAATTCCCAAGTGCTATATAGACCTTAAAACTCCTGGAGAATTTGTGTTTCACTTCACCAAAGCTGTTTTCTAATTGTACAGATTCCTTCCTTTGGAAAAACTGCAGTGAAGATACTGCACAGATAAGCCTGCCCCACATTTCCTCTCTTAGAAGTGTCTTCTTGCTTTTCTTACATTTTGCTCCATGTTGCAAATCCAGCTCATTTATATTCTACGCACCACGTACCACTGAAATGTGCATTAGTCCAAGTGAGATAATAAAAACTGGAATCCTTCAGTGGCCTTGCTCTCTTCATTTTTCACTACACCTTCAGCAATCTCACCTGTCACAGTCTTCAGCTTCTAGTTTATACCTTTTTTTTTTCCTCTTTGCACATTTTCACTGTCTCTACAGAAAAGGAGATCATACTAAGGAATACCTAATAAGTGTAAGACACAGTCTGTCTCTATGATGAGGGACATTTTTCTACTTTCTCTTGGCTACATGTTTCAAGAATAGTATTGCAAAAACTGAGATTGTTTCTACTCCCTAGGGGCACTATACTACTAATATATTTTCACACCACTTTTCCTACTTACCCTCTCTTTGACTACATCTATTACCTTCAGGTCTGGGAACAATCTCGTTTCTGTGTGTACACATACCATCTCATGTAGAAATCAGTTACAAATTAACAATAAATATGATTTTCACCAATGCCAGAGTTTTTACATCTGCATTTTTACATGTGTGATTGAAACTATTTCTTGTAAATCAGAGAAGATACTTCAGATTTGTATGTTCCTATGCTGAGACTGTTTTAAATGATCTCTATATTTGGTGGTCAGTACTGCCTCTCCTTCACATTGGCTCTGACATCCCAGGTTGATATTATTTCATATTCAATGAATTTATTTTTTTTTTTAGTTAAGTTAAGTTAGGTTCCTGAAAGGTCTTAGTGATTTGAGTTGGAGGGATGATTGCATCTAAACCTCAAAGGACATGCAGATGAGAACAGCAAAAATAACAGAGCAATTGGGAAGTCCTCAAAAAGGAGCTTTACTACATTATACCCTCCTGCTTGGCAGTGATGTTAGTCCTGGAAGAAGAGAATGCCATATTCCCATGGGCAGGTAGTCATAGAAACATTATTTCTGGGTACCAGAAATCTCTGTTATCTCCTCATCGATACCACTGGGGTCCATTTCATCTCTAAGACTCCTTCTTCTGTACCAGCTGCTACACTCCATCCCTCCAAACACATTGTCAGAGGCTCAGTCATGATGCACAGCATGAGGGTCACCTTTGTCATTCCCCATCCTGGCTCAGCTGTGCTTCACACAACACTGGAGGCTACTCTACTCCTCACAAAATCTCCCACGAGCCAAAATAGCAGATGGAAAAGAGGGAGGCAAAGACAGGTCCTTGCCTTCCCCTTTCTACTTCAGATACAGACTCGAAAATCAGTAGCAGAAGATACATTGTGGAAGTTGCACTGGTTCTAATTTTGTACCGTGGTGGTCTTTTTCCATGCTTAGTAAAGAAGGCATTTCCCCAACATCTGGTGGTACAAAGTCTTAGAAATTAAGTCTCAGACAGATGCTAGAAAAATATCTCAGCTGCTTCTCCCTGTTCCCTACTAACTGACTTCTTAAGCCCTTACTTACAAGCCTCCTGGGAAGTCTTCCAGGGTACTCAGCTTGGTCAAACATTTTACAGCATTGCCAGGTAAAGTTTGTTCCCAATATCCTCTACCTTATTACCCCAGTTTTTCTTTAGCATGAAGTTAACCTGCTTTCTATTTGTCTGTCCTTTAATCTGTATTTCCAATGTCATCTCTGTTTTATAAACATTTCAGGGCGCTTTTATTCTCTATATTTCTTCGTGCTTGAATCCACATTTGACAAAAAAAAAAAAGAAATAATAATCATTAATTATAATTAATGAGAGGTAGTTTAAAAATGGAAAAATTTCTCCTGATTTGGGACTGCACAGCTCTAGGTTTTGGCAAGTGTCCATATCTAATAATAACAATGCTCAATGACACAACGACTTTTAAAAATGAGGTTTAAAAGAATCTCTTTAAGCCAGTAGCCGCATTTGTCACCCAAAAATTCCCAGTATTACAGAGAAGATAGATTATCATGAGAAGAAGTAATCCTATCAAACTGTCTGCTAATTCTATTAAAATTATGCAAGTGACAAGCACTCTCTTAAGCACTGAATAGCCATTTCAGAAATACCCCTATCAGTCAGAGGATGTTGATTTTGCACTGTCTCTACAGCAGAATACATTATTCTCCATGTAAGTATGGGCAATGCTTATTTCTAAAAGGAAACACAGCAGGGTTTTTTTTCCTTTCCTTTTACTCCTGGCACACCATTATCTGTTAAACTGAGCTAAATGGTTGATTTATGTATTTATTTATTTGTTCCCCTGCCCAACAGATATGTATCCCATACTCACAAAGAGCATAGAACTCCTTATAGCATCAATAGGAACATCTGAAGAATATTCTACAGTTAGCATTTTATTGTGTGGGCTTTTCTTGTGATTGTGTGATTTTTAAATTTCTTTATTTTTTTACCTTCTGCATTCCATTTAATAGCCAGCACTTCAGTTAACTGGTTGTAATTTTATAATGATACTATGGTCATAAGGGATAGGCACAACTGAACCCAAAACCCTTCAAACACTCCTCTTGCTTCTTTTGTCATTGCATTGCCATTTCACTGATGCAAAGTTATTTAAAATAGGTCCAAAGCCTTACTAGCCCCAAAGCAATCATAGTTTCCTATCTTCTTGTACTTGTCTAACTCCCACTGCTGCCAGTAAAAGGGCAGAGAGCTGTCAGACCATCAGTGGACTGAAAGCCGTTATGGTCCAGATCTGCGACTGACCTTGAAAAGGGGTTCTTAGAGAATATTCAATTCAGTAAGTACTTGTGATCAGAAAGTTGTGGTGTGCCCAGCTTGCATGATTTCAAAATAATTGGAAAAGGTGACTTATCTCCTGCCAACTTTTAAAGGATCTTTTTAGAAGCATGCAATATGTCTCAAAGTGTTAAACTGTGTCCTAAGGCTGCTAGATTTTACACATATGCATGACTTTTAAAATCAGTCCTAAAGCTGTTGCCTTTGGTTATTTTTAATGTAGTCCACACAACTGATACTGTTCCATTTTTTTTTTCATTCTCTCTGGTACCTACACAATGACAAGAATTGTATTTTTGACCTTTAATCTAAAGAGCATTCAGAAGAGAGTGAGAAAGTGCACATTTGGATATATCTCCTTCTGAGATAGGGGAGAGAAGAAAGAGAGAAAGAATATGTCTGTGAGGGAAAGAAAGAGACTGAGCAAGTGAGTAAACAATAAAGGGACTGTTTCAGTCCCAGTCTCCAGAGCCTCCACATTTGGAGAATACAAGCGTGCAAGTGATCTCAAGGAAACATGAAAACACAGCAGACTTCTTCCAAATGAATCTATAAAAAGAACTAGGAATTGCTGTTACCTTCCAGTGCTAAGAAGTGGAAACAGAACAATTTTCTAATCTAAACTCTCAATTCAGAACAGCAAACACATCTTTTTTTATTTTTTTTTTAAGTTCAGAACATTGAGTTAGTTTTTGCTGCTCCAATCCTTTTGCCATCATCTCCTCCCCACTCTCTATTTCCATGCTTTTCAGGCTTGAAGCAGGAGTGGGAATAGAAGCATGGAAATTCTGCTGGAAGAGCTCTGCTCTCATCTTTTCACCCTTGCCTCATGTACTTGGCTCCAGTTGCACACATCTGCTTCACCAGCTCTTTCTCTGGTGCCTTCTTCAATGGAGCCCCCCTCCCTGCCTGAAATTCCTTGCCTGACCCAATCCTTTGTGCCTCCACCCCTTATTCTTTAAAGCCTCTTCTCAAAATACTCATCTCATAAAACCTCTAAGCCCCCATCTTCCCATCGAGTCCATCAAAGAAACAGAGATAAAAAACAAACAACCTCCTGCAGACCTACTAAGACATGAATATGAGCCCAGAGCACGTGCTCAGCCACTCTTCCTTTTTAAACTTTCTTCCCACACTGTGTGCCTTGTTCTGCCTTTCTAGACTGATTGTTAATTGCTCTTCTTCAGTTTTATACCCAGACTGTGAGTTTCCCAGAGCAGGGTCTTCCTTTTAACAAGGAGTCCATAAAGGATACAGCATCCTCTTAGCTTAGAGGGAATTTGTATTCAGATATTCTCTTACCAATTACTCCATCCCAAAAATGACTGAAAAAGCTCATGAAGGGCTATCACCACAAAATTACTATCACAATTTATTTAGCTGAGAAATGCAGATAAGCATCTGGGGCTTCAGATGCTTCTTGAGACAAAGAACTATATTCATCAGATGCTTGGAGACACAAAACAACCATAAACCCAACCTTTTCTGGCCAGGGAAATGGTTTTACAGCTGTTTTCTATTGTCAGAATGACTCAAACCATATGGATGAATCTGGTCCCAAATCTTCTGAGATCCACCAATCATTTGCTTCCACCTAGACAGCTGCAGATTTCATCAGGTGCACTCTGACTTCTGAAAATGTAAAACTGCTATTTAAGTCAGCGAGGCTCAGCCTGAATCACCTCTTTTTTTTCTGCTTTTTTTTCAGGGCAGCTTTCACCCCCTGTGCACAAGTCAGGCGTAGGGTTGATTCACAAAAGCTGTCCTGCTTCTGCACCAGAAAGGTTTCAGGCAGACAGAAGTGAGGGAAAGGACTTCTGCTGGCCATGTGCAAGGTAAGTTCACTCTTTGTTGGCCCAGGATTTGGTTCCCGGTGTATGCAGAGCGGAAGCCGGAGTCAGAGCGAGGTCATCGCGCTGTGAGCTTGTTTGAAGGTGGGTTTTACTTTTGGGTTTTGAAAAGCTTTCTGCCTTCTACACTGGAAACTATTGTGTTTCTCTGTAGTTTCTTGTCCCGGTTTGTAGGGAAATGTGTTGATTTTGTCAATACTAATGGTATAAGGGAAGATGATAATTTCCATGATCCCGGGGATGAAGCGTGAGAAGGTTGCTGTTAACAAATATATTTTTATTCTATTTTTTAAAGTTACAGAATCACTTCTCTAACCTACTCAAAAAAGTGAGCTTGAAATAGCAATGCATTATGTCATAAGTCCCCTAGGCCATTTTGGGGGATAAAAAAGGCGAATTTTTGTTTGGTTTAAAAAAAACAACCCAAAACATTTTTCTCTGGCTGTAAATCACAAGCACATAAATAAAAGACCAGAGTTACAAAATCTACAAGCAAAACAGAACTGACTGTTTGCAAAATGCCATTTTGCAGAGGAAAAGAAGAAAAATTACTTTAACCATTTCACAATGCCTTTCTTTTTTTCTCCTACTGTCTTCAGTAACGCAATGCACAAAGAGTTCAGAGGAAACTATGATTTTTCTGAAACTGGTGAAGTCTTTGGGCTAAGTGCTAAATTAGTTATTGTTCAGAGGAGCTCATGTGTCAGACTCTAAGTGTGAAGCAGGGGAGAGCTCTCAGCAGCATGATTCATGTTGCTCTCTTTATAAAGCTCTCCACCCTTGGTTGGCAGTCAGACCTTCGTACTTGCAGTTTCAAAGCCTGGTGGTCCTGGTTGCTCCCTCGTGGCATATGTACAACCACAGCTAATGCTCATCCCACCAGTCACAGGTCTGAGTGGAGCAGGTGGGATGTGTTTTCACAGCTGCCTTCTGTCTTCTTGATCAGGAAAGATCAATGTTCACACAAAAAGTCTGACTTAAAACAATCATTTCAGGCTACATTGGGATATGGCTAGTAGGTCAAAAGAGGTCTTTCTCCCCCTCTATTTTGTCCTGGTGAGACCACACCTGGAGTATTGTGTCCAGTTCTGGGCTCCTCAGTTCCAGAAGGTCATAGAACTCCTTGAAAGAGCACAGCACAGGGACACCAAGGTGATGGAGTGGAACATCTTCCTTCTGAGGACAGGCTGAGTGAGCTGGGGCTCTTCAGCTTGGAGAAAAGGAGACTGAGGGGTGACCTCATCAATGTTTATAAATATGTAAAGGTTGAGTGTCAGGAGGATGGATCCAGGCCCTTCTCAGGGATGGCCAGTGATAGGACAAGGGGCAATGGGTCCGAGCTGGAGCAGAGGAGGTTTCAAATGGATGTAAGGAGAAACTATTTCACTGTGAGGGTGACAGAGCCCCGGGACAGGCTGCCCAGAGAAGTTGTGGAGTCTCCTTCTCTGGAGACATTCAAGACCAATCTGGACACGTTCCTGTGTGATCTAATCTAGGTGATCCTGCTGGGGCAAGGGGATTGGACTAGATGATCTTTCAAGGTCCCTCCCAACTCCAGACATTATGTGATTTTATGATACAGGTATTGGTACTTTCTCCTTCCTTTTTGCTTGGTCTTCTTTTCAACAGCCACCTTCTCACAGGGACACTAAATGTAACGTAAAATGAGAGTAACATGTAAAATGCAAATAAAGTGTAGGTCTCAGCCAGATTAGACTGCTTCATACTGGAGAAAACCATGGGGAGATCACACAACCAGAAGTAATCACAGTTCCAGTTTACTGTTGATCTTTGGCCAAACATTTTGCAGGCAAATTTTGACATTGCCCAGAAGGCTGAGATTTTTATATAACGGAGTAATTGGCCTGCCCAGCTTGAGAGCTGTCGCTGTCACATCTATCTTTAGAAGCTGATGAACTTATTTGGCCACTCAAGACGTGAGTTTGAAGGGTAGGTGGTTTACCACTGTGGGCCAAGTGCTGCAGCCTGTTGACTAGCCAGGCTGTACAGCATCTCTGGCAAGCTCTTCCAGCTCCATGGTCTGTAATGCTGGTTTGCAGAGGAATTTAGCCAAGCCAAATACATAAGGGATGGAAAAAATGGGAGCAGCAAACATCTTGTGCAACTGACCTGCTGGTCCACATTCCACAAAGTAAAAAAAAGGAAAAGTGCTGTTTTGTTAGAATACAGCACACAAAGAAAGACATTAGGTCCCTTATTCCAAGTAAACCATCTCTTTTTAACTCCCTTTGCATAAAGTATTGTTTCTCAGTCCAGTTTTCTCCCTCTTCCACCTTGGGCTCCATTTCTCTGTCACAAAATCACACAGAATCACAGACTGGNCTTGCATCTAGACAAGGTTGCCCAGGGCCCCATCCAACCTGGCCTTGAACACCTCTGAGGTTGGGGTGTCCCCCACCTCTCTGGGTAGCCTGTTCCAGCCCCTCACCACTCTTTCTGTGAAGAACTTCTTCAAAAGTGCCTGCTGATCAGCTTCATTTTATTTAGAACCAAAAAACTTCACCCAAAACAAGTTCTTTGTTTTCTTTTAGCTTGCAATGGCATCGTTGACCACTTTGGCCAACTGGATGGCTACCAACTGCAGTAGGCAAGCATACAAGGGTATGTGCATTTTGAGTCTGCCAGTACACTGACAGGTGGGCAACTTGTTTCCTTTTTCATGGCTAGGAAAACCTGTTCTCCATGTACAGGAATAGGATAGAGACTCTGGTTATCTAAAACTGCAGAGACACAGCCATGGACCTGGTGCTTTATACAGCTCAGAAACCTTTCAGCTCCTGCTCTTCAATGGCCAAATCCAAGTACCTGGGTCACCAACATTGCATTCTGTAAATTAAAATTGAAGTTCTTAGGTATAACTACAAACCAAGTTTGGCTATCTGACTTACTTTTCTATTATTTGACTTACTTTTCTTCAAGTGTTTCTATTTTTCCCCATATTTCTTTCCATAAGACAATGACATCTGTTTCCTATCCTGCTTTCAAATCCTAGTTAATCATCAACAATGCTGTAAAATTTCCTCAGGTTTCCTTGATGTGAGAGAAATAGTAGCACAGCTATTCAGCTTATTTGGCCACCTCTTTGCCTAATTAGCCCTATCTTGTAACAGAAGGAGAATGGCTGGAAAGGAAGTTTTTTTCTGGTATGTGAAAAACAATCTTTTCCCAAAGTTCACTTTAATCAATATTTGAACTAAACCCTAAAAGATTTCACAGTTTTCCATGAGCTGGAAATTTTGAGAACCTTTTCTCCAAGCCTAAGGCATAGGACACTTTATAGATTAGATATTTTCCCCAGAACCTACATCTGTACAATCAAATTGCCATTTCCCCCATTTTCTTTGCTCTAAGGAAAGTTGGTTCTGCTTAACAGCTGCCTGAAAATGCAAGGTTTGCGTCTTACTTTATAGTCAAGGCTTCCTGGATTTTCCTGCTCCCTGTTTCAATCAGGGAAAAGATGACTTGTGCTGAACTGATGACCTTGGCCTTCCAAGGTCCCCATCATAGGTGCAGGATTGCCCCAAAAATCAAACCCTGGGCTGTGTTTGGCAAATGTGTTGCGACAGAAATCTCTCAGCCTGAACACAGCCACGATTCCTGTTGGAAAATGTGATTCATAACGCTAACTGAGAACAGCATGGGGTTGTCCTACTCCAGGGGAAATACTGGGAGTTCAGAAGAAATCCCTGTAAATAGGTTAGAGAGAAGAGCAAACACTTTCTTCCATATCTGTGCCAGTGAACCGGCAGGATCATGCCCAGGGCACAAACTAAAAGAGAGGCTGCCTGCGGAATGACGATAAGAGACTATTTTCTGGCATCTATCATATGTCATGATCAGGGCTACAAAAAGGAGGCACAGAATACATGGCAAGTTTCCATAGTTGCTGAAGCCAGGCACTGCTGTTGCATGTCTCATTTCCTCCCTGTCCTTTTCAACCACGGTAAGACACAGCCGCGCTTGTGGCAGCATCCTCTGAAAAATTTCCGCTGGGAAAGGTGGAGTTTTGTACTTTCCTCCTTTGGGTTTATCCACACAACAACTGGGCTTGATCCCTGATCCACACACACCTAGGAAACTCAGAGATGTTGCTCATGGCACTGGGCATCAATTTTAGGGTTCATCACTCAATTGTAGAATTCATTATTTGATTCTTTTTCTGACCATGCATAAGAACAAACATATCAAGGAAAAAAATACAATGTTTATACATTATTAATATAATCTTTAGCTAGTTTCAGAATGACTGACAACTAGAGGCATCATCAGGGTGATATTTTCATAGAATCACAGACTGGTTCAGGCTGGAAGGGACCTTAAAGCCCATCAAGCCCATGGGCAGGGACACCTTCACCAGACCAGGCTGCTCAAGGC
>VXBZ01002169.1:46314-65058 GCA_013399135.1 Heliornis fulica | reverse complement strand
CTGATCTAGTTGGGGGTGTCCCTGCTTCTTGCAGGGGGGTTGGACTGGATGACCTCTGGGAGTCCCTTCCAACTCTAGCCATTCTATGATTCTGTGATTCTATGATTCTTATACTCCAGAAGATAAAGAATTCAGCCCAAGATCTTCCTGTTTCATTTCACTCTTTTAGTAAAAACTATATTTTATTAACCAGTTTTACATTTAAGTCTGCTCTGTCCTTTCAAGCTGGTGAAAAAAAAAATCAGCAAAAGCTATATTTCAGAGAATCTATTTCTGGGAGCACGTTGGATACTTCACAAGTTCATCTTCTGTGAGCAGCCATTTCATGCATCAGGCCACAATGACTGCTTGGGTTCAGACTGCAGCACACATTTGTGTTCTCCATTAGATCCCCTTCCTTGACACAGGAAAGCCAGAGCAGATTTTATCTGAATAGTGCTTTCTTCTCTCTCTCTGCCCCTCACTTGTTTTTAGCCCTTCCCTGTCTTGCCTCCCCCTGTTTATATTTGTCATACTGAGTATTGATGGGTGTCTCTGCAGCCAGTGAAAAGTGAAGGGGGTGGTAATGCTGAAGGATACTGCCTTATGCAGTGCTTCTAACTCATCCCTGGACATCATTTGCCTTTCAAAAATGAGGTGTTCTGACTGCTTCACCACTGCAAGATAAATTTCCCTTTATAGCTTCCCTACCTATATTACTTAATGGGGCCAAACTTGGCCTATTTGTTACCTGAACATCTATCTGCACTAGGACTGAGGTGGGAGGTACTCACCATCAGAACTGTCCTGTTCCAACAATATCAATCTTTCCTTTAAGCAAAACCAGCCCCAAACAAGCCCAGTTTGGATGAACCAATATTATGCTAATGAACACAGTTTCTCTAATTAGGAACACTAACACAAGGCAGTTGCACCTCAGGCTCCAGAGGGCAGGATCTAAATGATCTTTTGATTGCCCTGTTGACTTCTGCTGTCAGGAAAGAGTACTGTTCAATTTATGGAGTCTGTTAAAGTTTTTATTTAAAAAAAAAAAAAAAAAGAGTAAATNAAAAAAAAAAAAAAGAGCTGTAAGATGGTAGATTAACTTCATTCTTCCCCGCTATGGGGCCGTCCACCCTGAGCACTGATGGCACAGAGCCCTGTCAGATCAGGCTTATGGAACTGATAATGTTTCTTCTCAAAAACTCAAGGTTAAAAACAATTTTCCACCCACAGAAGTAAAATGGTGGGTGAGACAGACAACTAAACCTTCATGATAAATCCTGAACAGCCCTGAGTGAAATACTTACTACCCCCAGTTTTTTTTTTTCCTTTTAATCCTAAAGCCAAAGTCCCAGAGCTTCCCAGCATTCTTCCTTTCAAGTGGCCATCACCTTCCCAGCCCTCTGTCTGCGTCTGTGCCACGGTCTTTCCCGGAGCAGCTGAGGGCAGCTGAGGGAAATGTCACTGTGAAGCATTTTCCCGCTCTGATCACTCCAGCTCTTGCCTGGCCACAGGCCAGAACAGGCTCTGGCATCATTTAGGGCTGTCTTAAAATACTTGAGGATGCAACATTTGTAGGTAGTTGCTGGGGGATCCAAGAGACTGCCAAGGTCTGTCTCAGGGCTGCTGGCACCGGGCTTAGGGTGCTTGGGGTCCCTCCACATATGTCTCAGGGCAGGGGCAAGGATGGGCACACAGGGTGAGCCAGCCTGGCTTCACACCACCCTCTGGTGGCATCTCTGCAGGCTGAGGAGACTCTTGGCTGCTCTCAAGGTCTGCTCAAGGTCTGCTGTCTCTGCAGCAGGCCCAAGTGCTCTGTGCTTCTCCAGGATTTTCGGGGTAACACCCTTTTGGAATGGCATCTCCAGGTAGCATTAATTACAGAGAGCAACAGTTTATAAATTTCCACCTTTATGTTCATTATTCATTCCAATTTCAGCACTTCCTCTCTATGCCTGGAGACAGCTCAGCTGCAACGAGTGTCTGCAGACCAGACCCCAGGTTAGGTTTGGGTTTAACCTTTAATGATGAGAAATGCAACATCCTGAGAAAGAAAATATAACTAGATAATTGCTTTTGTTCATATAGAGCTCCTCATGGAGAGGAGCCCTGGCTGAGAGAGTTGGGGCTGTTCAGCCTGGAGAAGAGGAGGTTCCAGGGAGACCTTCTAGCGGTCTGCCAGTACCTCAAGGGGGCCTACAAGAAAGATGGGGAGAGGCTGTTCAGTAGGGCCTGTTGTGACAGGACAAGGGGTGATGGTTTCAAAATAGAGGGAGGGAGATTTAGATTGTATATTAGAAAAAAGTTCTTTACTGTGAGAGTGGTGGAGCACTGGAACAAGTTGCCCAGGGAGGTGGTGGATGCCCCATCCCTGGAGAAGTTCAAGGCCAGGTTGGATGAGGCCCTGAGCAACCTGTTCTAGTTGGGGGGTGTCCCTGCTTCTTGCAGGGGGGTTGGACTAGATGACCTCTGGGAGTCACTTCTAACCCTAATCATTCTATGATTCTATGATTCTATGATCCTATTTGATGGCAAATCTTAGTTACAGAAAAATATTGCTCCCGAGCGTAGCCCTGAGAGCTACATGTTGCTGTTTTCATTCAGCTCTGGTGAGGCTGGAGATAATTTGTACACTCTAAATACAAATTGCATCATGCTAATGAATTCATAATAGTCAAAAGTACTCTATTCATAATAGATCTGAAAAGGCAAAATACATAATATTAATATATTTTCAAGGAAATGTGTCAAGAATCTTGTAAACGGGAGTTAATTGGATGTAACAATGAAGACAGTATTAAAAGGACGCTTTTGACAATATTTACAAGAAATTTAAATTCTAATACTTATTTCACCAAAACAGTTCTTTACAGTCTTGTGCAATGCACAGTCACCAGCCTTCTTTGCTAAGGCAATAAGCAACAGAGTTATAATTTTCCTGCTTCTCCCAATGTAAACCTACTTAGTTTGCATACAAAAGACTCCATATGTTGCAGTGCATAGGAGGATCAGACCCTGCAGCAGACAAGAGTCTTTGAGTACTCATTAAACCCAATTAATAGTAAATTGGATTGTTGCTTTATCATCAGTGCAACCTTGTAACCTCAAAGCTTCCTAATTTGGATGTGACCCCATAATCTCTTTCTGTTAGAGTGTGTGAAATAATGATGCATATTTGCTTAACGAGTGTTTCAGTAGACTCTCTTTCTTAATTTAGGTGGGTTTTCTTATATAACTATACTTATTCTAACTATATATTAGAAATATTATTGTGGTGAGGTTTTATGTTATTTTTCAGGTTTTATCTTTCTAGCTCATTAATATATGTATATAATAAATACACTTCAGGCCTAATCCCATCTTCAGTGACATCAGTGACAAAGTTTTACCTGGTATTGTTAAAGGCCCACATGGTACAGAGATAAATATGACCCTGATTAGTGGGAGCCACAGGGGAACAAAAATAGGAAACTGGGAGGGGGAGAGAAAAGAAAAAAGCCCTAAAATAAAAATCCTTCATGGTTGATCCTTACTGCAAAACCACTTTAGTGTCACACAGAAACTTCAGTGAGTAAAACTTCACAAATCTTCAGTGAGATTTCTGTGTTTGAGCAAACGTGTACATGTGTGCACGCACACAAAACCCCACAGAAAGTAGATGAGCTGCAAATAATTGCTATCCCAGGTTAAGAATCCCTCCTCTTTGCCCTCGCTGATAATCACTGTTGCCACTTTATATTCATGAGGAAGTAGATTAGGTTCTTTAGTCCTCCACCACAGCAGATGTTAACCTTTGCTAAGGCTCATTTAATTCATTGTTTTCCTTGCTGGTTGTAACTTCCAGTGTAAAAAGCCTATTTTCAATTTTTTCCATAGATAAAATGGCATAAATGGTCTAAGTCTTACTGATAACTGGTTCTTTTAAAGACTGACAGCGGCAAAAGATGAGTCTGAACTGGATTCTCGATCTCCTGTAGCAAGCTCTCATTGGAACAGAAGTTTTCAACTAATTTTGAGCCTTTGGAGTAATTGGTGATGCTCTAACATATAAAGTAACCAGAACTTTAAGAACTGCCAAAGAGAAAGGTTAGCAGAGATGATTTTAAATGCATTGGACTATATCCACCATTTTACTCACACTTGGTCTACAATATTCTTCAGTATGAGGGTGGTGGATCACTGGCATAGGTTGCCCAGAAAGGTGTTGGAGGCCCCATCCCTTGAGACAATCAAGGTCAGGCTTGATGGGGCACTAAGTAACCTGATCTAGTGAAGATGTCCCTGCTCACTGCAGGAGGGTGGGACTAGTTGGCCTGTAAAGGTCCCTTCCAACAAAATTCTATTTTATGACATTCTATGACAATGTTATTTTATTCATATTACTAGGTGATTTGACCCTTGAAATGAATAGTTCCTACCCATGCTGTATGTCATTAGAAAATGTTGATGTAAGATTAATAATTTTCCTGTTAAATTGTCCACCAACTCTGTGTTTTGTGGTTTGGTTTGGTTTGGTTTGTTTGTTGGTTGGTTGGGGTTTTTTTTAAAGTGAAAAGCACTTTCTTAATCAAAATTTCTGCAGTATGTGAGTTATCTTCCTCAGAAACTTCTCCACTATCTTCCCATGGCTGAGATGTGTCTACTCTTGATCACAACCCAAGACAATATTTTAAGTCATCTATTTTTAACAAGAACAGTAGAAAAACGTTCTTGAATTTCCTGACCATCTCATATTGGCATCCTTTTAATGAAATTATGTCACTACAGCCATATATCAGAGCTCATTTGAAAGAGACCCATTCCCTGCTCAGGAGACTAGGGAGCAGCCACACAGAGAGAACAGAGATGCTCTTAAAACGTTGGCAATGGTGGGGAAATAAGGGATAAAAGGTCCTAGTCTGGTGAAATCCTATCAAGCATAAAACACTAAGTAGAGGCTGTTCAGTAGGGCCTGTTGTGACAGGACAAGGGGTGATGGTTTCAAAATAGAGGGAGGGAGATTTAGATTGGATATTAGAAAAAAGTTCTTTCCTGTGAGAGTGGTGGAGCACTGGAACAGGTTGCCCAGGGAGGTGGTGGATGCCCCTGGATCCCTGGAGACGTGCAAGGCCAGGTTGGATGAGGCCCTGAGCAAGCTGATGTAGTTGGGGGGGTCCCTGCTTCTTGCAGGGGGGTTGGACTAGATGACCTCTGGGAGTCACTTCTAACCCTAATCATTCTATGGTTCTATGCTCCTATGGATCCCACAAAGGCAGGAAGATACTTTGTTCTTAGCCTCTCCAAATGAGAGGCCCTTCCTCAGCAGTAAGAACCCAGCTTTACATCCCCAGCATCCTTTCTTCTTGTGCATTGTGCCATGATAGCCTCTGGTCAGTGGGTTCATTATATCCCCACTAAGGTGGGAGGCAGGAAGAATCAGGGAAGCTGAACTGAAGCCCTCAGTCTGCAAGAGACTTGGCGTCGATCGCAGACTGTGTGGGTGGACAGCATCTCTCTTTATGCACCAGGAACATGGAGTAATGATTAGGCTTCTGTTTTCTCCACTCCCTTGTGCTGGCTCGTTGGCACTGAACATGTGCTGGAATACTATGGTGCTCTACCCAGAGTCAGTCTCCATGTCGTGCCACAGATGGCAGGTAACCTGAAATCACCCAGAGGAGCACACAACCAGCATGGAGCTAAACCAGAGACTTAAAGGAGAGGAATATTATCTTTCTGTCTCTTTTGACAGTAGCAGAAATATTGGAAATAGCACAGAATATTAAAGAAGTGGTTGGTACTCTAAAGACAACTGAGCATCTGCCTAGTAATAAATTTCTACCCAGAAAAGACTTTTATTTTAAAATTACATCTTTAAATAGAGCTGGACTGCAGAAGGAAGTTTGACTCTACTTCGTCCCTTGAACTTTGGGCTCAGCCACAGATCTAAACCACTCCCAAAATTATGGGCTACAAAGCCAAGAGGTGTCTATTTTCTAACCTCTGCTCTTCTCGACTGTGGCTACAGTCCCACAAGGCCCATCATGAGTTTTCAGCATAGCAGAAAAATAAGAGCAAGGGTGATCAGCTTCAGAGCCCCAAACGTGGAGTTGCACACGACCTTCTCGGCATCTTCTGACTTTTCAGGTGATTTGTCCAATGCTGGAATTTACTGTATTTCTAAAACTGACCAGGATCACCTGGCACTGGTCCCCAGCTGTGTCCTGGATGCAGTCATGCACAGCTGGAATATCTGGCCACTGTAGCACTTGACTGCCTTTGTCTCCATGCATCTATAGTTCATTACAGGATGCTGCAATAGTGGAATATTTAACCATATGGTTAATTTGAAACGTACAGAGCTCTTGATCTTACTGGCTTCAGCCATTTGGGCTGGTTTGCATCTCCTTTATGGATAGGACAATGAAGATGTTGAAGGGTCTGGAGGGGAAGTCTGACCAGGAGAGGCTGAAGGCCCTGGGGTTGTTGAGCCTGGAGAAGAGGAGGCTGAGGGGAGACCTCATGGCAGTCGGGGGCTTCCTGCTGAGGGGCAGCGAAGGGGCAGGCGCCCATCTCCTCTCTGTGGGGACCAGGGACAGAACCCGAGGGAATGGCATGAAGCTGCGCCAGGGGAGGGTCAGGGTGGGTGTCAGGAAGAGGTTCTGTCCTGAGAGGGGGGTTGGGCACTGGCACAGGCTCCCCAGGGAAGTGGTCTCAGCACCCAGCTGGGCTGAGGTCAAGAAACATCTGGACGATGCGCTCAGTGCCCTGCTCTGACTGGGCTGGGCTGTGTGGAGCCAGGAGTTGGACTCAAGGACCCTACAATTCTGTGATTCTGATGGGTCTTTTCTGGCTCAGGACATTCTAGGATTCTGTGACTCTATACAATGGCATGAGATGATTCTCTGAAGTTCTCAGCTGGGCTCTACACTCTGTTCTTGGATCCTGCCCACTGCAAACACAAGCAGCCCTTCACACACCGCTGATTGAATTCTCCTGACAGGTACAGCTTCGTTGGCACAACACAATGTGGTCTTTGCTCTGCCCATTTTTCTAAGTCTTTGAAGATCAGATCATACCACAGGTAGAGTGGTGGTGAGGAGATGAAGGGAACTTGCCTCTTTTCCTGTTTAAATCATAGGTACCTCTTTTTTACAGGGAGATGATATCTTTCTTAAAAAGGTAAATGGTTGAATCCAAAGATCATTTTGGGGGTGCTCCCATAAGAGAGCNGAGCCAGGAGTTGGACTCAAGGACCCTACAATTCTGTGATTCTGATGGGTCTTTTCTGGCTCAGGACATTCTAGGATTCTGTGACTCTATACAATGGCATGAGATGATTCTCTGAAGTTCTCAGCTGGGCTCTACACTCTGTTCTTGGATCCTGCCCACTGCAAACACAAGCAGCCCTTCACACACCGCTGATTGAATTCTCCTGACAGGTACAGCTTCGTTGGCACAACACAATGTGGTCTTTGCTCTGCCCGTTTTTCTAAGTCTTTGAAGCTCAGATCATACCACAGGTAGAGTGGTGGTGAGGAGACTAAGGGAACTGGCCTCTTTTCCTGTTTAAATCATAGGTACCTCTTTTTACAGGGAGATGGTATCCTTCTTAAAAAGGTAAATGGTAGAATCCAAAGAACATTTTGAGGGTGCTCCAATCAGGGAGCCAACAGCTACTTGGGCACNTGCTCCAATCAGAGAGCCAACAGCTATTTGGGCACAGAAGGAATTAATCCTGCTCTCTGTGGAGCTTTGTTTTATAAGTGGTCGACTCTGGCATGGATGGAGCACAAACCCAGCTGAAGCTGACTCTGTGTTTGGGGCACTTAGAGAGCCTCTTTTCCCATAAGGCTCTTCCAGTGCCTAATGATGTGAGATACCACTCCGTGGCTTTTCCCACAGTAAGGGCATTTACAGCATCTGTCTCCTCTACCCATTTGTCTGTTTTCATGACATTTGTTACTGAATTATCTGGGAGAGCTTTAGCCCTAAGTCACATTTAGCTGAAATCTGCCACTGGGCTCAAAAAAAAACCCCAAAAATCTCTGAAAGTTTAAAAAAAAAAAAAGACAAACAGCCAAGAAAATCCTGCACTGCTTTAAGTCTTATTCCCTAAAAAATAAAATTTAAAAGCAACAGTAATGCCACCAACAAGAGTAAAACCACACAGTGACAAAGATCACACACTTTCTAAAGCAATCCCCATGATTTTTGAGGAAATGGTGGGGGATGCAAGGGACAGTGCCTCCTCCCTGTCCCACCAGCAAGGACTGCTGGCATTGATACCCCAGCACAAGTTACCAGGCACCTGGTCTGGGATGTGTGAGAGCAGCTCTGTGTGACTTGCCAACCCTGAGCTTGGGACAACACCCAGGTTCAGACAAGGAGAGCAATCCTGGCAGTGTGCCTTCTCCTCTGGCAGCCCCTTTCCAGGATCACACCACCAGCATGTCTGGTCTTTCTCTGCCTCCAAGTTCTAGCCACACCATCACTGAGCCTTCCTGTGGGCATCACATTCTCCCCACACGCCAAGACCCACAGGGAGAAGTCTTCTGCTGGACCACATTATGTGTCAGCAGCTCCTTCATCCCTGCTTCATTCCCAGCTCTGTGCTGTGGCACTGCTCTGCAGAAGACCCTGGGATGGTGGCTCTCATGATGGTCTCTTCAGCCAAGTGACAGGTGATAGGACAAGAGGAAATGGCCTCAAGCTGCACCAGGGCAGGTTCAGATTAGATGTTAGGAAAAAGTTCTTCACCTAAAAGGTTGTTTGGGTGTGCAACAGGCTGTCCAGGGAGGATTGTTCAGTCACCAGCCCTGGATGTATTTAAAAGATGGGTAGATGAGGTGCTCAGGGATATGGTTCAGGAGAGGACAGGGACAGTTGGACTCAATGATCTTAAAGGTTTTTTCCAACCTTGTGATTCTGCAATTCTGTGATCCCCAGAGCTTGTGTGAAAGTAGCACATGCACAGGTTAGAAAATCTGCTTGTTGCTTCACCATCTAATTTTCAATCTGCTGAGCATCCCCTCTCTCCTGTCAGACTAGCTTGTGAACAAAAAAGATGTGTTTTACATATTAATTCTTGTAAAGTGCACCCTTTCACCATTGGCTGCTCAGATAAGCCTGAGAGTTAACAACACAAAATGCTGATATATCTTCTTCTTCTCATTTTTTTAGGAAAATTATTCCATATATATTTTACCTTTCCTTTTGTTCCTTTCCCCCATGCAGAGCAACTCTCGTCTGCAGCTTTCCTGTCACAGGAAGTGAGATCCTTGGATTAGCACAAAGAAAAATAAACCAACTCCCACCAGCTACACTAGAAGTGTAAATTACCATGTGGATAGTTGGGAGCTCAACACTTACGCCAATTAAAATATTAATGAAGGATTCTAGCTGATTTTTCTGTATTAAAAAGGAGGAAATTCTGAAGTACATGATTACTGTGTAATACGCGATTTAAAAAGATCTCTTTGTTACTTGTTTTGTGCTCCAAATCACACACTTTTGAATATGGGGTTGGATTTTACCCCTTGATCTTTTTGAGAGGCAGAACAAAAGATAAAAGCACAGGAAAGAAAAAGTATGAGGCAGCCCAGCTTCCCTGAAGTGATGGATTGAGGGGGTGGTAGCCATTTGTCAAGGAAGTTCATCTGGTAAATTCACAGCTGACTTCACGTCAAAGGGAATAACTGCATTTTGGCTCCATGTTAGCCAGGCAGATCAGCATTTCAGAGATAACTGGGCTGCAGTCATATTTCATGTCTCTCATGGTTTCCTACACGGGATGATCATTTTGAAGAGCTCACCTGCCTGAAAACGCACTAGCTGGGCTGGAAGGGAAACGGGAAGGAAATAATGACAAAGGATTTTATAGGCTGGGTATATTTCTAAGGCTTTTATAAAACAAAACCAACATGAGGGAAAATAATTTTACCACATTAAATCCTCCACATTTGCTTATTCCCAGCTTGCAGGAACTGAGACTTCCCCGTGTTCTGCTCTCTGATCAATACTGAGTATTGATAGATCATTGATGTGTCCTGAACAGTGGCTACCAACTCTGCTGGGACTCTGCAGATTCAGGCATGTTCTGCACTAACTTTCACATGCCAGAGTTTTTCTGATCATAGAAAGACTTTTTTTTCTTTTTTTTTTTTTTTAATCACTGCATTATTAAATATCAACGCAGGCTATTGCATCTTACATGGGGATAAATCCTCTTGCCTTTGAGTGTTACACAGAAAAGTAGGCAACTGCCAGTAGAATGCAGGGGGTAAGGACAGCTGCAGCCACAGAATGTTTTGGTTCTAGCCAGTGACCTTGAAACAACTCCTCACTGAAGTTAGGTGAAAGTTAAAAGTAGATTACTCACACTTACAAAACCCCAAAAAGATAACCAGCTGCAAAGACACGGATTACATAGATGGAGATGACAGAAATAAAAGCAAGCTGTGGTTAATCTGTTTGCACTAAGGATAAATTTTAGAAGATTGTTCTTTACTCCCTCTGTATCCAGCTGACAGGCTGCAGATGTTTACCTAACCCCTTTGGTAAGGAAGATCTCCTCTCATCTACATATGCCTTGGAGTGAACTATGTGCTGGCTTGTATTTTGGGCTCTTGTCTCGGTCTCCCAGTTTCTTCCACAGACTAAATGCTGTATTTCACATCAACATAGGAAATCATGGTCATGTTTAACATAAACACGTAGGGTTTTCACTGAAAGAGTTGTTGGGATGTGGAACAGGCTGCCCAGGGAGGTGGTTGAGTCACCATCCCTGGGTGTATTGAACAGACAGGTATTTAACAGGTGGCTCAGGGAGATGGTTTAGGAGAGGACAGGTATGGTTGGACTCAGTGCTCTTAAAGGTCTTTTCCAACCTTGTGATTGTGTGTTTCTGTAAGCAGAATGATGCCATGCAGCGTGATTGTGGCTCATCACTGAAACCATGTGCACTGATTGTAGTGGGGCTGGATTTGGGGTGAGGTAAATGGACTCCTCCTTGGAAGTGAAACCATGATAATGGCTTACTAAAATATCAGCTTTGGTCACTTAGGAATGTCTTTAGTTAGATGGGAGCAATGTTTGCAAACAAAACAATCTGTGTGCAAAAAAAACCCCAAAGCCATATATGGAAACAAAGCAAAGCTTCTGCTGCTAGGGAATATGAATTTTTGATCATGAGATATACAAGACTAATTGAGAAGCAATTAGCAAGGTTTTTCCATGGTTAGCTAAAGCCAACCTTTAGTCTATAGTAAGAAGTGATGTCAACCCAGAACAAAAAAAAAGAAAAAGCAAAAATAACTCATGAAAAAGTTAAACCAGCAATTTAGAAAATCAGTGTATATATGAGGGAGTAACTCACAGCAGTCACAGCAACAGAATCATCAACAAATTGAAAGAGGATCTATGAATTATATCTGTATCATAAAATACTTCAGTTACATGACCTTGATAAAGGAGGAACTGAGTTTTCAACACTCTGCTTAAAGGTAAGCTTGCTAACTTCACTGGAGTTTGTCTCACAGAAACAGAGGATCTGCTCGTGTAAGTGATGGAAAAGAAAGGGTTAATACAGTGAAATGCAGCTTTCAGCATAAATAATCACAGCATCACAGAATGTCAGGAGTGGAAAGGGACCTTGAAAGATCATCTAGTCCAACCTCCCCACCAGAGCACGTTGTTAATTCTTGTTCATAGGTACAGGGTAAAGAAATAATAAATGAGAAAAAAAACAAAAAAAAAACCCAAACCCAAAAACAAATAAACAAAAAAAACCCACCACCATAACCCAAACAAAACAAACAGAAAATAAAACAAGCAATAGGTGGTTTGATTGTGGAAAAAAAAAAAGTTGGACTTAGGGTATATTTTTTATAAATATATCTTGTTCTCATGACAAAATTGAGAAAATCTACTTTACATTAAAGTCAGATAGACTAATTATTTTAAAACATTAAGGCAGCAGAGGATTTAATTTTGCCTGTCTGCTCCTTTATTTTTCTGTTAATCATGTGAAAAGTGATTGCTTCTTGCAAAATTTTGAAGCTTTGAACTCAAATATATCAAATGGGGGGAAGAAGCTATTTAACGAATGAAAACTGTACTAAGTATAGAGATTTTAAACAATTGCTTTAAATAATTTCTACTTATTAAAAAAACTCCTTTTACTTGTAAAAAAACTGCACTTTTAGGTTAACATTAGACATATATAAGGTTCCATCTTTCCCCTAGAAAATGCAAAACCAACCTTTAGCACAATTATCTGGAGTTTTTGTCTCATTCTGTGGGCTGATGGCACAAGTTCCAGCACTGAAAACCATTTGTCTATGAGTAATCCTTACTTGCACATGTATTTTCATTGACTTCAAGTAACAAAGTTGGTCATAGCCCATGCTGAATGAGCTCCTTTTAGGAATATGTTCCCAAGTGTCAGTTCATCACACTGAAAATACCCACACTGATTTATTTTACCCAACAACATAAGGACAATTTTGGTGGTATTATTGGTGTATTTGTTTATTTTTAATGTTTCTCATGCACTTCTACATTCTTTAGGAGTGCACATTTTTTTAAACATGGGACAAATTAACTCAAACATAACAAACAGCTCCAATAAACTGGCATAAGAGGCCTGCAGGGCTACTCCAAAATCTTTTCCCCAGCTGTTTCCTCTGGGATACAAAGGAAAAAAAACCCAAATACACAAACAAAACCCTCAAATAAACCAAACAAAACCCCATCAACAAACCAGACCCACCAATAAGCCTCCCTGGCCATTGCATACATTGCTTGAAAGAGGTGCTGCCACACATATACACACAAGCACTCAATAAAATCCCTCCCCTGGGAAAGCACAGAGCAGCTGGAAACCCTTTCTGCGTGCCCTGATTAGCCGCAAAACTGTGCAGCAGAGAGCTAAGCTGGCAACTGAATTCCAGTCCCAAGGACTATTTTACTCCCACATAACTTTCTTTCAGTAACAGGGATTATTCATTTCGGTGCCCTAGATAGAAAAATATATATTCTTTTCAAACAGCAACATCCAGCATTTAACTTCACAGCAATACTCAGTATTCAGTGGGCTGAATTTGATGGATTGGTCCATGCTCCTTTGATGTCGTGGTATTTTTTGTGATTTATTTCTATGGAGACAATGTCCCCCTCAAAAAAAAAAAAAGAATAACCCCCTCTCCTCCTTCCTTGTTCTCCAGTCCATCCCTTTCTCCTGTGACAGACAACCCTCCCAGACACCTTAGCTACACTCAGATACAAGTTGGCTGCCGTTAAATGTCAATGAGCGCTGATTAACACGGGAGCTGCCCTGGCTCTAGTGCCTGTCTCAGCCGTGCTGTCAAACCAGTCATTTGGTGAAGCTGCTGAAATAAAGGCATTTGGCTAAGTGGCCATTTCACTCAGGCCTTTAACCAGGAATAAAACTTTGGGGTATGAGATCAGAAAGTAACACAAAATGACAGTGTGAGCCGAATTCCAGACAGATGCATGAGCAGACTTTTGGAAAAGAGACAATTACATGAACTACAGAAATTACAATTACATGAACTACAGAAAAATTAATCTTATATGATTAGGCTAATGGGTGAATTTAGCTGTAGCAAGAATCTATCTTTATATTGGCTATATACTTTAATGCTCTTGTTTACAGTCATCCAGGTGGATATTGGGGGACTCAGGCAGGGAGCGGCTGTGGTATATTGACCCCAACCTGTTATTTCAGATGCTGGATCTAAATAAGGCTTTTGAGCTTACTTTTTTTTCTTTTTTTTTTCCTGAATTACTATCTCAGGGGTTTTCTAAGACTACTCAAAAAAGGGGTTCTATCACTCTTTTTTTGAGACCATAAAAATTGCATTTTGCAGCCTCCAAAAGATGGGTTGGGTAGTTTTGGTTTTGGTTTTTTTTTTTGGAGGGGGGAAGAACAGGGTAGAAATGTGTCTTCAGCTTTCACTCTCACAGCAGGACTTAAGAAAATACACCTTATGTGTATGCTTTTTTTTGCCTTACCTCTTCCTTCACACTCTGGACGTGTAACCATTAGTAACCACCAAATCTCCAGGATACTGACCCCAGACATATAATAAGGGTAAAATCTTGACTAAATGTGAGTCATTTGGTGGGACAGCAGCCAAAAAAAAAAAGAACTTAGAAGTATTTCTAGTTATCACACCTTCTGCAATGGAGGCACATTTATCCTTTAATAGACAAAGACAATATTCATCTCATAAATAAGAATATTCTGCTTTTGAAGATAACGTTTTTCAGGGCTTTCAGACTCAGAATTAAAAGCAGAAGGGGACAAACTACGTCTCATTAGGCAAATAGCCAATTGTAAGATGACACTGTTTGGTTTTTTTGTTTAACATGCATTAAAGAAAGATTATTTTTAGTAAACTGACAGGCAACCAGGGATTTTGCTTTCAGTTTGTGCATTTTTTTCCTTTTCTTATCTCTTTTCATATATGTATGTGTGCGTATTTTTTTCCTTTACCAAAGGACAACACATGTTCCATACACAAGTGAAAACATACTCCTTCTAAATATGCACTAGGCTAACAGTATGAATTCACTAGTTCAGTTTGAACTAAACAAGATTACATGCATGTAAAGTTATTTCCATATGTACATTTCTGTAGGATCAGTCTACCCTATAACAGTTAAAAAAACAGAAAAGAAAAAAAAAATTCTCAGCTATAAACAATGGTGATGTTCTGTGATTCCTGAATTTTCTGACATTTAGTACTTGGGAACAATAAATTACTTATATATGAATGAATGGATCTATTTTATATTTTTTTTTAGTATTGTGTTTTATTCTTTGCTGTTTTCCCCAGCCTTAGAATGACTTAAGTCTAAATATTTTGGTTGAAGCATGGCAATGTATATTTAGTGGAACCTGATGGAGGTTTAAAAAAAAGTCAGACCTTTTGTTTGTGGCATCCAAGTAGCTGTTGATAAAAGTGGTAAACAAGTAGAAAGAGTAATTAATAAGAAAAAATGTTAATTCCAATAGTTTCTGATGAAAAGAAGGATACCTTTTTTAAACTTTTTTTTTCTAATGAAAGATCCCGTTAATTTTACATGAGAAATAACATATATCACGTGTATACCACTCATTCTGAAGTAATTAAACAAAGTTCAAAGATTATAAATCTCTTCATGTAAAGCCTATATATAAAGGAATTATTATTTCACTCCAACAGATGGCAAAACTGAGTAACCAAGATTAGGATTGGAATCCAGGAAGGGACTTAAGTTTTGCAAGAGTGACTGAAAACCAGGGTCCTAATCACTCTCACTTGGCTACTATCTAATTCTGTGTATCCCCAAACTGGATTGTTTGCCTAAACATGCTCAAGGCACCTCAAGCAGCCCCCCTGAGAATGCTGTTCGTGCCACAGCACCTCCCTCTTGTCCAAGGCCTGGCAGATACCCAAGGTTACAGTAACCCTCCCTGACAAACTCACCCTGGTGTTCCCAGGGTGAACCCAGCAGCAAAATAGTCAAAATGGTATATCTCCTTTGCCTGTCTCCAACACTGACTGCTGATGTCTGGAAAGTTCAGGGAGGAAGGGGAAGATGTGGATTCACAGGACGTTAGGAGTTAGAAGGGACCTTGAAAGATCATCTAGTCCAACACCCCTGCCTGAGCAGGATCTCCGAGATTAGATGTGGATGTGGATGGAGTTCCTTCCTTGGCTGGAGAAAGCCAAAGCCTCAATGTCATCTCCCTACGAGTTCATCTGGGCAGGAACATTGTTCCATTGCCAAAGCCAGGGTGTCCTGTGCTGAAGATCTTAAGATCCCTTAAGAAGAATGGGAGGAGCACATCTTGGTAGTGCTCAGCTTTAGGCAGTGAGCTTTTAGTGGAGGTGTCCCCACTTTCATTCCCACTCCATGAAATGTTCATGTGTGACCTACAGCACCCAAACTGGTGTTTTGGACATGCTCCTGGTGAAGCATTGCTCACCTACTGGCTGTTCCACTGTGAGCACAAATTCTGGACTGCTGGGCCATTACACATGAAGAGATGCTATCTCATGACATATGAAGAGATGCATCTCTCAGATCTTACACTACCTCCTAAGCTCACACAACCAACAGACCTTTCCTTTAGCTCTTTGAGTACAATGCTGCAGTTGTCTGAAAGCCAAAGGATATAAGAAACCTCCATAAAGTACAAAATTAACCTCTTATGTCCACAAACCTGTTGGTATTTCAGACTTTCCCTTCATCTATCCTATTAGACAGCTCCTCAGGTTGCCCAGCACTGCTGAGAAGATCATCTAGTCCAACATCAAAGCCTGGGCTTCAGGGTCATAACTCTTACAGTTACTTCAAGTCAGTGGAAAGACTGGATGTAGAAATCAGAACACCTGACTCCTGTGTGGACCCTTCAAACTTTAGAACATACTCCCCTTAGAAGTTTGGTATATAGCAAGTTTAATGTATTATACACAGAAACCATTAATTGTCCATTGGGCTCATTAGGTAATTAATAGCTTCTATAAGGGCATATAAAAATTAACAAAGTGAACTATATTTGTTGAAGAGGCTCCTAATCTAGAAAGGCAGATTTGACTAAATGGCCCCAAAAGACACCCAAACAAGGCAGAAATCAGAGCTGTTCTGAAAAGGTGGCAACTACTGTTCTTAAATTACTTACCATTAATATTTACAGGATAATATATGATTTTCAGCATGTGTCACCATCCAAAAAAACCACACAGGGAGCATTTTCATAGTCAATGAGGTATGCAGCTACTCCTATGTGATTAAATGCCTGATCTGAACATTCAGGCATGTTACTACATTATTGTGCCCAAATCTTTGCCTTTTGGAGACAAGTATGACCTCTGTTGCATGCAGTGCAAATTGCAATATATAGTTGTTTTTATTCACACTTCTGAAGTATCTGGGCACAGTGGTCACCTTCTTTGGTGCTCTACTCACCTTCCTCAGTGCCAACATACACCATATTGATCCTTTAGCAAAGGTATGAGGATATTACCAATCTAGGGAAGAAAAGACTTTAAAAGAACTCCTGGTGTCTTAAGTGTGAGCAACCTGACAGCTATCTCTTCCCCCTTATAATGATGGCTCCTTCATGGTGCAGTTGAAATCAGTTTATTGTTAACTGAGAGAGGCTTTCTCAGAAAGGTACATCACAGGTCATTCACCTCTTACTTCTCAAACCTTCCTCACGTTGATCTGGAATACAAGGGATTGACAGAGTACCAGTTGGGTAATTTCCCAGGCAGCCCACAAGCTCAACACATCCTATCCTGCACATTTGGTAGTGATGTGAAATTAAGCCCAGGAAATTATTTGTGCCTTCTTAAATATTATTATTATTATTATTATTATTATCATTCTTTTTGTGGCTAAAATAGGCAGGCTATGCTTGGATGTAACTGAAAGCTGCTTGGTGGTTGTGCATGGTCTTTGTTTAAAGCCCTTTATGCCATCCAGAGCACTACATAAGTGGTGCTCTGCTGAACAGAACCTTCCAGAGAACATTTCTGTAAAAGGAAAATGACATTGATCAGTTCTGTTTCCATAGATGTAATTTTTACTAAACATCCACTCAGTGGTCTGCTCTCTTTGGACCAACCACCGCCACGCTCTTTAAAGCAGGGACGTTACCCTGGAGGTCCCAGTCAAAGATTTGCAATCACTGTAATCAACTTCAAAAAGTTCAGAGCCAGCTGGAGACTGATTCAACACCAGGGTGCAGCTTGTACATTGATCCTAATTAAAAGAGGAAATGGATTTGCTGGACAAATATAACATCTCAGTTCAATTCCTATCACAAATCAAAACAGCTACCAAATTTTACAAATTGCCTAGTCTAGCATCACGATCAGAAGAAAGCTGCAAAGGGTGAGACTGCTTGAAGGATGACATTTGAGCTAGGTGGAAAACTCTGCTAATGATTTCTCTTGCAATGTCTTTTGTAGCCAAAAAAGAAATGTCCTTTTCAAAAGAGTGGAAAACCAAAACTTGCAACTTGAAAAAGGAAGTTGGCTCTCTACTTTTCAGTTGTTGATGAAGACACAAAATTTCCCAAGTATTTTCACTACAATATGTCATACTGGGGACCAAAAGGAAAAGGTGGGTTTCTTCCAGCTAGTTTTACTGTCCAAGTCAGGCTGAGGAACTTTTGTCACTGCTCTGCTTTACTGATATGGCATCTAAAACCTCTTCTCTGGCTGCAGGGGAATGCTGAATGGGGCACTGTAGAAGAAGAGAAACCATTAAATGTATGAGTTCAAGCTCCCTGTGCTGCTCATCGCCACCCTGCAGCAAAGACCTTGGCAATGAGAGCTTCATTCCCCATTTCCCAGCACTAGGTACTGTCCAGTCTGGGCTGGGCACACGGGCTAACAGCCCAGATGTCACTGAGTTATTCCCCAGAGCAGCCTGGGAATGACAAGTGAGCAGAGTTCACGTAACACGAGATCTCAGAAACTTCCAGCCTGTCTGCTAACATCTGCCAGGCAGAGAAGACCTGGGGGATTGGCTGATTGCCGAGTGACTATGAGCCAGCAGTGTGCCCAGGTGGCCAAGAAGGCCAGTGGCATCCTGTCTTGTATCAGAAACAGTGTGGCCAGCAGGTCTGGGGAGGGGATTGTGCCCCTGGACTGGGCACTGGTGAGGCTGCACCTCGAGTGCTGCGTTCAGCTCTGGGCCCCTCACTCCAAGCAGGACATGGAGGTCCTGGAGCTGGTCCAGAGGAGGGCAACCAGGCTG